>CM020240.1:6267847-6567436 GCA_009819775.1 Phoenicopterus ruber ruber
GACGCTGACAAGCACCTAATTAAGACGGACTAAAAATAAAGGCCCAGGTCGTAATTTCGGCCTGAACCTCCCGGGCCGGGAGTTGCTTTCTTGGGCTCTAAGCACCGGTGGGGAGAGGCAGGTTCCTGTTTTTGTTTGGGTAGCTTTTCTCTCTCGTGTGCCGGTGTCTTTTATTTTTAGGGGAGCTTTTTTGGAGGATGAAATTATCCAGAAAGAAATGTGGTGTCTAATTTGAGCTGCAAATTAACGTTTGAGGTGTACACAGAGGCGTCTGCAGACACCCCTGCGCCGGGCAGCCGGCTCCTCGCAGCCGGAGCTTGCTGGGAGAAGCTGGGGCTTGTTCCCAGCTCCCTGGCAGCGCTTTCTGGCTGCTGCTGCCTCCGCTCGGGGGGGGGGCAGAGGGGGGAGGCCGGGGAGCAGCGGGCTGGTATTTTATTATTGTTTTCCCCCCTCGCTTGGTGAGCGCAGGAGGCGGCGGGCGCGGGCGCGGGCGCGGAGGGACCCCTCTGCTGAGCCTGGGGAGGGGGGCGCGGGGAGGAGGGTGCGGGCGGGGACAAAGGTGCCTGTTCCCGGGAGACGGTGGAACAAGGGGAGGCGGAAACCGCCGGGAAAGGCGGAACCGGGAGAGGAGCCCGGTCTTAAGGTGGACTGCGGGCCGAGGGAGGACCGCGCTGTCTGGGGCTTTTCCCCGGGGGAGAGCATCCCGGGGCCGGCTGCGCGCCGTGGTCCAGCCCTCGGCCCTCCCCTGGCTTCTCCCGGGGCCACCCGGCTGCGCCTGCTCGGGCGCTGCTGGAGGAAGCCCCTGGGCAGGGTCAGAGCGGCTGCGAGGGCAGGAGGTCCCCTTACAGCGGAGGATTTGGCATGCCAGCTGAACGGGGCAGAGACCTCCCAAACCCCTTTTGATCTCAGGGACGATCCGGTCCAGGGATGATGACCTCTAAGATGCCCATGGCCAGGGTTGGGGCACGCCGAGTGGAAAAGCCTCCTTGCCTGGACTGATCCAGCTGGTTGCAGCATCTCTCCAGAGCCCTGCCAGGAGCCAGGGGAGAGGAGAAGCTGGCAGGAGCAGGGGCTGCAGGAGGGCAAGGGTGGGAAGCCAAGTGCACCCAGGTCTGACAGTGCCTGGGCTGGATCACCCACCAGCACCTCCAGGCACTGGAGCCAGTGTGAGGGTCCTGCTGGGAGCATCTAGGGCCTGGGAGCCCTTCCCCACTGTAAAACAGCTTTGCAAGATGCCTGTGCTCATTAATTCTGATGAGCTCCATCTTCCTAGGCCAAAAGACCCCGGGGAGTGTGAAGAGAGGGTGCAAGATCAGCCCCGGTCTCCTGAACCAGGCCCTGTGACTCCTGTGCCTGGGGAGGAGTAGGGCAGCCGTGGGGACTCTGCAGGTGCCTGGTCGCAGCTGTCTTGTGTGGTATCTGGGCGCTGCAGGCAGCTGCGAACTCTGATAGGGCCCTATCAGTGGCAGGGCCGGCGCACTGGTGGGTGCAAGTCCTCCTGCCCTGGGTGCGGGTGGCTCAGGACTGCATCCCCTGGGGGGATCCCCCCCCCCCCCAGCAGCGGGGAGCAGAGACCCGGGGGTGAGGGATGGGGAGACTGCACTGGCACCGGGTGCCTGCATGGAACCTGCAGGCGGGTGTCCCTGGACCTCACCTTCTCTCTGCCTTGCAGCATCTCTGCCCTTTGTCATCCTGACGCTGGTGAACTCCCCGTACAAGCGGGGCTTCTACTGCAACGATGACTCCATCCGCTACCCCTACAAGGCGGACACCATCACCCATGGCCTCATGGCTGGGGTCACCATCACCTGCACTGTTGTCATTGTAAGGAAGCACCATCCCCTTCCCTCTGGGGCAGGGACATCCTGGCAGGTTGTTTCCGGGAGCTGGGTCCAAGCAGAGCCCACCTCCAGACCCCTGTCAGGGCAACAGGACCCTTGGGTCGAGCCCTACTCTGCTGGGGGTCAGGAGCTCCTTCTGGGGCGATGAGACCCATGTCCTGTGTGGCTGGTTCCCTGCAGGGAGGGGGAGAGGCCCTGTGAGCTCCTGTGGCAGGCGGGCGCCGAGGGCTCCTCTGCTGCACACCCGAGAGCCAGAGCACCCCATACCTGGAACTGGGGAGCTGCTCGGTAGCCCCAAGATCCTCACCCCTTGCCCCTTGGTCTCTGCAGATCTCGTCGGGGGAGGCGTACCTGGTCTACATGGAACGCCTCTACTCCAAGTCAGAGTTCAACAACTACCTGGCTGCCCTCTACAAGGTGGTGGGGACCTTCCTCTTTGGGGGGGCCATCAGCCAGTCCCTGACTGACCTGGCCAAATACATGATCGGCCGTCTCCGGCCGAACTTCCTGGCCGTCTGCAATCCCGACTGGTCCAAGGTGAACTGCTCCATATATGTGCAGCTGGAGAATGTCTGCCAGGGGGAGAGCAGGAATGTCACCGAGTCCAGGTGAGCCATGAGGCCACAGGACACGTCCCCTCTACCCGCCCGGCAGTGCTGGGCCCCTGTGGTCTGGTGGCAGCCCCAGATTGGTGTCGACACTCTTCTGCTGCAGGGCAGAGCCTGCAGAGTGGGTGGGAGGCTTGCGGGGGGACAGCTGGGCACTGGGGGCTTGCTTTCATGGCCTCACCCATCCCTTTTGCTCCGCAGACTGTCCTTCTATTCTGGGCACTCCTCCTTTGGGATGTACTGCATGATGTTCCTGGCGGTAAGTGCCATGCTCTGGGTGTGCCGTGCTGTGGGAAGATGGTGAGCCCCTGCGGGTCCCATCCCCCCAGGTGGACTGGTGCCCCAAGCACCCTGTCTTCAGGCCTTTTGGTGCCCCCTGCGCTGGGTGATTGCTCCCCCCTTCCCTGCCCAGCTCTACGTGCAAGCCCGGCTGGTGGGGAAGTGGGCTCGGCTGCTGCGCCCCACCATCCAGTTCTTCCTCATTGCCTTCGCCATCTACGTGGGCTACACCAGGGTGTCCGACTACAAGCACCACTGGAGCGATGTGCTGGCAGGGCTGCTCCAAGGGGCTCTCGTTGCCGTCCTCATCGTGAGTGTCCCCTGCGCAACCCTGCTCTGCCAGGTTGCCGCTGGCTGCAGCTCAGCCTGCTGGAGGGGTCCCCAAACCCTCTTTCCTGTCGGTCTTTTCCAGGTCCACTATGTCTCTGACTTCTTCAAGCACCGTCCCCCACGGCAGTGTGACGAGAAGGACCCTGAGCGCAAGCCCAGCCTGCCGCTCGCCTTGAGCGACCCTGACCGCAATAACTACAGCTACCGGGGCGCCCCATGAGCCGTACACAGGCCATGCGCGCCAGACTGCAGACCTGCCCCTCGCCACGCTCCGCACCGCTCCTGGCGCGGGGGACAGGGACGCTGGCTCTGTATTAACCGTTGGCTCCACAGCTCTGGTGCCTCTCGCTGCCGCAGGTACCTGCGGGACGGCCCTGCCCATCCCGGCTCCCGCAGTCCTGTGGCTCCTGGCTCCCCTGTGGTGCCTCTGTGCTGCTGGTGCCCAGCGATCCCAGTGCCCTGCCCACATCCCCTGTGTGTCTGAGTCACGCTCCAAGGCTGCCGTCCCAGCCCTCCGCATGAAGGGAGGGAGGGGAGGGTGGCACGTGGGGGTGGATTTATCGGGCTGGCAAACCACACCGAGCGAAGAGCAACTCGTCAGGAAGTCTGAGATTGCCTATTGCTGAGTGTGTGTTATCCCTGTCAAATTACCCAGCCTTATGAGTACAAATCCTCACAAGCACAGGGGGACGAGGACAGCTGCTGGGCTAGCAATACTTTTTTGGAAAGGATCAACGCAATCCAGAGCTCTTTTCTGTTCCCTGATTACCTTTAAAAGCAGTCCTGGCTGCCAGCAGCTGGTGTGAGCGAAGGGTGCACTGGCAGGCTTTTCTCCAGTGGTGCCTGATGCTGCAGTGCTGGAAGCGAGAGCTTCTTGCACCCTGCCTGCTTCGTGCCTGGCTTGGGGTGAGGGGGATGCTCAAGCCTTTGTCTCTCCTGCAGCTTCAGCTGATGCTTTAGGGGGCGCGGGGGGGGTAGGGGGAAGGGGAGAAGCTTTCTGTGGTAAAGGAAAATAAATGGGGACATAGAGCTGGACACAGGACTCCAAATGCCCTGGGAAGGTGGGGAATGGGCCACGGAGCAGTCCCATTGCTGACACGCAGCTGTCTCTGGCACTGGAGCACTGTGGGCCTCTTTTTAAACTACATGCATTTCATTATGATGTGTTTTTATAAAAATGTGTTTTTTAAATGAGATCATCCTTAAGAATGTCTGTGTCAGGCCTGTTCTCTTACTCCATGGATGCTCCTGGCCTTGGAGTGGATGGGCTTAAGTGTTTAGGGTTTCCTTTTCCAAGGGAAAGGGGTCTGAAGCCCCTTGCTAGTTTGCTGGGGGAGATGACACACCTGTCAGGGTTGTCAAGCCCCTCTCCCAGTTGCACCGGGAAAGCTGGGCTTGACCAGGGCTGATGGGACAGTGAGGGGCCGATGGGAGCAGCATCCTCCCAGGGGACAGCCCCAGCAGAGATGGGGCTGGCCAGGTGCTCCTTGCCCACACCGTCTGTGAAATATCACCTTCGAGAGGCGAGAAGAGCTGTGGCCAGCACAGGGTCCCAGCTGGGTCCCGTCCTGCTGCTGCCTTCGTCCTGGCCCTGGGAGCCTCCTGTGCTCCCCAGCACCGCGGCTGGCCTCTGCGAGGGGGAAGGGAAGGCGGGGAGAAGCTCTCGGAAAAAGTGACGTTTTTTGCCTGCAGCTCCCTTGGCTGCTCCGGCAGCCAGAGCTGAGGGAAGGCAGGGCAGTGAGGGAGGCTTGGCACAGCCGTCCCGTGTCCCTCCTGCCGTGGGAAGGGCTGCCGCGGGGACAAGCGGCAGGGGCAGGCAGCGGCCCTGGGCTGGGAAGCCAGGGGGGCACGGGGCCCTCTGCCCTACTGGGGAGTGATGCGGGGGTATGGGGAGGCAGCACCCTGTCAGGGCCAGGCTGGACCAGGCTCAAGGGTCAGCTGGGGCTGTGTCTGCTCCACTGCATCACCCACGGTGTCAGCAACAGCCCTGCCCAGTTCTGGGGTCTGGGTCAGGATGGGGGCATCCCAGCTCTGCCCACGGTGCTCAGGGCCATTTGAGTCCTGCCTGCAGCTTGCCAGAGGTGGGCAGAGCTGCCGACGTGGCACAGGGAACCCCGACTGGACCCTCAGAGTCCTGGCTGCTGTAAGCCTCCTTCACCTGGGCACACCCCGGGCTCTGCAGGGTACCAAGGCCTGGGGGACAGGGCCCAGGAGCACCCGGGGTCACCCCAGTCCCTCAGGGAGTGGGATGGCCAGTCCTGGGGTCAGCTCTGCCTCCAGAGCCTTTTGCCCGCCCTCAGTCAGTGCAGTCCAGTCTGTCCTGGCCGGGAACAGCAGGCACCCTGCACGCCCTGGACTTGCTGTGTGGTGTCGATGTGCTTACGCAGCGTGGGTTACTCCAGTCTAGACAAGCCCTGACCAAAAATACCTTCCCTGTGTGGAGGGAACTCCCTCGCCACACGCTGCTTTTCTGTTTTCCTTTGAGAGCTTTCCTGCCACAAGCCCTTCACTGGTCCCCCAGCAGGGTCCTTCCCCCTGTCCCAGCCCTCTGGGATGGTTGTTTAACATCTAATGGCTTAAACCAAAGCTGGTGGAAAGTGCCAGGGCAGGGCGTCTCTGCCACAGGATTTGCAAACAAAGGTCTCTAAAGAAGCAGCAGCTCCTGGAGTCAGGGGCAGCAAGGTACAGCCCAAGTTTGGGAGCTTGTCTGCTCAGTTTTCCTCTGGCCGCGCTGCTGTGCCCAGCAGCGGCCCCAGTTCCTGGCATTGCCTCGACAGCTCCTCTGTGCAGCCAGGAACGTGCCTGCTCCCTTCCCTTGAGATCTGATTTCGCCCCTTGGATGCATCTCTGGAAAAACCAGCTGGGCCACAATGCTGCAGTGTGCAGCTCCGAAGGGCAGGGCAGCCTGGTGCGCGGCAGGGAGCTCGGCTGCTCCTTCCCCAGGCAGACGAGGCTGCCTGCCTGTTTACAGCCATGCCCCTGTGTGGGAAAGAGGCTGAGACCTGCACAAATTCATGGCATGCCAAGCCATGAGTAACCTGCAGTTGGAGGGAGCTCCTGAGCCGCGTCTGGACACAACGAGGGGCTGTGAGCTGCAGCCAGCCCCTGCCCCGTGTGTGCTCCCTGGCGCCTCTCTGGAAGGATGGGGGAAGCTGGCAGGGAGCTGCCTGTGTGCCAGCACCTCGGCCCCGTGGACGCCAGCAGGGCACTGGGGAAGGTGAAGCAGGTCCGGTTTCTGCTGCAAGCTCTGCAGTCCCTCCTGCCTTTGCTAGCCCTGGTCATGGCTGAATGCGTGGCATACTGCCAGCGCTGCTCCAGCGCCAGGCCAGACCCCGCTGCCTGCGAGGGGGCTGCCTTGAGTCCCTTGGTCTGCGCACCAGGAGGGTCTGGGCCAGGCTCGCTGCGCTGCTGGCATAGCAGAGCTGGTACTGCTCATGGGAGCTGAGGGTGGGGAAGCAAGGTCTAGTGGTGGGGTAAAGTGCCCCCCACCAGCTTGTGTGCCTCACTTTCCCCATTTGAGGCTTGAGGTTGTACCAAGTCCCATGGGTCAGAGCTGGCAAGAGCTCTGCGCATCCTGCTTGGTGGATCCCAGGCAGCTCCTCTCGTATTCAGGGTGAGTTGTGGCCCTGGGCATTGTACCGGCTTGTGACTGGGGTGTCCAAACCCCTTTGCAGTGGGTGACTCAGGAGCTAGGGATCCAGTCCTGGTTGTGCTGGGGCAGATTCAGCCACAAGCTGAAGCCAAGCGGCGTTGGCCCGCGAGGCATGGCTGGGACCTGCTCTCTGAGAGCCATCCTGTTCCCCAGCGTCAGCAGCTCCACGCACCATGCGCTCAGCCAAGACGCCTCCTTTCCAAAATAAGCTGCTTCTGGCAGCGCTCAGCCAGGCTCTGGCTTCCAGCCCCGCTCTGGAGGGGGCCCTGGGCTGCCTCCCCCAACCTGTGCCTCCTGGCTGCCTCCTGCCTTGCCACGCAGCATCCTCCCTCCCCTCTCCCTGGCACCCGGGACTCCTACTGCCGATTCAACGGGCTTCGTCTGGGTTCATTTGCCCTGGCCCCATCCCCAGGTTTCTTCCTGCTCTTGGCTTCTTTCCCCAGCTGACTGGGGCAAGAGGCAGGCGAAGGGGCTGAGCTTCCCGGTGCCCGCAGCATGCTTCCAGGAGCGGGCAGAGGCCTTGCCAGGAAGGATGTTACTCATCTCCTAAACATCCCCTTCCCTGGCCGGCAGCCACGGGAGGAGGCTGCCACCAGATGAGCCTGTGGCTGGGGGGGGGATGCGAGGTGGCCCCTGCTCAGGGACGTGCTGAGAGGGGGACCGATGCCTGCAAGTGGAGCAGGTTGCACCTTCAGGTGGGGATGTTTGCAGCTCCCTGCCTGAGCGCAGCCTGTGAGGAAGAGGTGCAGAGGGAGGCTGCCATGTCACACGGGCCTCTTCTCAGCGTGGCAGGGGCAAAACCGGGGTGTCCAGGCCAGGACCCCCAGGCCGTGGCCCCTGGAGGTGGCAGTGCTGCCTAGCATGGCCATGGGGGGCCGTGGGGGCCCCGAGCGGTTGCGAGTGAGGGGCTTGGGCTTGGACTGGGCTCCCTGAGCCGCCCATGCCCCTGGCATCAGCCCTTGCGCTCCCGTGGGGAGCACCGGCCAGCTGGGAGCGGGTCATCCGACCCCACTGCCGGGCAGCGAGTGCCCCATCCCGCCCCACGCTCATGTGTCGGGTCAGAGCTGCCAGACGGGGCTCTGCAGAGAGGAGGCGCCTGGAAACACCGGGGCGCAGCGGCCGGGGCCGGGCAGGCGGCGGGGGCGGCGGCCGGCGGCAGAGGGCAGCAGGAGCCCGGCGGAGCCGCGGCGCCGCTGGAGCGGGGCCGGGACGCGCGGGGCCGCCCCGGCAGCCCCAGCCCTTCCGCCGCCCCGGCCGCCGCCGCCCCCCGGCCGCCGCCCCCGGGGCCCCCGGAGACGCCGGTGCCCGCGGAGCCGGCTCCTCTCCCGGGCGCTCCGCTGGCGCAGCCCCGGCGCGGGGCTGGGGAGGCCCGGGGCTGTCGGGCCCCTGGGGGGCACGGCCGGAGGAGCCCCCAGCCCCCGGCAGCATCGCAAGGCCGCCGCCCCCGCCTCGATGGCCCCCGCGTCCTCCCCGGGCTGCCCAGCCCGGCCCGGCCTGCCAGGACCTCGCACGGAGCCCAGGTGCTCCCTCCAGCCTCTCCTCCTTCTCCTTCTCCTTCTCCTTCTCCTTCTCCTTCTCCTTCTCCCTCCTCTGATCCCATCCGTGCCTCCTTCCCCCACACCCTTTAATCGACGATTCCTATAAAATGTGCCCGGTGCTACAGACTCCTTTGATCTCACTGAGTAAGGGAAGGAGGGGGCTAGAGAAGCAATTAAATAGCAGAAGAAGGAAGAAACGAGGAGGGGAAAGCCCTCCCATGGGAGGTTGTTAAATGATGCCTCTTTCTCATTAGAGCAGCCAAGCAAAAGCCTGTCCCAAGCCGGTGCCCCGTCCCGCTGGAGTGTGCAGGGTCATCCTGCTTTTGGCTCTGGCACAGGGGTTGGAGCTGGCTGGGGATGCCCCTCGGCAGAGCAAGCGGCTGGGGCAGCAGGCACTGCCAGGAGCCCTCCCCGCCGCGTAACCTCGGCCCCACTAGAGCCGCTCTGGCATGGAGGAGCTGGCAGCCAAGCCTGGAGAAGCAGCCAGAGGGTACGAGCAGCAGTTTGTTTTCCGCCGCTTGCCAGGAGCCGCACGGAGATGCGGCGCTGCCAGGGACTGCTTTCTGGAAGCGTGGGGCTGCCGAGTGCCAGTCCTGCCACGGGATGGCTGGCCTTTCCCCACCGGCCCTGGCTCTTGCTCAGGGGAAGGCCTGACCTGTGCGACAGCGGATGAGGTGGATATTCCTGGAGTCCTTTCCTTTCCTGCTCCTACCATGATGTCCCATCAAAACGGAGCTGCACTGTGAGGCCACTGGGGGCTGCAGGTCCCTTTCCATTATGGCAGGGATCACCCTGCTGCCAGCATGTCTCTGCCTCTCGAAGCTGCTGCGTGAGAGCTGGCTGCTGGACAAGAAATGATCCACATGGCGTGGGCAGGTCTGGCCCTGCCAAGCCTGCACCTCTCCCCTGCCTGCTCTGCCTCCGTCCGGGATGGACAGCGTGGGCAGCCGGCGGTGATGGATGGTGCTGTCAGAGCCCCGGCACCTGGGCCTAGGATGGGATAGAGGGGCTGCCACTGCCCCACTGGGAGCGGGCGAGGACAAGAAAGACTGCAGCGGCAGGGCAGGGGGTCTGCCAGTGGCTTCGTTGCCTTCCTCATCAGTGCTGCAATGACGTTTGGCCATCTCTGCTGCCATCATGCCCTCACGTTGGGGAACGGTGCAGCTGGGGGAGCCCAGCTACCCCTGTGACAGCCCAGTGCTGCCTTGAGCACATCGTCCCCCGAGCACACAGGGGCACGAGCCTGTCCCCGTTCTCACGCCCCAGCGCGCCTGAGGGCTCCACGAGCATGGCACAGCGTGCGGCGTCTGCGCAGCCAGGGGAGAGGGACTCGAGGGGGCTGCAAGAAGAGGCCGCCTGACAGCAAGGGCACTAGGGTCCCGTCAAGGCCCGCTCATTGGGGTCTCTGTTCTCTTCTGCTCCTTTGGCCTCTCTCACCCACCCAGCCCCTCGCACCCGTCTCAGCCCCCTCAGCCCTGTGGGGAGATGATGGGAAGCGGCAGGGCAGAGGGGACGGGGTTCCCAGGCTGGGGAGTGGGCTTAGGGGCAGAGATGGCGTGTCAGTCCAGCTCTTAACTGCTTTTTTTTGTTATTTTAGTATTTTTCCCTTTTACACTCTTGCTGCCTTAACATGACCTTGGCCAAATTATTTCCCTTCCCTTTGAGATTTATGGCCCTCTTCCAGAAATGATCTGTTCTGTCTACGAAAATAGACATTGTGCTGTTACTACATTTTAAAATATAATAAGGGCTGGGAGACCGCTCTTCTGCCGCTCTCCCTCCCCAGCCCCAGCTACTCTCCCTTCACAGAGGGTGGTGCGGGGGCCAAGAGTGGGTGCAGCAAGGGCGAGGGCATCCCCAGCCCTTTCCAGCTCCGGGGGGGTGTGTCTCCCTCCCTGGCTCCCCTTGGCGGAGCTGGGGTAACAGGAGATCTCCCATCCGAGACCGCAGCTGCTCTCAGAAAATGCTGGGACTGCCAGGGGACAGATGGGGCGAAACGGGCTGGGCTTCCCATGGGGAGACTGGGGGTGGTCCCTGGCTCTGTAAAGCCAGCGAGACCTGGGTCATGGCTGGAAAACCCAGCTCACAACCCGAGGGGACAGCGTAGCCCATCACTCCCAGGACTCCTGAGCCCTCTGGGCGCATGCAGGGTGGCCTTTGCGCAGTCATGCTCTCTTTCGGTGGTTTTGTTGAGGTTACTATTATTGTTCTTTTCTACCAGGGCCTGGAGGTGAGTTGTTGTCCCCGAGGACGGGCTCTCGTCCCCCGCTGCGTACCCTGCCAGTGCTGCTCTGCAGCGCATTAGGAACCGGCGTGAGCGGCCACGCGCTCTGGTGCGATGGTGATGGGGAGCAGAGTTCAAACCCACCTCCCCAGCCTCATCTCAGCTGGAGAGGGTCTGGGATCATGGGGTGTCCTGGAGATGCAAAATGGCTGCAAAATAAGCCAAACATGAAAATCAGATCAAACTTGGACATTTCAGTTGTTGCTTTTCCTCCCCATCACCCCATTTGTTTCCTGACCTGGGCGTGTGTGTGTTTATGTGTGCGGCTGTGTCTCTATGTATATGTTTTGGGATGATTCGCTTTCTGTTGGATTTTTCCTCTCCTGTTGTAAATGCAGAGCCTTGTGCTGTCCCAGCTCTAGACAATCTGCAGATGTGAGCCCTTAAATGCGGTCACCCTTGGGCGCAGGACGGCTGTGCAGATGCCACACTCAGGTAATTTAAGGGGTGCATTTAACAGCAAATTTTAACTGTGCAGGAGGGAGTTTCCCTTCTGGATGTCCACAGCTGATGTCTCTCTGGACAAACACCATCTGGGCAAAGGAAAAGGGGCTGGGGAAGTGTCTGGGTTTGCTTTGCTTTCTGCTCAGAGGAGTCACTTTGATCATCCTGGAAAGCCTGTGTCTCTGCGCTCTGGTGTGAGGATGGGCTTGTCCCATGGGCCGATGGCATAGCTGCCTTCCCGAACGGTGACTGGACCAAGAGGACGGTGCTGCAGTGGGGAGGAAAGGGGCTGGGCCTGTTCGTGGATTAAGGTTAAACAGGAGGAGAGGCTGACCCCTCACAGCTGCTGCTCTTCAAATGTTTTATTTCCTGCTCTGTGTAAGCCTGGATTGACCTGCAGGCAGCGCAAAATGTTGAACAACAAACGATCTCCCTGAAAGGAGAAAAACGCCAGAAAACCCACGAGAAAAACCTAGTGGGTTGTATGGACCCCAGCCTGCTGGCTGGAAACACAGAGGGCTCTGGGGAGGCAGGTGGGCCGCACTGGGTGGGGGCACTGGGGCTGGTGTAGGGCAAGTGGGCTGGCAGCGTGGGGGTCCCATTCCCCAGTTCAAGTATCCGCCCATACTTGAGTTTTCCCAAGGGCAACTGGCCTCCCGGAGCAGCATCCCACGAGGCTGCCAGAGCTGGGGAAAGCCGCCTTACGGGGTGGGTGATGACAGGGAGCTGAGGGCCGGGGTGCTGGCAGACCCACATCTGGGCCAGGGGGATGCCAGGCCTCTTTGCTGGCGGGTGGGGGAGGGATGCATGGGGGTCTCTAACGGGGAGCAGGAAGGGGGCTCCCGGGGCCGTGGGAGAGGGCTGGACCCAGGAGCTCTTCCCAGGCGAGTGCCCTGAGCTG
The DNA here is from genome assembly GCA_009819775.1 of Phoenicopterus ruber ruber. Classification (NCBI taxonomy): domain Eukaryota; kingdom Metazoa; phylum Chordata; class Aves; order Phoenicopteriformes; family Phoenicopteridae; genus Phoenicopterus; species Phoenicopterus ruber. Next base: position 6,279,725 of record CM020240.1, read on the forward strand.
TCGGGGGAGAGGGATGCTGCCGCTCCCCGCCATCACATGACGCAGGGAATTCTCGGTGAGCCGAGACCTGCAGCCCCAGAGGAGGATTTCGTGTTTCGTTTCTTTTCTTTTCTTGATTAAAAAAGAAAGAGGGGGGGGTGGGGTGGGGCGGGCGGGGATGTGTGCAACGACTTCTTGTGTTTAGTGTTTATTAGAAAGAAGCCGCCAAACCAGAGCGCTGCCTGACCGGGAAGGGGTGCCGGGCGGGTGGCAAGGGGTCTTCGGTGCAAATCCCACAGCTCCGTTTTGCGGGCGAAGCGGCGGTGCCGGGGGGGGGGGGTACCCGCCGCGGCGCTGGGAAGGGGCCGTGCCCCGCCGGCCGGGGGTCTCGCGCACCGGCAGACGGGGCCGGGCCTGCGGGGGGCGGCCTGGAGGCTGCCCCGGAGGCTGCCCCCGCCGTGCCCGTCCCCCCGGTGCCCCCCCGTGCCCGCCCCGCACCGCACGGGTTAATCGCCGCTCCCCGCCCGCGCCGCCTCTTCTTGGGCTGCTCGGCCTCCCTAGATTGACACCCTCCGCGGCGGCCGGCACGACTGGCCAATGGGAGGGCAGCTCCGCGCGCCCCACGTGGGGGCGGGCCGCTCCCGCCGCGCTCCCATTGGCTGGCGGCCGGGGCGATTGCCCGCACGGGCCAGGCCCCACGTGGAGCTGGCGCTGGCGCTCGTTCATTGATCGCGCTCCGCAGAGCGGCTGCCGCGGCGGGCGGGGCGGGGGCGCCGGGCCCGGCCGGGCGGGGCGGGGGCGCCGGCCCGGTGCGCAGCGGTGCGGCGGGGCTCGGCCCGGCCCGGCCCGGCCCGGCCCAGTGCGGTGCAGCTCGGCTCGACCCGGCCCGGCCCGGCCCGCCCCGCCCCGCCGCAGGGGCGCGCGCCCGGGGCCGGGGCCAACAGCGCGGTGAGTCCCGTCCCGCGCCGGTCCGGTTCAGTCTCCGCCGCGCCGGTCCGGGCCCGCTCCGGGACTCCTGCCGGGCGGGGTCCGGCCCCGCTCGGGGCTGGGGCGGCGGCGAGGCCGGTCCCTCCCCGCGGCCGTACCTGCTGCGGGCGGTGGCGGGGCCATTGTCTGCGCGGCGCGGGGGGGCGCGGGCCTGGGCCGTGCCCGCGGCGGGGCCGGGGGCGGTGGAGCCCGCGCTGGGGGCGCGGAGCTGGCGGGGGGTCCTGCGGCGGGCGGGTCCCGCAGTGCCCGGAAGGAGCCCCGGGGCCCACCGGTCCCCGCAGGGATGCGGTGTGGCTGGGCCAGAGCGCGCGGTGCGGGGGTCCCGGGTCTCGGCGGCTACGGGGGAGCTGCGGGCGGGGCTGGGGGCCCGGGGCTCTGCCCTGCTCCGCTGTGGCTCCCGCAGGGCCCCGCACCCCGGCCGGTTGTGTGAGTGGGCAGCACTGGGTGGTGATTTCCTATCTCTGTCCCAGGGCCTGATCCGGAGCTGGGAAGCGTCCCCAGGCCCCCATCCTGAGCCTGCGGTGGGGCCCGGAGCAGCGAGAGGGATCCAGGGCCTGTCCAGTGCCAAAGATGTTCCCACAGAACCGGCCCCCGGTGAGCCTGCGGCTTCGCCTCATCCCCTCTGGGCCACAGGCAAGCACGTGGTGCTGTGGCAGCCGTGCTGGCCTGGCCTTTGGCAGGGTCTGCGCCCCCAGACCGAGCTCTCTGCCTGTCTCGCCCCGCGGGGGGTGGGAGGTGTTGGCCTTGGCTTGGAAAGTTGTGCCGATAAGGTGTAACGCACTCAGGAGTGGTGCTGTGGCTTTTCCCAAACTGATGCTGAGCCCCAGAGCTGTGGGGTTTGGGTTTTACAACACGCTGGAAGCTGGGTTGCAGTCAGGGTGTGACCGTGGGACTGGTGACGATGGGCAGGAAGCTCTGATGCGTGGCATGCAGGCGAGGATGGACCCCAGGGGCTGAGCTGGGGGGTTGCATGCTCTGCCCACGCAGGCTGTACGCTCTGTGCCACCCGCGGTTGTTAATCCTCTTCTGGCTCAGTGGCTGAACCGATGCTGAAAAGGTGGAGAACAATTGCCCTCGGTGCCTGGCTGTAGCCAGTTTCCTCTGCAATAACTCTTTCTGCCACTTCCTCCATGTGCCGCTCTCCCAGACGTGCCCGTAGCCTCTTCCCCAGGCGCAGGAAACCCCCAGGGGACTCGCAAGCCTCGCTGGGCCAGCGGCAGTGACCCCAGGGGTCCCCTCCTCTGCCCAGGCCCATCTCCAGGCACCCTCCGCTGCCTCGGGAGCTGCTGTTGCTGCCACTGCCATCCCCAGCACCCCCCAGTCCCTCAAGCTGACTTACCCAGAGACCTTGGACCGCATCAAGGAGGAATTCCAGTTCCTGCAGAACCAATACCACAGGTGAGAAGCTGCCAGAGTTCGTGTGCCAGCAAGGCGCTGGGCACTTAACTGGTGCTGGCGAGAGGCGGGCTCCCCCTCGGCACCGGGCATCAGTGCGGGCTGGCGGGAAGCACTGTCCCATGCTGCTGAGGACAGCTGTGCCAAGCACCACCTTGGTAGCTTGAAATGATGCTGTTTGAGGAGGAAACTCAGCCTCCTCCTGCCAGAAGCCCCAGGATGAGGGTGCTGGCTTCCAGGGCCCAGCTTCTGGGCTGAGGTAGAGCCGTCACTTAGCAGATTTGGAGTCCCTCTGATTCCCCCTGCTGCTGGCCAGGATCACCTCCCCTTCCCTGCACGGTGCTTGGCAGAGCAAGGTTTGAAATGCAGCTCGGCTTTGCAGCTCGCTCCATTTGGGAAGCAGATGCTGGGGAGGGGGTTAAAACTGAAGACTGCGTGCAGACTGCTCCCTGACGCCTGGATCCCTTTGCTGTCCATCTCCTCTTTATCAGCCCCTTCCCACCCTCTTTCAGGTGGTTTTCTTGGCTTGTGCTGGGAGATGGGATTGAATCTGAGAGCAGGAGGCTGAAGCACGTGGTGCGCTGGGAGGGCTCGTGCTCTGTCCAGCCTGGGAGATCTTGTCTGTATGGGGAGCAGGGGGTCTCTCCCTCTCTCTTCCTCCCTCTCTCTTTCTTCTCTTTATTTTTACAGCTTGAAGTTAGAATGTGAAAAGCTGGCAACAGAAAAAACAGAAATCCAGCGTCATTATGTCATGGTTAGTAAGCTCCACCTGAAAGGAGGAGGGTGGTGGGGGGTGTCTCCTCTGAACCATCAAAGGACATGCGGCCCTGGGATGCTTTGGCTTCCCCTTGTGTTTGGGTTGCGTGGCCAGGTCTGGTTCTTGTGGCTGTTATTGTCTGTTTTTCCCCCGAAACGAGCCGTGGTGTTTGAGCAGGGCTTGCTGCCGCAGCTCGCGGTGGTGGGGTGGTGGTGAAGCTGCTCCCGTGTAGGTTGTTTCCTCTCCTGTGGGCAGCAAGCAGGAGCCCCAGGAGGGCCATATCCATTCTACAGGCTGCGGCCATGTGCCGGAGAGACCTCTGCTCCCGGGTGAGGAGCTGGGGACCGTGTTCTCCTCCCGGCCTCGCCACAGCGTGGACATTTGTGGCCGGGCTGACCCCACGCGCCAGTGCCGGAGAGGACTTTCTTGTTGCGAGTCCCCCTGGGCTCCCCAGCGGTGCTGATGCTGCCTTCTCTCCCTCGCAGTACTATGAGATGTCCTATGGCCTGAACATCGAGATGCACAAACAGGTGAGTCTGAGTGGGATGGGAGCATTGTCCTGGCTCCCCTGTCCCTGCTCCTCATCCCCACCTTGCCATCTGGGCCCTTTGGGGTTGTCCCTTCCCACAGAAAGTGTGGGAAATTGCTGCCTGCCATAGCCCAGGGAAGGCTGCGTTTGTGGGGGACGTGCTCCCTTCCCTGTGCTTTGGGAGCTCTGCCCTGCTCTGTGTCACGGCCTTGGCCTGTCTCCTCAGCTCTCCGCACATGCGTGTGTGCTCTGGTGTGAGCTGCCGTTTGCTCACTGGGTTCAGGGAGCGTGTTCTCAGCTAGGTCACGATGCGGTTGTTGCAGTGGGGAGAGAGCGGTGGTGGAGGACTTGCACTTGCACGGCTGCTCATGCCAGTTGTAAGCGGCTGCTTGGGGACTGTCGTGGAGGAGACTGGCTCCTGCAGGGCAAGGGGTGCTGCAGCGTCACAGCAGGGTGACAGGCAGGGTGATGAGCTCTGGCTTGCTGCCTTTGCAACTGTCCAGTGCCAGCTGGCCCTGGGGGCAGCTTGCCTGGGGGCTGAGCAGCATCCTGAGGTGGGGAGGAGGGGGCTGGGGCGTGGGTGTGGGGTGGGGCCCCCCAAGGGCTTGGGGCTGCACATCCCCTCTCGCTGCCTCCCCATCCCTTCCTCCCTCCCTCCCTCCCTCCCTTCCTCCTGCTGTGCCGCGCTCCGGGTCACCAGCTGCTCTGAGACAGAAGGTTTCTTCTCATCTATTTTTAAAGAGGCTGTGGAGGAGCCCGGCGAGGCGTGCTGCAGCCACGTCCTCCTTCCTTCCCACCCCGCCACTGCCTCCGCCAACTGTTGCGTGGGAGTCGGCTTGGGTGGGTGGTGCGGGGGTGCCGGCCCCCAGCACAGGGCAGGCTGATGGCTGCTCTCGCCGGCTCTGCGCCCACTGGGTGGGTGACTCTGTTGCTCTTGTCGTTTCCCGCGGCGCGCCCTGCCCCGTACTACCATCCTGCTGCGCAACGCTGGCCGAGAAGGAGGCGTGAAGCCGCCTTTGCGAGGGGCGATGCTGAGGGTCCACCCGGCCCAGCACCCTCTCCCCAGAGGGCTGTGTGCTCCTCTCATCTGGCTGCCGGTTCTCCCCTGGCCCTTGCAGGCTCGTGTTTTCTGCCAGTCCCAGGTGCCGCTGGCTGCCTGCCAGCGAGCTGTCTGCACTTTTAACAAGGGCCCGTAAGTCTGCTCTGACAGCCAGCGGCCATTGTGTGAAAAATGGGAACTGCCTGCGCGGGAGCTGCGGGTTATCACCGCCGCGGGGAGATCGGGTCGCCGTCTCTCCTCCCCTTCCCCTAAATCTGGCACTGCTCATGGGCATGGGGAAGGGGTCCTGAGCACTCTTGACTGCCCCGGGACCCCTGAGGAAGCGCTAACCCCATTGCTGCTGGCAAAGGCAGGGTAGTGCCGTGGTGCAGTGCTGCCTCCGTCCCTGCTGCGCCCAGCCCAGCATCCCCCGAAGGCTCCCCAGGCCCCCAGCGCCTGCAGTGCTGGCGTTGGCAGTGCTGGCACTGGCAAGGGCCGAGGCGCAGGACGGTTTTGCACTGGGTTTGTTTGGATGGAAATGGGGCTGGGGGCTGGCTGTGGTGGTGCAGCTTTCCAGGCAGCCACAGGCTCAGCAGGGGAGGCTCAAGATAGGAATGAGCAGGAGATGTTAATTTTTTATTGTTGTTTTGTTTTTGGCATGGAAGGGGCCTGTAGCTTTTTATAAAACCACCTCCCCGAATCTGCCTGGCCTTGGACTTGCTCGCCGCGAGCCAGAGGGGAGGTGACGGTGCTGGTGGCTGGGGGGGCTGCAAACAGCATGATCATTTTTCATGCTGAGAGCGTTAAAGTGCCAGTAAATTGCACATTAACGAGTGCGAGTGAATTGGAGGCAGCTCTCCCTAAGGAGCTGCTGCCCATCAGTGCATTAGGGAAGAGAATCCATCACTGCCGGCCCCGGGAGACAGCTAAATCCTTCCCAGAACTGCCGGCTGCCAAATCTCCTTGCTTCCCCCCCCGCCCCTTTCTTTCTTTTCTTTCTCTTTTTTTCCTCCCTCAGAAGGGGAAGCGAGGGCGGGTGCTGGATTGTTTCTGCTCTGTGGGTCTGGCAAAAACGTGTCGGTGGCCATTCTGGAGGGCGGCACACAGTGTCCCTGGGTCTGTCCCCCCACACCAGCTGGGCAGCACTGCGGCCCCTTGCCCTGGCATTGCCGTGCCAGTGACAGCTGGGCATGGGAGATGTGCCCAAGGTCCTGTCAGGGAGATCCAGGGGTCGGCTTCATCCTCGGCTGTTGGGGCCCTTCAGCCTCTGGTCTCCTCCTGGTGCTGACAAGAGTCTGGGTTCGCCCCCCCTCCTCTCAGCCCTGTGCTGGCTTCATAACCATAGAATCATGGACTCATAGAATGGTTTGGGTTGGAAGGGACCTTCAAGATCATCTAGTTCCAACCCCCTGCCATGGGTAGGGACACCTTCCGTTAGACCAGGTTGCTCAAAGCCCCATCCAACCTGGCCGTGAACGCTTCCAGGGATGGGGCAGCCACAGCTTCTCTGGGCAACCTGTTCCAGTGCCTCACCACCCTCATAGTGAAGAATTTCTTCCTTATATCTAATCTAAATCTACCCTCTTTCAGTTTAAAGCCATTACCCCTTGTCCTATCCCTACATGCCCTTGTCAAAAGTCCCTCTCTGGCTTTCTTGTAGGCCCCCCCTTTAGGTACTGAAAGGCTGCTACAAGGTCTCCCTTATGGAGCCTCCTCTTCTCCAGGCTGAACAACCCCAACTCTCTCAGCCTGTCTTCATAGGAGAGGTGCTCCAGCCCTCGGATCATCTTCATGGCCCTCCTTGGGACTTGTTCCAAGAGGTCTGTGTCCTTCTAGTGCTGGGGGCCCCAGAGCTGGATGCAGTACTCCAGGTGGGGTCTCACAAAAGCAGAGTAGAGGGGGAGAATCACCTCCCTCGACCTGCTGGCCACGCTTCTTTTGATGCGGCCCAGGATATGGTTGGCTTTCTGGGCTGCAAGCGCACATTGCCGGGTCATGTTGAGTTTCTCACCAACCAACACCCCGCAGTCCTCCTCAGGGCTGCTCTCAGTCCCTTCTCCGCTCAGCCTGTGTTTGTGCTTGGGATTGCCCCGACCCACATGCAGGACTTTGCACTTGGCCTTGTTGAACTTCATGAGGTTTGCACGGGCCCACCTCTCGAGCCTGTCAAGGTCCCTCTGGATGGCATCCCTTCCCTCCAGAGCGTCGACCGCGCTGCAAAGATTGGTGTCATCGGCAAACTTGTTGAGGGCACGCTCAATCCCACTGTCTGTGTCACCAACAAAGATGTTAAACAGTGCCGGTCTCAATACCGACTCCTGAGCAATGCCACTCATCTTGTTTTCATCCTTCCCACTGGGGTGGGCAGGGAGCTCCTCGGAGCTCGGGGCAGCACCTTACCTGGAGCGCCCGTGCCCAGGGCATCCCCTGCCTGTCCCAGAGTGGAGGATGCCTGGGTTTAGGAAGAGCTGCTGATCTCTGCCCCCTCTCCAGTGCTGGGGTGGAGTGCCCAGCTCTGCATGATGAGGAGCAGCATAGGTGTCTCCACTGTTGCCTCAAGCGGTGTCTGCTCTCCTGGCTGTAACCCACTGGTGCTCAGGGCAGGGGCCTGACCCCACGGCCCCTGCGGTTTCTCCCCTGGGATGTGTCTGTGGGACCAGGGATGGCGTAATGTCTGTGCTCTCCCCTAGCCTGGGATGTGCAGTGTGGGGCCAGTGGGGGCCCTGCCTCGGCTGTGGGGTGCAATGGGAGTGGGGCACGGCACGCTGCCGCTCTCCCTCCCCATGCTGCTCCCGCACTAGGCGCTCCTGATTGCCTGTGGCACTTAAGTGTTGCAGAAAAACAGCAGCTGTAAGGAGAGTACCTCTCCAGGGCTTCCTGCGGCCGGGAGAGCAGCAATTAGCAGTTGTGGTGCTGGCGGGAGGCTGTGTGGAGTGTGGAGGGGAGACAGTCGGGCCCCTGACCTGCAGGGCTGGTGGCTTGCTTGGGGATGGCCCTCGGTGGCATGGACCATGGGGTTCCATGTCCCTGGCAGGTACGAGGTGGGAGCCATCCCAGGGCTTTCAGGGTGGGGGTGGAGGATGCTGCTGTCGTGTTTTCAGAGGGGGTGGCGTTAGGAAGCAGCTTCCCTGGTCCCCCCATGGGGTGTTTCTGCTCCTTGGTACTGAGCAGCAGCTTTTGGGGCCAAGCGCTGGCACCCTGTGGCTGCTTGGGTGGCAATGGGAAGGGGACCTCAGCCTGCCTGGGGAGCACCATTGGCGGGAGAGGTCTCCTTCAGCATTGGGGGCCACTCAGCATGGGGGCAGTTCTGCCCCTTGCCCTGATGGGTGCCGCCTCTCTTCTGCTGCCAGACGGAGATCGCAAAGCGGCTCAACGTGATCTGCGCCCAGCTCATCCCGTTCCTGTCTCAGGAGGTAGGTGGACCCTCAGGCCCTGACTGGGCATGCAGAGCTCCCTTGGGGCACAGGGAGCATCCCTGCTCGGGGACCCGGGCCCTGTGCTTTGGACCAGGCTGGGGGAGGCTGGCTTTGCCCCATCCCCCAAAGGAACGAGCCTGCCACAGCCCCACTAGCGGCAGGAGTCGGCAGGGGCATCACCCGGTGCTGATGCGCTCTCCTCTCCCCGCAGCACCAGCAGCAGGTGGTCCAGGCCGTGGAGCGTGCGAAGCAGGTGACTATGACCGACCTGAACGCGGCGATCGGGGTACGTCAACCCTCTGCCCACCCCTTCCTGCCACCCCCTGGCCAGGGGTGCTGGGCTCCTGTAGGCGATGGTGCCTCCCATGCTTCCACCATCCCCTGGGCTGGAGACTTGTCCTGCCCTGAGCATGCGGGGGTTGGCTGCCGCCCCCTGCCTCTAGTGCCTTCTCCCACCTGTGGCTAAGTTGAGGGGAGGAGGGGGACGAGCCAGGCTGGTTTGGGGGGCTGCCAGCAGTACTCGGGGTGGAGGAGATGCTGCTGCTGCACCATGTCAAAGCAGGGTGCAGGGGTGATGGCTGGTGCATGTTGCTGTGTCTTGATGCCCTGTGGCTGGGGTGGGGGTCACCGCTGTCCCCACACTTCAGTTATTCCCTTGAGACTGCTGCAGTATGGTGGTATGCATACGGGTAGAGTTCCCCCATCTGTATGGATATGAGTAGGGTCCCCCATCTGTCCCAGTAGCTCCTGTTGCAGGGTGGGAGAAGGCAGCGGGAGGGACGTGGTGACCCCCGCAGCTTGGCTGGGGGCACCCTGGGAGCGTGCCCTGCCCCTCCTTGCCCAACTCCCCATCCCCTGGCTGACCCAGGGCTGCCGGTGGGGAGGAGCAGCCTCTTCCCCTCCTGCCCCATGGCTGTCCTGACGCAGCCCTTAGGCTCTGCTCTCTCCTCCCACTCCTCTCCAGCACCAGCTCCAGACCCAGCACCTCTCGCACCACGCTCCCCCCATCCCGCTGACCCCCCACCCCTCTGGGATGCAGCCCACCAGCCTCGCCGGCATCGGCAGCGCCTCGGGGCTGCTGGCGCTCTCGGGGGCGCTGGGGGCCCAGGCCCAGCTCCTCGCCAAAGACGACCGAGGAGTCCATGACACCGAGCCCAGGGGTGAGTATGGGGGGACAGGAGCTGAGGAGGGTCTGGTGTGACCCTCCTGGCAGCAGGCAAACCTGGGAACGGGTGGTGCTGGGCCCCAGGGCTGCCTCTGTTTCCCATGCCCTTCCCACTTGGGCACTTCCCCAGGGTGGGGGCCAGGGCTGGGTGGGGGGCAGCTTGTCCATACCTCAGGGCTCCTGACTGGGCTGGTGGAGTGGGGTGGCTTGCCAACTGCAAGGGGTTTGGGTGGGGAATGTCCCCCACTGAGCAGCACCTCCTGGGAGGGCAGTGGGATGGACTGGGGGGGGGTCATCCCTGGTGGGGGCCCGGGACCACCTTGCTGCTGTAGCGCTGGTCCAGCCCTGCCAAGAGCACCCTGGCACCTATGGGAGGAGTGGGCAGCTTTCCTGGGGGGCTCTCAATGGTGGCACAACATGTCCCTCCTTCCCTTCTCCTCGGGCTGCGCCTCCGTGTTGCCATGGCGACAGAGCGAGACCCTGGCCCCGTAAGTGCCTTTTGCTTCTCTTGCACCATTTCCCTCCGGCCGGGACCCTGGGAGCGGGTGGCCACGCGGGGAACGGGTCGTCCTCCCTGGCTGAGGGCCCCGCTGCTGGCACGGCCATGTGGGTGAGAGTGGGTGGGTGCTCTCCCTGTGGGGACCCCTTCCTCGTGTCACCTGGGCAAACCACACCATCGTCCCCGGGCAGCGTCCCCCGCCTCGCTCCTTTGACAGGAGCCGAAGCCTGAGCTGGCGGCACAAGGGGCTGCGCCGGGGCCCTCTGTGCCCTGGGAGCTAGCCGCAGCCCTGTGTTGGTGCTGCATGTCCTGGGAGCCGGACACAGTGGCTTGTGGCCCCTAACGCTGCGTCCCCCTGCCCCAGAGCTCCCTGGCACTGCCCAACGGGGAGCGGGCACGAGCCATCTCTGAGTACCTGAGCAGCAGCAAGAAGAGGAAGGTGGAGGAGAAGGACTTCGTTACAGACTACGTGAGCTGGGGCTGGGGGGCTGGGGACATCCCCGTCCCCTCTTGCGGGGCAATAAGCGGAGCTGCCCGTGCCTCTGACACTTCCCAGGCAGGAGTGAGGGCAGCCTCAGCCCCTTTGGCTCCAACCGTCCTCTGCGTTTCAGGGCAGCGACGCGGACAAAAGCGAAGACAACTTGGTGGTGGATGAGGTCAGTGTGCTGAGTGCTGGGAAGGGGCTGGGGTCAGCATGCGCTGCCCATCTCTGTCTGAGTGGGGGGCTAACAGGCTGTTACAGGCAGAGGTGGGCAGCACGGGGAGGTGGCGGTGGGACCCCTGAGTTGTGTTCGCTGGCCCTTGCTGACGGCAGCGATGAGCCGCAGGATCCAGGCTCCAAGCCTGGCCCTTGCTCGAGCCACCAGCTCTCCATGGCCTGGGACGTCCCCACACTCCTGCCTGCTCTGCTGCCTCTGATTCTCCCTCCATCCCCCCCCAGGACCCCTCTTCCCCACACAGCGTTCACTCCTACTCGTCCCGGGAGAACGGGGTGGAGAAGGTCCCACTGGCGAGGAAGGAGGCTGTACCGCTCAGCCCAACCTCCATGGCCTCCTCGAGCAGCACGTCCCCATCTCGGAGCAAGGATGCGCCCATGGTATGTGCACCGCGTGGGGCAGCCAGGGCACTTCACTTGGGGGTTGTGCTCGTGTCCCTGCTGCCCAGGCTCGGCTGGCGGAGCTGCCGGACACGGGTCCACCTGCCTCCAAACCCGTGAGGGCACGGGGGATGCTGGGGGGGACGGAAGGGGGTTCCTGCTCCATTAGATCCCCTCTCATGTCCCATCCTGCAGACCCTGCAGCACTGGCTGGGCTGGGCTGCCATCAGGGGTGAGGAACAGGGACCAGCTTGCTGGGGGGGACCTGAAGAGACCCCCTGGCAGGGCGGGAGCATGGCTGTCAGATCCCCCCCTTCTGTTCCTGGCAGGTGGAGAAGGCAGGGACGCCCAGCCAGAAGTCCAGCACCCCCACCTCCCAGGGTGATGCTGTGGCCCCAGGCTCCAGTGGTGCCCAGCAGTTTCGCCCCACCACCGCCAAGGCCTCTGTGGACCCCCTGGGTGAGCTTGGCCCCGCCAGGGTCTGGGCGGGTAGCTGCGAGCGCTGGTCCCGCCAGCCCCTGTGAGGACAGACCCTGGGCCCTGTCCCTTCATGCCACCTCTCCCCCAGCAGCCCTGGGCCTGAGGAACCCACTGGGAGTGCAGAGCCCCTACTCAGCTGCCTTCGGCATGGCCCACCCCGCAGTTAACGGGGACATGGCCGGGACCGGTGCCTACGCCAGCCTCCACCTCATGTCCCCGCAACTCAACGGGGCTGCGGCCGCTGTGGGAGCCGGCAGCTACGGGCGCTCCCCCCTGGTGCGTGAGCCTCTTCCCTGCAGGGCTGTGGGGGCCGTGGGGTGCGAGCTTCTCTCACCCACTGTCCCCTCCAGGTGGGCTACGACCCGCACCCACACATGCGTGTCCCAGGGCTGGCAGCTGGCATGCAAGTGGGGACTTCGGGGAAACCGTAAGTGGGGCTGCACTGGGCTGGGGGCTGTGCTGGGGCAGGGGGCAAGATGTACTGCAGGGCTTAAGCTGGGAGGCACAGGCGGGCCAGGGCCAGCAGGGATGAGCGCAGCCTTGGTGGGGGGCACCCGTTCTGGGCAGCAGCAGGCTGTCGTGTGCCCAGCCAGGCTTCACCGGGCGCCGCTCTGCTCATGGCTCCAACTCCAAACCATGCTGCCTGTGTTGGGCACCTGGGTCCGATGCAGCACTAGCCGCTCTCCGCGCGGGATCCTCAGCTGGTTCTCGCTGCTCTGTCCCTTTCCAGTGCCTACTCCTTCCATGTCAGCGCCGATGGGCAGATGCAGCCAGTGCCTTTCCCACCCGACGCCCTTATTGGCTCTGGCATCCCCCGCCACGCACGGCAGCTCCACACGCTGACCCACGGCGAGGTGGTCTGCGCCGTCACCATCAGCAACTCCACGCGACACGTCTACACTGGAGGCAAGGGCTGTGTGAAGGTGTGGGACGTGGGGCAGCCGGGCACCAAGACGGCCGTGGCTCAGCTGGACTGCTTGGTAAGTAGGGGCACGCTGCCGCTCTGGCATGACTTGTTTTCCTGCACTGTGCCACTGTGCCGTGGTGAAGATGGGATCTGGGGTCCCCATCAGGGACCTCAGGGGTGCAGGGAGCGTCTGAAAGTGATGATGTGCACTGAAAAGAGTCTCTGAGTGCACTTCTAAGTGGGGGCAGTGTGAGGCTGCTGGGGAAGGATGGTGGCTCCATGTTGCCAGTGTGCTACCCTGCACTGCCCTGTACGTTGTGAGCGTCTTGAGCCATTAGGAGGCTGTTATACCACCCCTGCCCTTGGCACTGCTTTGTCTGGCAGTGCCTGCTGTAAGACAAGCCTTTTGCCAGTGTCAACCCCCTGGCCAGATACTTTGTATGGGCCAGAATTACATGGGCTGAAGCATCGCTCTGATTCAACTCTATCCTTGTTTCTGCTTTTGCTTGTGTGAGTCTGGCTTGAGGGAGAACTCCTATTTCTTTTAAAAATAAATGAAATGGACTGTCAGACCACAGCAACTCACCAGAGCCAAGCTGGAGGCACAGCCATCACCTGAGAGTATTTTTAACCTGTGTTCTTTGAGGTTTATTTTAAACGGGCTGCTGGAATCGGAATCCCTGTGCCTGCTTTGAACAGCCCAAACCCAAGTCCTCTCCTCGACTTGCTGGCCTTGGGGCCTGGGCAGCCTGACAAATGTTATTCCTGGACGGTGCTGACCTTGAAGATACAGATGTGTAAACAAGGAAATGACTGAGTCATGATAATTTCAAGCTGCATCAGAAATTCGGGAGCAGGGGAAAAAGATGTTTTGGTGCTCAGAGCCGTGGGCTGTTGCAGCCTTGTCAGAGCTGCCTCCCTGGCTGCCCCTCATCTCCTCCAGGACCAGCTATGTCTGTCGAGCAGCTGCTGGCAGGGATGCTGTAGAGCGAGGATGTCCCCAAGGCTGTTCATAGCACAGTAACAAACTGGGGGGCTTCTGTCGGGGCCAGCCTGCTGTCCTGGGAGGGCGGCTGTGGGTCTGCCCCACTGCTGCTGCTCCGGCCCTGGGGTGGCCAGGTAGTCTGGGATGGGTGCAGAAGGGCTGGAGGAGAAGAGGTTAATGGGGTCCTCCCTCCTGCACCCCAGAACCGCGACAACTACATCCGCTCCTGCAAGCTGCTCCCTGATGGCCGCAGCCTGATTGTCGGGGGGGAGGCCAGCACCCTCTCCATCTGGGACCTGGTGGCTCCCACACCCCGCATCAAGGCTGAGCTCACCTCCTCTGCCCCCGCCTGCTACGCCCTGGCCATCAGCCCTGATGCCAAAGTCTGCTTCTCCTGCTGCAGCGACGGCAACATCGTGGTGTGGGACCTGCAGAACCAGACCCTGGTCAGGTGAGCCTAGGGCCGGTGGCTGGTGGCACAGGGCAGGAACGGGGAGAGGATGCTGGCTCTTAGGGAGCTGGCAGCCCCGAGGGCCATGCCCTCACCCTCTCCATCCCCCTCTTTCCCAGGCAGTTTCAAGGCCACACAGATGGTGCCAGCTGCATCGATATCTCTAATGATGGCACCAAGCTGTGGACAGGAGGGCTGGACAACACGGTGCGGTGCTGGGACCTGCGGGAGGGGCGTCAGCTGCAGCAGCATGACTTCAGCTCCCAGGTAGGGACTGGGAGCACCGTGGGGCTGGCCGGGACCTGCTGTGCCAGTGCCTGACCCTGTGTCTCCCCTAGATCTTCTCCCTGGGGTACTGTCCGACGGGAGAGTGGCTGGCGGTGGGCATGGAGAGCAGCAATGTGGAAATCCTGCATGTCACCAAACCAGACAAGTACCAGCTGCACCTGCATGAGAGCTGCGTCCTCTCCCTCAAATTCGCCTCCTGTGGTAGGCATGCCTGTCTCGGCCCCCTGGCTCTGGAGGCTCCTGGATGCAGTCTTCTCTCCTGGCCGTGTGTCCCAGGGCTCATTGTGCTGGGGGCAAGCACTGGTCTGATAGCCAGCCCAGTCCTGTGTGGATGCCAGTGGTATCCCTCAGAGAAGGGGCATCTGTCCCTCATGGAGCAACGCCTGCGGCTGCACTCTCAGCTCTGTTGTCCCAGGACCCCCTTTTGTGCTCCTTAAAACAGCCCCTTAGCTGACAAGCGACAGAGCTGTGGCCTTCTAGTCCCTCACCTTGTATTACACAACCTGGGCAGGATTTGCTGCAGGAATCCAGTGGGTGGGCCTGGTTTGGTGACACGATGCGCTTTGTCCACTCTGTCCCTCCCACAGGGAAGTGGTTCGTGAGCACGGGGAAGGACAACCTGCTGAACGCCTGGCGGACACCCTATGGAGCCAGCATCTTCCAGGTGTGGGGAGTGCACAGCCGTTGGGGTTGGGGGAAGATGTTCCTCTGGGTGAGGTTGCCCAGAGCTGGGACTGCCCATATAACCCAGTTGTAAAAGTATCTTAGCAATAATAAGCCCCATAAACAAACTTGTCCCTGCAGCCTCCCTGGGCACAACTCAGGGCCCCAAGTCCCAAGGGGTGGGACCAGGACCCTGCTCTGGGGCTGCTTCTTGTGCTTACCCCCCTGCCCTCCTCTTTCCAGTCGAAGGAAACCTCCTCTGTCCTCAGCTGCGATGTCTCCACGGATGACCAGTTCATCGTGACTGGCTCAGGGGACAAGAAAGCTACAGTTTATGAGGTCATTTACTGAGCGCGAGAGAGGTGCCAGCTGTGGGGAGGGCCCACACCATGTGGCCAGGCGGACGTCCACATGGAGGGATGGGTGGATTCTACCTGCTCTGCTGCTGACTTTCCAAAGAACGTGCAGCCCCTGGCCAAGGCATCTGAAGCTGAAGGAGAGCGGCGAGGGGTGGAGGTGGCTCTGGGACCACGGCCAGGCATCACGCTGGGCTGGGAGGTGGCAGCTGCTGCTCGCAGTGAATTTTGTGGGGACTTTCTCCTTGTTTTGTTCTTTATTTGTTAGCTTGTTTATAAATCTGGACTGGAGGAGTTGGGGGGGGGTGTCTGGCATTGTTAGGGGTTTTTTGATTTTTTTTTTTTTTTTTTTTAACTTTTTGTTGTGGGGGTGTGTGGGGTTTTTGTGTTTTTTTTTTTTTTTTTGTTAAGGCTCTAGGCCAGGTTGGGGAGGATGGGTTCTGTCCTCATCTCCTTCTGTGCCTCCTAGGGTGTATTTAATAATAAAAACTAACAAAAAAGCACAGCTGTGCCTTGTCCAGGGCAGCAGCCTCGGTGTGCTGTGGCATGGAGCCAGGTAAGGGTGAGACCAAGGGAGCTGGGGCAGTAGCACCGTCCCCTGTGGCTGCTGGAGCTTGCTGCTCCTTTCCCTTTCCTGGATGGGGCAGATTTGCTGCTACTCTCCACTGCAGGCAGGGCGGTGGGGTCTGGCAGCAGGACTGCATTGGTCCTGTGCGTGGTGGAAAGCAACTCGGGGCCAGAGCACTGCTGACGGCGAGGGGAAGGAGGCGCAGCGGCAGCCTCTGTCTCTGCAGGCTGGGGGGGAGAGTCTAGCCCTGGAGGAAGCGGTTTTTGAAGGAAATGAGATGTGAGCAGTCGGCGCTGGCTTATCGGTCTGGCTTCCAGCCAGAGCTGCTGTGGGGGAAGCAGGGCTGTTGCCTAGAGCCTTGGAGCGCAGCCCGCCAGCAGCAGCCAGGGCGAGGGCTGGCAGGGAAGCGGGGTGCCGCCGGCTGCAGCGCGGCGGCCGCAATGTGCGCCTGCCCTGGGCCTGGCCCTGAGACACGGCTCGACGCATCCAGCCCGGAGCCAGGGCTGCAGCCAGGACAGGAGCATCTCTGCCGTGGTAGGAAAGACCTCTCCAGCGCTGCTTGCCAAGGGAGGGCCATGGCCTCTCCTAGACCCCCTAGCTACACTTCATCGCCCAGCCCGTGCCAGTGCCCAGGAGCAAGCCCAGCCAGGCACCACTGGTTGGGGAAGCTGCAGCTGAGGCAACCCTCGCTCTGTACCCGAGGGGTGCAGGATGGGAGCAGATCCTGCCTCCCCCCAGAGCCTTGCTCCCCAACTGCCATGCTGGGAGGGGGCTGAGCCCTTGGCTCTGTGGGCGCAGCTGTAGCCACCGTTTCAGGGGACTGGGGGTGGGCAGTCAGCTCCCTGGGGATGAGTTTCCATTGGTCTTGCAGTGAGATCAGGCCCCGGCCCGCCACCAGACCAGCCCCTCTTTTGTTCCTTTTTATTAGTAAGTGACTGAAAACACAGTTAAATACATTTCTTTACCAATAATTTACAGCTGTTTCTGCAGCAGAAAACGGGTGCCATTAAATCAGTAGCAGTATTTCAGGAGCAACACTACCTCTGTCACTCTTGGTCTTGTCTGGCCGCCCCACTGGCCCTCCAGCTCCTGATGGCCAGACAGGCCCTAGGATGCCCAGACCAGCCCCTGCCTGTTGCCTAACTTTGGGGGAGCCCTCACCTCTAGCTCTCCCCTTCACCTCGGCGACGTTTCAGGCAGAACCAGGGTACGACAGCGGTGCTGATGCCCTGGCCTTGTTTTGGCAGCTTTCAGGAGAGGAGGAGGAGGGTGAGCAGGGCTGCGGGAGGGCTGGCCCAGCACAGGAGGCCCCCGCCAGCCTGGCCCCTTCTCTGATGGTCAGGGCCTCAGTACACCACCTCGTACACTGTGGCCTTCTTGTCACCAGAGCCCGTAACGATGAATTTGTCGTTGACGGCGATGTCACAGCTCAGCACCGACGAGGACTCTTTAGACTGAACGTGAGAGAGGGGGGTGGTGAGGGGCAGCACAGGTGGCTGCCTCCCTCCCCCCCCCGCTCCATCCAAATGCCTCTCCGCACCTGGAAGATGCTGGCACCATAGGGTGTCCGCCAGGCATTCAGCAGGTTGTCCTTCCCGGTGCTCATGAACCATTTCCCTGCGGCAGGAGACAAAGTGCGTCAGTGTTTGGGACTCCATTCAGGGGGAAGCTGAGCCGGGCGGGGGGGGAACCAAAAGGACCCATCTGGGGCTGTACAGAGCCAGCCCCTGTTCCAAAGTCGACACAGCCCAAGCAGAAAACATGCCGCTCGCCTACCGCAGGAGGCGAATTTGAGGGAGAGGACGCAGCTCTCATGCAGGTGCAGCTGGTACTTCTCAGGTTTGGTGACATGCAGGATTTCCACGTTGCTGCTCTCCATGCCCACCGCCAGCCACTCTCCCGTCGGACAGTACCCCAGGGAGAAGATCTAGGGGGAGACACAGGGTCAGGCACTGGCACAGCAGGTCCCAGCCAGCCCCACGGTGCTTCCAGTCCCTACCTGGGAGCTGAAGTCATGCTGCTGCAGCTGACGCCCCTCCCGCAGGTCCCAGCACCGCACCGTGTTGTCCAGCCCTCCTGTCCACAGCTTGGTGCCATAGTTAGAGATGTCAATGCAGCTGGCACCATCTGTGTGGCCTTGAAACTGCCTGGGAAAGAGGGGGATGGAGAGGGTGAGGGCATGGCCCTCGGGGCTGCCAGCTCCCTAAGAGCCAGCATCCTCTCCCCGTTCCTGCCCTGTGCCACCAGCCACCGGCCCTAGGCTCACCTGACCAGGGTCTGGTTCTGCAGGTCCCACACCACGATGTTGCCGTCGCTGCAGCAGGAGAAGCAGACTTTGGCATCAGGGCTGATGGCCAGGGCGTAGCAGGCGGGGGCAGAGGAGGTGAGCTCAGCCTTGATGCGGGGTGTGGGAGCCGCCAGGTCCCAGATGGAGAGGGTGCTGGCCTCCCCCCCGACAATCAGGCTGCGGCCATCAGGGAGCAGCTTGCAGGAGCGGATGTAGTTGTCACGGTTCTGAGCAGGGATTACAACAAGTAGGGCAAGTGAAGAAGCAGCTGATCAGTGCATGGTGGGGGAGATGGGAGATGGATCTCCTTTTCTCATCATAGACATGAAAGGACCCTCTGTCCCCCTCCATTGTAACAGGGACACATCCCAGCTCCCACAAAATGCCTTTCTGTTCCTCCTCCTTACCAAGCAGTCCAGCTGAGCCACGGCCGTCTTGGTGCCCGGCTGCCCCACGTCCCACACCTTCACACAGCCCTTGCCTCCAGTGTAGACGTGCTGTGTGGAGCTGCTGATGGTGACGGCGCAGACCACCTCGCCATGGGTCAGCGTGTGGAGCTGCCGTGCGTGGCGGGGGATGCCAGAGCCGATGAGAGCATCAGGTGGGAAAGGCACTGGTTGCATCTGCCCGTCAGCGCTGACGTGGAAGGAGTAGGCACTGGAAGGGAGTAGAAGAGAGGACCAAACAGTCCCTGCATGATGCCTGAGTGCAGGAGCCCACCTCTCCCATTAGCCATGCTCAAGCCAGGTGGAATGTGTCCTGTGCACTCTGGCTAATGAGGGATATAATTAACCAGCTCCTTGTTACCACCAGCTGCCTGGAACGAAATGACAGCCTTGGACTCAGAAGTGTAGGGGAACTCCAGCCAGGCCCTGCCCTGCACCTGCTGGGTGTAGAAATGAGCCCTGGGAAGGAGACCCCCCCACGCGCCCACCCCATGCTGCCCAACTTGGCCCCTTGCTGCCCACCCTCCCTGCAGCCCCTGCGTGTGGCTACACTTACGGTTTCCCTCCAGGGGTGGTGGAGAGTGAAGATGAGATGGTGGAAGCCCTCAGGTGAGGGTGAGACTCAAAAGCCACCTGCACAAATCAAAGGGCATATGATGAGTGAAGTGCCAAACCCCCAGGAGGGGACACGAAGGCTGGGCTCATGCCTTTCCCCCCGCATGCCCTGGGATGGGGCCAGCCCAGCTCTGTGCAAGGTCCCTGCTTGGTGCTTCCTCCACATACAAGTGACAAAGGCCAAAATGGGCTCCCAAAGACACAACTACACACCAGTGGGGGCTTCTCTGAGAGCTCTGCAGGCTCCACTGGCCCCACAACCCAGACACCATCAGAAGGGAGCCCCTCCTGTGGCTGCACCCCTCTTTCCCCCTGGCTTGAGGTCATTGCAGCAGTGCAGATACTGCACGTCAGGGACAGTGCATGCCCAGGACAGCAGGGGACAGGTGGCAGAGCCAACACGTGTCGGCAGGTTGGGCCTCTCCCTCAGTGACTTACCATCGGGGACCGGCCGTACATCACGGTGCTGCTGACCTGCGGCGAAAGGTGGATACTCATGTACATGCTGGGGGCTGGGAGCTCCCCGTTGAGGGTGGCATGAGGCACCATCCCAAAGGAGGACGTGTAGGGGCTGGACATGCTCAGCGGGCTGCGGAGAGCTGCACGAGGAGAGACCCGCTCGTTGGCCCTGGCCGATGGGTATGAGTGAGCATCACCCAAGGGAAAAGGGTATCTGGCAGAAGCCAGGCAGCAAGAGGCTGCGTCACCTCTGCACTGGGCCCAGCCAAGCCTGGCATGAACCAGCAGATCAGGAGGAAGGCAGGCAGGTTATGGATTGGGAATCAAAGACCAAAGGAGAGGGCCAGCCCCTGAATCCCATCAGTCAGGGACCTGGGATGCAGATCCAGCATGGGACATCAAATGTCTCCGTCCCTCCAAAGGATGCACCACGGACCAGCTGCTAACCCACAGCAACCCTCATCTCTGCTGTCAATGCCTTTGCAGTCTTGGCCAGGCCAAATCACTTGCAGTTGATGGCTAAGTGGCTCTACCTCCAGGGTTTCGATGGTTTATTGAAATCAATTCCAATTCAATTTTTACTAAGCCACTGTAATTTTCTAGCCAGACAACGGTTTAATGTCTCCAGTCCTGGCTCTCTATCTCCCTTGGGCTAGCTGTCCTCCTCCCATCACCTTCTGGTCCCTTTGGATAGACAGTGGCCAAGCTGTTCCAGAGACCTCTTCCCAAGGTTTCCCTAAATGTCTTCAAGGAAACTGAGGCAGGAAAAGGGGGCATGACCAGTTGACTATCAGCCACCACAGAGACTACTACTGAGCGCTCACCCCCCCCTCCTCTGTGCTTTCAGAAGGTGGCAGCCATTGACAGAGGCTCCTGGGTCAGCTGGATCTGGCCCAGGGTCTCTGCAGCACCCAGCGCACGCAGACCCTCACCCCTATGGAGATCCTCAGCTGCACAGGGAGATCAGCCATGTCCTGGCCTCCTGCATCCCCACGTGCCAGTGGCAGCACTTGGCTACCCCTCCTACCCCTGCAGCCAAGCCCTGAAGCACGTGGCTTCCCAAAGCAACAGCAAAATGGCAACTTGACAGAGAAAAACTATGATCTCCAGACAAAACACCTGCCCCCTCCAAACACCCGTAGTGAAGAGCTCCGCACATCGACACACCACCTCCGGCGGGTCTGAGCCCACCAGGAAAGTGTCGGCAGTCAGGTACGTGGTAATTGCACATAGGCGCAACGTTGGCTGTGGTCGACATGTTTGATTATGTGGAGCAAAACGGCCACCCCAGCTCTGCCGATGGGAGAGAGCACCCTGGCTCCCCTCATCCCAGCCCCACAGCACCATCTTCAGCAAAGCACGACAACCCCCTGCCATCCCTGAACACTCACTGATGGTGTCGGTGGCAGGTGCCTTGCCTGGGGGCTGCCAGAGCAGGGTGGCCGAGCTGGGCCCGGGGCCGGGCGCGAGGGAGTCGCAGGGAGGTGAGGAAGCGGAGGGCTTGGAGGTGGGAGCGCTGGCTGGAGGGTCAGTCTGCACAGCAGAGGGAAAAGCAGCCTCAGCAGCGGGACCGCTGCCCAGGAGAGCGATCCGCAGCACCACAGGCCTGCCAACAGCCTCGAACCACCCGGGAGGGGAGGGGGACACCAAGAGGCACTGCTCCCAGACAGAGCTGGACGGAGACTTGGCCATCCTGGGCCTGAACCCCACTCCTTTCCTCTGCCCCTCGCACCCTTCCCACAGCATAGAAGGAGCCCCATGTCTCCACTCCCCTCGCCGGGTGCAAATGCCCAATGCAAGCCCCGCATCACCCCAAGCTGCCATAATCCTGCACCCCTGCAGCACTCAGCCACTGGCATGAGGCCCCATGGGGCTGTTACACAGATATTTGCTGCTCCCTCATGTGAAATCCCTCTTGTGTGGGGGCACCCCCACCCTGAGCCTGCATAGAGCAGGACCAGGAAGATGCCTGGGATGAACTGGCCCTCTTTGATCCCCACAGCTATTTCATTCCTTTCTTTTTTCTTGCCTCTCCTATTTCTTCCTCTTTTTCTGCCTGGGGATTTTGTCGACACCAGCAAAGGAAAAAAAATTAATAACAGAGAAAAGCTACGTGCTGTGCTGGCAGACTGCTCAGGGCGCTTTGTCTGCTCTAATCCGATTGTGCTGGGGAGCCACCGCTCGCTGCTCCCCACAGCCCCCAGCTGGCTCCTGACCCTGGGATGGCAGGGATGCATCACTTTGGTCCCTGCAGTGGCTGGGAGGGCTGAGGAGTGGCAGAAATGTCCCTCCCCTTCCCACACGCTGATGTTTCAATCTGAGCATTGGGCTGGTGCTAGGCAAGGAGAAGGGGCGGGGGGGGAAGAAAAATCGATTGCTATGAGCAGCTCTGGGTAATCCTGCAGGCAGCCGGATGGAAAATACCTGCAGAGCCAGGCCTCTGCCTAGCAGATGATTAGCCTCCCTCTGAGGGCATGGACCTCTGCTCCCAGTGCTGGGGAGTCCAGCGGTGGGTACCAAACACTCAGCACTGGCATCCCCTCACCCACCTTCAGGCTGCAGTTGATGGGCCGGAGAGAAATTCAGGACCACATCCCCGGCCCCACTGCCCACCCATGGCCTGGGCTTCCCACACGCTTCCCTACCAGACTCTGGTCCTTCGGCTTGAGGGGCGTTGTGCTCCGGCTAGAGGCGATGGAGGCAGGGCTCTCGGGCATCTCCCGGCGGGCTGGCGGGAGCCATCTGCTGGGTGCGTGGCCAGGGCTGCCAGGCTCCGAGGGGGGATCCTGGGGGAAGAAGAGTTCCCCGGGGAGAAGGAACCCCAGTCCCTCTGCACAGGAGGGCAGGCACGACAGGGGCCCAGAGAGTCACCCCCAGGCCCAGAGAGACCATCAAGCCCCTGTCCGCTCCCCCCTGCCTGCCAGGCAAGCTGCTCATCCAGCCTCTCCCTGTCCTGCGTCTGCCTGAGCAGCATTAGTAAGGAGCATCTGCTTAGAGGCCTGCGCTCTGCTCCACGGTCCCCTGGATGAGAAACCTCCCTGATTTTTCTCTTTGAACAAAATCAGAGGTGACAGCAGATTCAGAGGACACTGGTGGCCACTGACGCCTTCACAAGGAGGGATGGCGACCGGCACACTCAAGGAACTGAGAAAGGGCCTCTTGGTAGGCCCTCAACAGCATTTCAGAGGCAAGGCCACCCATCAGCCCTTGCACTCCTATAACCATTCAATTAGGGCTGTGATTTTTATCACCATAATTACACCAACAAGCAGTTTTTATAAGTGTCATTTTCTGCAGAAATCCCTGCTGATGTTCCTTTCAGGGCTTGTATTTTCTTGGGAAGTGGCAGGACGAAAAAAAAAAATCACGTGTGTTGTCCCTTCCCCTAGTCTTCCAGGGGAGGAAAAGGGATGTCCCCAGAAACATCATCTCTGCCAAGAATAGCTGGGGCTGGGATAAAGTACAGTGGTATCTGCCTTGGTGGTCAGGGAAGGTTGTACCAGAAGCTCCTGGCAGTTTGGTTGCAAGAGACTGAAATTCAGCATACTCCCTGCACTGAGACACAGACACAGGCTCAGTGTGGTAAAGTCAAGGCTGCTCTGAGGCCAGGCACCGAATGTGACTGCTCAGACGGGGACTGGTGGGGCCAGGCCAGGGGCATGCTGTGAGCTCTCCTGCCAAAGGCAGCACAGCATGCCTGCCTGCTCCTGCCACCTCCACGCGCGTGAGCTGCCAGCAGCAAGCACAGCTCCCTGGGGCTCTCATCTCAGCTTATCAGCCTCCCCATATGGGATGCTACAGGAGATGGG
The DNA here is from genome assembly GCA_009819775.1 of Phoenicopterus ruber ruber. Classification (NCBI taxonomy): domain Eukaryota; kingdom Metazoa; phylum Chordata; class Aves; order Phoenicopteriformes; family Phoenicopteridae; genus Phoenicopterus; species Phoenicopterus ruber. The sequence continues at coordinate 6,302,901 of CM020240.1, forward strand.
CTGAAATGGGATTGTGAAGTGGAGCTAAGTCTATGGCTGGCAAAGCTGAGCCCTGGCTCGCACAACCTTCAACCAGGAGCACCGCAAATTGCAATCAGCCTCGGCTGGCATGAACACATCTGGGCAGGGCTGGCATGTGTCCTGGCTGGCCGCTTCTGACCAGCAGCAATGACCCGGAGCCTAACGAACCCCAAAACTCAGGAACCAGAGTCCTAAACCTGACGAGTACAGCTTGAGCTGCATACCCTGCAAGGCTTCAGCATGCCCTTAAGGGTGTGGGCTTACCTCATCCACCACAAGGTTGTAGTCGCTCTTGTCCCCATCGCTATCCTGCAAGGAGGGGAGAAACCCAGAAAGGCTCACTCAGGAGTGGGAGACGCTGGACCAAGCTCTGGGCTCTGCCCCACAGGACCCCAGCCAGCAGAGAGATCCCATTTTTCCCTGCACATCACTTCTCCTGGACCAACACCGTGCTCTGCAGGCAGCGACTCAACCCTCTGTCTGAGGGTCCTCCCTGCGGCTCTTCATTTTCTTCATTTCTTTTTGCAGGATTACACACAGAGCTCCCCGGCCACCTCCAGGGCCCAGGCCCATCTCCCGCAGCCATGCTCTTAGGTGCACTCACATAATGCCCAGGCAGTTCCTTCTCCTCCCGCTTCCGCTTCAGCCCTGTGCCTCCCGTCCGCTCCTCGTCCTGCAGGCTCTCAGGAGGGGAAGCAGAAGCACTCTGAGCCGGAGAGGGGGAGAGGAAGGTGTGTGAGCCGTGGGGAGAGCAGACAGCACACAAAGCCCTGCCAGCCATGTTTTCTCTCTAGAAGAGACCTCCCAGTGCTGCTGGCTGCATCCAGCTGGCGTCCGGCATCCAGCCAGCTATCTGTGTGACCTGTGCCACAGCCGGTTTGGGGGGCAGGGGTCCCCTTCCCCCACCAAGCAGATGTCAGGGCTAAAGGGGGAGGCACTGCTCTCCCCCTCTGCGCAGATACCTGCGGCATCCCTTTACTGGCATCCCATGCACCCAGCCTTAGAGTCCTCTAAGACTGAAATTTACCTGGGGCAGAGATGAGGTTTAGTCTGGTGCTTTAAGCAAGGCTGGGGTAGATGTTTCCAGACCCCTGGGTTCTAGCCCAAATTCATCCATTCAGCTCTGACAGGGCAGAGAGAAGGGAAGCAGGATGGGGATCTCTGGGGGTTGTCTCTTACCATGGCCAGAAGGCAGCTGTACTTTTAGGGTGCTCAGAGACTCACTCACATGCAGCCCCAACATGCCATCACCTCCCTTTCCCAGCTTGCCTCTGGAATGACTCCAAAGTGAGCTGCCCTCACCCCTTCCCCTGCCCACCCCTCACCTCTCAAACCTGGGCAGGCTCCATGCCCCAGCCCCTCCCCAGGGAGAGCACAGCCAGTCCATCAGCCTGTCACCGTCTCCATCCTGGCAAAGCATCTCCCTGGCTGGCGGGCAGAAGGATGAGGGAGAGAACAAAGCCCTGCCCAAAACCCCAAAGCCACAGGCTCCCCTTCCTTGCCAGAGCAGAGGGGTGGGCAACGGGGCAGGGGGGCAACAGCCCCAGCCAGTAGATGAGCCCCACTGTGACTGGGATGGGGGAGGACAAGGAGTCAGAGCCGTGCCCTGGCCCAGCCGCTGGCACGCTGGGCTGCATGAAGCCAGGAGCCAAGCAAGGCAGCATCCCCAGCACAGCTGGAGAGCAGATCCGCCCCTTCAGGAGATAACAAGGCATGGCGGAGTGGAAAATTCCCATTGGAGCCGTGTTTACTTCGCCTTAACCCTGCCGCTGCAGGAGCCAGTGGGCTGGGAAACAGGATGAGGCCAAGCAGGACGAATGCCTCTTCCCTGAGATGCTGCCAGCAGCTGCAGGGGTGTCTCAAATCCCCTCCCACCCCCCACGCTCGCTGCTCAGAGGATGATAATGCAATCAAGTGGTGCCTGCCCACCTGCAGCCCCCCTGCAAACCAGAGGGACATCAGGCTGACACTGGTTACCAGAGAGGCTGCCCTTCCTCCCAGAGCAGCCAGGGTGCTTGGGCCAGGACAGTTTCTGGGGCACAGCTCTCCAACCCTCCCAGGACTGCTCCGCAGAGCTGTTCGTGCCAGGGGTTGGGAAGAAAATGCCCCATCCTAGGGCTCCCACACAGTTGATTGTTTCCAGCACAGTAGGATTAAGAGCCTCACCACATACAACCACAGAGCAGAAAGGATGCTCCCTGTCCACTGGGTGATCTCTGGAGGAGGCATCCCCATACTATGGGATCACAGGGGTGATCCATCCTGCTCAACACACGACCATCTCTCCCTCCTCCTCTCTCATCTGACTGCAAGCCTAAGATCAACGCCAATTGCTCCCAACAGAGGGGCTTGTTAACCCTTCCTTCCCCTGCCTGCGCCAAGAGTTCCGGCTTACTGCAGCCACTGAGCCTGGGAAGGGAGTCACAGACCTGGGACTCGTGACAGGCTGGGGGAGATCTTAAAAGGGAGGGTGCAGCCAAGGGTTGCAGAGGGGCTGGCAGCACTGGGCTTAGGTAAGGAGACCTGTTCAGCCTGTTTCCTAAACTGGAAACTCCTTGAAAAGGACAGAGCTGGTTATTTTGGGAGCAGCCCTTGACCTTTAGATCCTCACATCAGCAAAGACTCTGAATTGAGGTGGCCCAGAACCTTCAGCTACAAAACTCCAATGCAAACACTGCCCATCCAAGCCAGCAAAGCCAAGTGAATGGGGGTTACAATAAGCAGAGCCCCTCTGTCTTATATTCCCCGCTCAGATGTTCTCCTAGACTCCCCTACATCCCTATGCACACACATGTGCCGCTTGGCTGCTCCCACCCTCCACACTGCAGATGGATTTACTCTCCAGCCTGCAGCACCCTGGAGCTCAAACACGGCTCTGTTCCACCCTAAACATGGCTGCATTTCAGTGCTGCCTCCACCATGCATGTGCCAGTGGAGTGGATGCCAGCTCAGGTGCAGGAGCAGGTCTGCAGCCTGTGCATTCTCTCCCTTGGGGCTCAAGCTGCATTTGCACGTGCAGTGCTGTTCACCAGAGGGACTGGGCTGCCGCACAAGTCAGGGCAGAAGTGCTGGGCCCTGCTCAGGGGCAACAGCAGAAGGGCTGGACACTTTGCTGTGGATTAACAAGGTGGGAAATACACAGCTGGACGTGGATCAGCACCCCTTTCATTAGGCTGGCCTGGAAGGAGGCTGCTTCTAACCCTCAGGGAAATCAGCTCCACTGAGAAATAGGAATAACCCCAAAATTCCTAAAATCCATGGACTTGGCCCAGCCTCATGAGGACCCCTGCGCTGCCTGCAGGAGAGGGCAGAGCTGCCCCAAGCCTCTCTCCCCACCCTCCCCCAACTTTGTGGCTTGCCCTTACCTTCTTGCCATGCTGAGCCCTTGCAAGCTCAATACCCAGGGGAAGGTTAGTCCTGGGAGCCAGTCACCCTAGTCACTTTGTGTGCAAGCACAGACAGCCTTGAAAGTTGACTCATGGTGGCAGGAGGAGATGTTCCCTGCCCTTATCCACCAAGCTGGGGAGGGAGATGGAGGAAAGGAGCCCACGCATCAGGAGAAAACAGTGGGGGACCTGGAGCCCACAGCAGGAGGGGAGCAGGGTGCTTGAGCCGTGGTGTACAAGGGAACAACATGGAGCTGCTCTGCCCGCAGAGCTACCTCCCCTCCCCAAGGAGCCCCATGACCGCAACCTGGCCCCACATGGAAACAAAACTCCAGTCCCTGCCGCTGCCTCCCCTTGTGCTGGAGCGCGGCCTCGCAGGCTGCCACCAGACAGAGGACAGCTCGGCTGGCTACCTCTGGGCTGTTTGCTTTGAAAAGGTCAGGAAACAAAACATTCCTGGAAATCCTACTGCCAGCACTTGCCAAGGGAGCCGGCTGCAGCGCCTGCAGAAGATGCAGCCCCTGCGCCTGCCTGCGCAAGATGCAGCCCCTGCGCCTGCCTGCGCTGCCAGCCCCGGCTCCGAGCACTAGGCTGCCCCAAAGCCAAGCCCACCGCTGCCCCTGGGTGCGCTCCCCGCAGCAAGGCTCCCCCAGTACCCGCAGCCCTTCCCAGGAGCTGGCAGCCAGCCCTGCCTCCCGCCTGGAGCGTGCTGGAGATGCTCAAAGTGACTCTGGGGGCTGGCAGCCTGCGGGGCAGGGCCCCGTCGAGGGAAAGCCTGTCCACTCGCCCACGCATCAAGGCCAGCCGAGGCCGCTGGCCTGGCCGGAGCCAGGCATGCCGGCACGACTTACCCGGCTCGGGGTGCGCTCTGGAATCCAGGCAGCAGCAGGGAGAGCGTTCGGGCAGGTCCGTGTCAGTGAGGCAGAGGGGAGGAGAGGAAGAGGCTGTTAATGCAGAGGCTGTGCCCCAAGTACCCAGGTAGGGAAGAGAGGGGGGCACGGCAGGGCAACATGGGAGGAGACAGCAGGACACAGGCTGAAAAATCACACCTAATTTCCAACTTTGCCCATCTGCCGCATGGATTCTCTGATATCAAATAGGTGGTGAGCACATCAGTCTTCCTCGGGGAAGCAAAGGGAATCTCTGTCCACCCACCTACTTTCAAGAAATTCACTCCAGGTTTGGAATCTCTTTCCTGAATGTGGCGACGCATCCAAGGCTGCCAGGAGGGAACGAGCCAGCTGGCCAGCTGACATCTCCTGAATCACACCCATCCTATTTCCTTAGGAAGCCACGCTAAAAAGCCTGCTTGGAAACCCTACGAGGCTTTTTTACATGCACAACAAAACAGGCCCACCACCCTGGGCTCAGGGAAGAAGTGCCAGGCATTTGCTGCAAACCTAAGCATGGGGCTATGGGCTGGCGTCTAGCACTTCAATAGCCACAAGCCACCAGCAAAGCTGGGTGGTGTTATTAATTTGGCCCAGGCCTGCCAATAGCATTCAGAGCACTGATTTAACAATAATTAAATATTGATGATGTTTGTAAAGCACTTTGTGATCCTGATAGGAGGAGGCACCCATAAGGATGAGGAATTACTGCTATTTACAAGGCACCACACACGCAATAAGGCTCTGCTTTCTAAATTCCGTGCCACAAACCCATGGCTCCCACAATTTCTACCACGGCCTTGCAACAGTATTTTTCCTTAAAGTCTTGGCTTTGGGCATCAGATCTTTACTTGGTGTAAACCCGGGTGTAAGTAGAGAGGGTTTCTCTGTGGTGGGGATCTCACGGCCTCCCAGTTGCCTCATGGAGGGGGGACCCTCACATACTGGAAATACCCAAGGGAGCAGGAAGACCCGTGTGCACACACACGTGCCCAGAGCCCTGCTGCCCAGCGTCTGGGGTGCACACACAGCCGCCCCCTACACCACTGCACACTGTCAGCTGTTCCCCTGGTCAGAAATAGAGCCAGCCTCTTGGGGCCGCAGATAATTAATTAGCTGGATCTGTCCTTCACAATGCTTGCCGCTCCCCCTGGCCCCAGGGAGCAGCTGCCAGGCGTTGAGGAGCCCTGGGAAACAGGCAGAGCAGGCAGCAGGATCCCTCCCAGTGCTGCCCATGCACTCTGGGACATCTGCCCAGCACTGACTCAGCCAGCCTTCAAAGGGTTAATCCAGCTGTGCTGCTTCCCCTTACCTCTGTTCTCCCCATCCTGAGCCACTCTGTCCTCCTTGGCAGCCAGCTGAGACTGTGCCGTCAATGCCCCCGAGAGGGCCAGGAGCCCCGAGGTGCCGCTGACCCCGCTCAGGCTAGAAGGCTGCATGCTGGAGGGGTGGGGTGCCAGCGGGATGGGCGATGCGTGGTGGGAGAGGTGCTGAAGCTGCTGCTGCTGAAAGAGAAAGAGCAAATGGTCCTCAATCCAGGAGGAGACAGCCGCAGCCATGCTTGGCACCCCTCAGCTTCCTGCATGAACTGCAATGCAAAGCGCGATGGGATGAGACACAACGCGAGGACAAGGAGGGGAGCAGAGCTGTCAAGGCTGCACAGTCCAGGTCACGTTGCCTGCCCCTTCCACCCAGGGCACCTCGAGTACCTCCCCACTGCAGATGTGATCCCAACACATGGCAGACGAGCCCAAGCCGTGGCTCTGCGCTGCTCTGCCCAGGGCAGCAGGGGTCAGGGAGGATTCCAGAGGCCACCCACTGCCTTTGGGACACAGTGGCAAACCCTCTCATCAGGGGACCAGCCCTGGGCTTATCGAAGTAGTAAAGAACCTGGCTTCCCCCATCACTGCACTGCATGGTCTGAACCCCCAAGTAGGAAAGAGCTTTGCCCGTGGCCAGGTAGCGGAACTCACCCCAACGATGCTGTTCAGTTCCCCCATGGTCACCTGCTTGGCCCGCTCCACAGCCTGCAGGACCTGCTGCTGGTGCTGGGAAGGAAGAGCACCGGGAGGTCACACCGTGCTCCTGGCCAGAGGGACCACATGGCCCAGCATCGCCCCAGCCACCTGGGGCTGCGCAGCCTCCTCTCCCATCCCTCCAGCCCAGGTACAGAGGTTTCACCCCCGCAAACCTCCCATTGTTCAGGCTGGACTCAGGTTCGCCCCTTTTCAAAGGCCTCGAGAGAAGCCCGAGCAGTCCGGTGCGCATCCCCTGCCTTCCCCCTTACCTCCTGCGTCAGAAAGGGTATAATCTGGGCGCAGATGACACTCAGTCTCTTGACAATCTCTGCCTGAAAGAGGAAGCAGGTATCACCACAGGCAGGAGGGCTCTGAGCCCTGTCCCGTCCCCTCCAGCAGAGAGGAGGGCAGCCAAGCGTCCTGCAGACGCACGCAGCCTCTGCAGAGGAGTTAAACTCTCCCCACCCACACCCACTCAGCATAAATCCTCCTGTTGCCTCTGCGTCCCTGCTGGGATTTCCCAAGCTGCTGCCAAGGGAGGACTCTGCCCAGGGCTGTGGGACCCTCCCAGGCTGTCAGGTTCCCCCAGGCACATGGGAGGGAACCCGACTCCTAAATCCCTCCGTGGATCCAGGCCAAGCGGAGCTCTGAGCTGTCAGTCCTTTCGCAGCCCAGCTGGCTTTGCTCAGCCCAAACCCATCTTGGCTTTGTGGGCTGCTGCTTTCGCAGCCAGCGGGCAGGCTGGCAGGGAAGGAGGAGAGCTGAGCTGCAAGCGCTGGCAGCGGGCCATCGGCATGCTGCTTGCTCTCTCCCTGAACATCGGACTCAAAGCCAGGGGAGAGCAGGCGGGCCGCAAAATTCACACAAACGAATTCACGGTGGTACCTGCTCTGCTATCCCCACCATGGCCGGAGAAGGGACCCCTGCTCCCACCCCGCTGAAGCCCCAGGCCAGCCAGCAGCTCTCCCTGCCCCTTCCAGAGCGGGAGCGGAGGCACGGAGAACCCTCGTACCTTCCAGAGGGGGAGCGGAGGCACGGAGAACCCTCGTACCTGTTCTCTGCCCAGCAGTGGCAGCAAGGAAATGCAGAGGACTTGGCGCGTCCTCTCCTCAGCCTGCGGTTATAGACAGACCCACAGCCTGGTCACGTCCTCACTGGGGTAAGCAGCATTTCCCAAGGGAAGGCGCTGTGGCTTCCAGCCCAGCCTCTCCAAAAGAAAACCGCACCTCCTGGGGAAAACTTGATCCCCCTCACCCACTGCAAATCCACCCTGGCACTGGCAGAGGGATTGGCTGCTCTGAAGTGTTTTCTCATCTCAGGTTTCCGACAATCCCTGACAGCATTGCAGAGAGGTCAAACCACGCACAAATGGCAAAGAACAAAGGGAACATTTACCTGCTGTGCTCAAATGCAGCCTGCGCCCTGGGAACACGCCTGTGCCCACCAGCACCCTGGTCACCTGCAGGTCCTGGCTGCTGCATCAGCTACTGCCCCAACGCCCATGCGGGACCCCAAGAGCCAGAGACCCCCACCTCCTCCAGACCTCTCCTGCCCATGCAGAGCCAGGAGCTGGACCCAGGTGGGCCAGGGCTCCCTCTCCCCAGCCACTTGGCCATTGCCTCTGTCACACTACGTGGCTTGGGGCACCCCTGGTCCCAGTCCCACCAAAGCTCGGAGCATGTGGGGATGTCAGGAATGTGCTCACAGACTCTAGGACTCTCCCTGCTAACAAAAGGAGCAAACTCGGAGGGGCTGAGCCAGCTGGAGGAATATGGCAGTTGACTTGCCACTTTGTCAGGCATTGGTCCAAACTAATTTCCCTGGCAGAGAGCCCGTGATGACTAGATTGATAAATCTGAAGAGGGAAAGCAAATTAACGCTGGAACAAAAGGGGAACCAGGGAAGGGTGAAAACACTCTTCTGGCTTCAGGAAAGGAAAAGAGGATGAAGAGAGAAGAGAGAAGAGGAGAAGAGAGAACGAGGAGAAGAGAGAAGAGAGAAGATGAGAGAGAGAAGAGAGAAGAGAGAGAGAAGAGAGAAGAGAGAAGAGAGAAGAGAGAAGAGAGAAGAGAGGGACAATCCATTTGCCTCTGGGCTTCAGCTCCTGCTGTTTCCTGCATGCTCCCTCCTGCGTCTGGGGCCCCAGGGAATCGCTGCGGGGAGGTACGTACGCAGGGCTCACGGCCAGGCTCTGAGAGGTGCTTTGGGATGGCAGGGAGGAGGCCCTGTCCAAGGCACCTACCAGAACTCAATAGAGCACATGCTGACAACTGCTGAACCCCTTTGCAGGCCAGCCCCTCGCACAGAGCTGTGCTACATCTCGTATGTCATTACAGCTACATGGGGATGAGGGAGATCATTTTCAACAAAGTCTCCATCCTCAGCCTCTTCCCCACCATCCCCTGCTGCTGGCCTGGACCCCACCTCACTTACCTGCTTGTGCATTTCAATGTTCAGCCCGTAGGACATCTCATAGTACTGAGAGCAAAATCACAACACAGCCTGGTTAGGAGCTGCCCAGAGCAACTGGCCTGTCACCAGCCAGGAACTTGGCAGCCAGCCCGCCCCTGCTCCCCCCAGCCAAACTCCACTGCTGCTGCTGAGGGTCCCTTGCTCCCCCCAGCCCATGAGAAACAGCTGTCCAGCATGCCATGGGCCCAGACCCGGGCCATGAGCCTGGGACAAGGTAGGGAGCAGCCACAGTGTAGACTGTTTAATACCTGTGGTGATTGCACTGCAGTTTCTGCATTTGTTTAAGCTGGCATAAGCCAGCCCCGTTGCCCCCCACATTCCCTCCTGGCCTATCCCTTCCCACTCCTAACCCAGACCCACTCCCTGATGCAGCTGCCCATCTAGTCACACAGGTGGCCATGCCTGCACAAAAGCAAAGATGACATCAGGTTACACCTTTCACCAGTCACTTTGGTAGTGCCTTTTGGATGGCATAATTTGCGTTCCCCCTTTCCCTAGAGGGGCCAGCGATGTCAGATGCTGAAGGAGACGGAATGCTGCTCCAGCTCTGCAATTCCCATCCTCTTTCAGTCCTTCCAGCAGCTACCCCACCTCCTGCAAGGGCTGCTGGCAGAAGACCTGGCTCTAGCTGGTGCGGTGGGTGGGTGGGTGTTAGGGGCTATTAAACCCGTGCTGGCAACTGCAGAGGGGTCCTGCCCTGCTCCTTCTAAAGGCAGCTTCCCCTTCCACCTGAAACACCAGCCTTAGGGTATCACTTCCAAGACATCCTCCCTTGGGAGAGAGACAGGAAGGAGCGGGGGGAGATCTCTTAAAAGGCCAAATAGAAAAAGGAAAAAAAAAAAAGAAGGAAAGGGAAAAGGAAAGGGAAAAGGAAAGGGAAAAGGAAAGGGAAAAGGAAAGGGAAAAGGAAAGGGAAAAGGAAAGGGAAAAGGAAAGGGAAAAGGAAAGGGAAAAGGAAAGGGAAAAGGAAAGGGAAAAGGAAAGGGAAAAGGAAAGGGAAAAGGAAAGGGAAAAGGAAAGGGAAAAGGAAAGGGAAAAGGAAAGGGAAAAGGAAAGGGAAAAGGAAAGGGAAAAGGAAAGGGAAAAGGAAAGGGAAAAGGAAAGGGAGAGACAAAACCTATGGCACGATTCCTGGGCTCAAGCAGCACCAAGTGGCAGCAGACATCAGCAGAAGAGCCAGCTAGGAATAACGATTAACTCCTTCCTAACTCACACACCCCCCAGCCCCACCACCCAGGCCAGATCCATCCCAGGCAGCCCCCTGGCAGGGGTGGCTTGGGGAGGCCACTGGCCCATTTGGCTGAGTGGAGCCCCCGAGCCCAGGACCTCACCGGAAGGAGGCAGTCAGGGATGCTTTGGGGGAGGCAGGGGGGACAGGGCAGCAGTAACTCACCATGACATAATGTCTCTGCATCTCCGTCTTCTCGCTCACCAGCTTCTCACATTCCAGCTTCAGGCTGCAAAGAGGATCCACGGTTTTCATTCACAGACCCACATCTCCTGCCCCGGCCCCCCAGTTCCCACTTTCCACCCCGCGAGCTCAGCAAGCTCGGCACATTTCTTGCCTCCCCCCTGCAGTCTCATGGGGCCGCAGAGGTGTCACATGCCCACCCCTAACTGGTGTTGCCATCCCTGGGGGCCCTGAACCCCTGCAGCTGTGCTGTCCGCACAGCCCCTGTGCCCCCCCTGGACGGTCTATCACACCCACCCGGTGCTCCATTTCTGCAGCACTGCTGCCGTCCCCTCCACGTCACCTTATACCCAGCTCAGCTGGAGGAAACAAACCATGGGTGCTCTCCCCCTTGGAATCCCCACTCAAATCTGGCACCCCAATTCACGGCTTCATGCTACCCCTCAGCCTAGACCCTTCTGCCATTCTTCCCCAAGCATTCCTTTCACCAGGACCCCTGTCTCTATCTTCTCCTGCCCCATTCACCCCCTGATCTGCCTCCCCCATCCTCCCCCGTGCCTGGACTCCCCTCTCCCCATGCCCTCAGTCCCCGTTGCACCCCTTCTCCAGATGTTCGCCTCTGCCTGCAGCCCTGTCTGACCACCGGCCACCTCCTGCCCCCTAAGCCACCTCGTCTCCCAACCTTCTGCCTTATGCCCCCATCTAAAACAGGGGTCACCCGCCCGTACCTGCTTTCCCGACTCTGCAGCCCCGCTCCACCCGCCCCTCACCTGTGGTACTGAGCCTGCAGGAACTGAAATTCCTCCTTGATGCGGTCGCAGATTTCCAGGACTGAGAACTTGAAGGGCTGCCCGGGCTGGAGGGGGGTCTGGGGAGAGACGGCTCGGCTGGCGGCTGTGGCTCCGCCGCGCTGCCCTCGCCCAGCCCGGCCCGCCGGGTCCCCGCCGCCCTTGCCCGCCCCGGTACTCACCGTGTGCCTTCCCTGCGGGAACATCCTGAGAGCCCGGGCCCCCGCCCCGGCCCCCCCGCTCCCCGGCCCTTGCTCCCCGCCCCTGGCAGGGGAGCTCCCCCCGCCGGGCTCCGGGGGTCCTCGGGAGTCCCTCGCCTCGATGCCGGCAGCGGGAGGGCGGCGGGGCCGCGGGGTCCACGCGGAGGCAGGGGGGCGGCGGGGGCGCCGAGCGGCTCAGGCGGGGCGAAGCCGGCTGCCGTCGGGCGGGCGGGCAGAGGGGGCGGCCCGCCGGCCGCGGGGTCTCCGCTCGCCCCCCATGGGGGCCAGGGGCAGTGAGGAGGCGGGAGTGGGCGGGCGGGAGGCGCCTGCGGGGCCCCGGCGGTCCCCAGCTGGCGGAGCTGCCGCCTGGCCCCGCCGGCCCCGAGCGCCCCGTCCGCCGACGCCCGCTTAAGGTGGCGCCTCCCCGCAAGACGCGGGGTCCCGCGGGGCTCGGGACGGCGGGAAGGAGCAGCTCCGTCGCCGGCAGTACTGTAGCTCCCGCCCCGCGGCCGCCCGGGGAATCGGCAGCCCGAGGGGGCGGCGGCCCCGCTGCCCCAGCCCCACGCTCCCACGGCGGTGCCGGAGACCGAAGGGGTCCCAGGGAGGGGCCGGCTCTGGAGCCGCTGCCTCGGGGCCGAACGGAGCCACCCAGGAGGCGTCCGCCGACACCACTATCCCAGCCCTCCGGGGGCCCCAGTCCGCCGGATCCCCGCGACCCTCCCTCGCCCCAAGACCCCCCTCCCGCACGTCCCCCAGCCCAGCCCCACTAGCACGCGCGGCGTCTCCGCGAGGCCCTGCCCCGAAGCCGGGCATAGTCAGGAGCGGAGCCGCGCCGACAGCCCTCGGGGTCGGGAGCATCCCCAACCCCCGGGAGCACCTCCGTCCCCGGGCGCGCAGCCGGCCGCAGCCACCGCCCCACTCCGGTCCGGGCAGGCACGGTACCGGCCGCCGGCGGGGCAGCGCGAGGGCACCGTAAGCACAAACGAAAGCGGCTTGACAGTGCCCAGCCGAGCCAGGGCCGCCGGGGGCTGCGGGGTCCCGGGACGCCGGCTCACCGCCGGGCCGGGATGCCACGCTGCAGCCGTGCTCGCCCAATGGGGGGCTGGTCGTGGGGCTGCAGAGAGCGCGACGCCAGGGACTCCCCCAGGACTGACCCCTCGCCTGCCCGAGGCGGCGGCGAGCACCGACCCAGCCCCGGGGCCACGCAACCCCGGCTGGAGCGCGCTCCCTCCACGCACAGCGGCCACGCCGACCCGCTCCACCTTAATCAGCCTCACGGACCGCAGCGGCGGTGGCCGCACCTGCCATTGGCTGCCCCCGCAGAAGCGCCAGCCAATCGCCCTGCCCCGTTCCCACATGGGTTCGTGACGTCAAAGCCCAGGAAGGCCAGTGAGAAGCGAGCGGACCTCAGGGGCCCTAGCGGAGGCGCTGCGGGTCCCTCTGGGAGTTGTAGTTCGCCATTCGCTGCGCCGTGCGCGGCGGCGGCCGCCCGGGCCGGGCCCTCACACTCACTGTTTGCCGTGAGCCCAAGGAGGAGGGGCCCGTCCCTCTCGGACGGGCCTGGCCCAGAGCCGCTGGGCGGCCAGGGCTCCCGCCGCGGGCGGCCCGGGCGGGCGGACTACGCGGCCCACAAGGCCTTGCGGCGTCCGCCGGCTGCCACTCAAAGTAACGTGGGGCGGTGGGGGCCGGGGAGGTGCTCAGCGGCCGCGGCGGGGCGGGGCGGGGCGGCCCGAACGCGCTCGGGGCCGTAGCAGCCGCCGGGCTCAGCGTCCCTACGGGCGGCGGGGCTGCCCCGGCCGGCACCGCGGGGGGCAGCGGGGGAAACCCCGGCGCCGCAAAGAGGAAGGAAACCCCCCAACCGGCTCCAGGGCTAGGGCGCTCGGCTCTGCCGCGGGAGGTTCCCGGAGAGCGGCCGCGGGGGCCGGGCCGCCCTGGCCGCAGCAGCTCCGCGCCCGCTGCCGCTGCGAGCACACCGCGCGATTCTCGGGCGTCGCCGTGCCGTTAACCCGCGGTCGGCCGAGCCGGGGGCTATCCCGCCCTGTGCGGCAGCCCCCGCCCGCGGGGCAGCGGCCCTTCCGCGCGGAGCAGAGTGCTGAGCTTGGTGCCCCCCCGGGCGGGGAGGATCGCTGTCCCCTCCGCAGAGGGGCAGGCACAAAGAAAGGTTTGCCTGCAGGCTCTGCCAGGGAGCAGCACGGAGCTTGGAGCCGGTCCCGGCCCCGGGGTAGCGGGGACCGGCCCAGCCCCTCGCCAGCATCGCGACCCCCAGGTTCCCAGGCGCCTCCCGCCGCGGGGCCGAGGCCGGGATCCTGACCCCGCTCCAAGCCACGAGCCCCTTTCCCTCCCCGGCTGCCCGCCGAGCCCAGCGAGCCCCCGGCCAGGCGACGGCCGGGGCACGGGGGCAGCTCCGGGCACGGGCCCCCAGCCCAGCGGGGCAGCTCTCCCGGCCAGGCCCAGCCAAGGGCCCAGCACCCTGCCCCAGGAGCCCCTCCCGCCCCACCGAGGGGCTCTTCCCCGTCCCCCACGACCCTCCAGCCACAGCCTATTGTAAAGTCAGCACATTTGGGGGTGGTAAAGAGAGAGTGAGGAGCAATCCTTAAATATTGCAGGAACCAGCTGGTACCTGGGCACTGCACAGGCAGGCAAAAGGTTAAATATTTAATGCCTCACATTTCATCCTAATCTTTTATTAATTGTGTTATTTACTTGCTGGATGCTGGCAGTGGCCAGGGTGGGGGCAAGGTGGTGGGCACCAGAGGCTCTCCCTCCTCTCCCCGACCTGCACCATCCCAGGGCTGCCTGCAGGCAGGGACTGGGGGCCTTCCCATGGCAGTGGACAGGCTGGCTGGGCTTGGGCCCTTCCAGCCCCAAAGGATCCCCGAGCAAGCAGCCAGCACCCAGCCTCTGCCCCTTCCCCTTTGCCTTCCCTGGCCATGGGTGTTCACTGGCAGATCCAGCACCGCAGGCAGGGATGGCCACTAGCCCCCCACCTCGGCCCCAAAGCCCTTGAAAAAAACCTTCCTTTCATGTATGCATGTATACATGTGTGTATATATCATATATCTGTATATATGAATATACATATTTTAATCCAAATATAAAGTTATAGAGAATTTATTTTTGGTCTGTTTGCCTCATTGGGGGAGTTGTTTTTTTTGTTTTGTTTTGTTTTGTTTTGTTTTTTTAATTTAAGGAAAATGTTTTTTCAAAAGCTGGAAACATTTCAGATTGTGTTTCAAGGGAAGGAGAGACTGAGAAGATGTTTTGCAGCATTTTTCAAAACTCCTTACCAGAAATTGCCAGTTTTCCTTAGGCAGTTTCTCTGCTCTCCTGTCTTGGAGAGTGACACAGGTAAACCTGGAACAGGCAGCTTGGGAATGATGGATGTCACACGTGTCTTCATCACCCTCTATTAATGATTGACGTGGGCCCTGGAGCAGGACAGCCTGTAACCCAGAGATTAATTTGCTTCAGCATATGCTTGGACTGGGGAGAAAACAACTGCAGTTAACGCTTTGCACCCACAAGCCTCTGGATGCAGTAGCAAAGGGAGCTGGTCCCACGCCTCCCTCCGGGCATGGGGACGTACGGCACAGGGCAGAGGACGTGGCTGAGACCAGCCAGTGAAGCCGGGCTGAGGCACGGCTGCTGTGGCTCGCTGCAGGATGCTCAGCTGGGGGCCCAGCCGCTTCCCATGGCAGCCATGCACTTGTGCCTGGTAGCAGCAGCGCTTGGAAGAGCCCCAAAGGACGAGGGTGTTTGAAATCCACGCCAGGATCAAGAGGCGAGTGCTGTAAACAGCCTTTCTGTTTATAACCAGCAGAGAAACCAAACAAGCCCAGGCTTTGGGACACTTGGGAGCTCCATTTGCTGTTTGAACCCAGATCCAAGCAAAACAGGTTGTTGCTGCTGGAACTGATTTTACCTTTCAGCTCCCTCCCCAGATGCCAGCCTGGGGCGTGGGAACACACAGCTGCCTGCCCTCGCCAGGACAGGCAGCCCCAGCTCTGTCCCAGCTCTGTGCTGTGGGTTGAGTCATCTCTCTCCCCACACGCCTCCTTTGCACAGCCTCCCATACCCAGCACATCTCCAGAGCGAATGGTCAAGGGCGGAGACCATCACATTTCTCAGAGATGCCTATGGGTGACCAGGGCTCGCCGCTCTTGGGGCAGCTGAAGCCTGCACACAGTCTCTCCTCCAGCCCCCCGGTCTGAAACCCTCCTGGGCACCCCTTCTCCCACCTGCTCTGCTCAGCTCTGCTTTGCTCCATCCCTTCCCAACACAGGCACCAGGCAGGTCGGTGGTGAAGAGCCACGTACAACCACCTCTCATCCAAGGAGGCTACTCTCATAGTGCAAAGCCACCACGTGTCCAGTTTTGCAGGTGTGTTTGCTGGCCTGGCAGGAGACCGCCAGGGATGGGAAGGGAGATGAGGGCATGGCTGGGACCCAGCACTGCCTCAGTCTCCTCGCGGCAGCTGGGGATGCCCCATTCTTTGCAGACTGCTTCCCTGGACCTGCCTCTTCGGGTCCACACGGGTTCAGGGCCTGTTGGGTTTAACCACATGGGCAAGCTCAGCCCTGGGTGGGCTTTTTGGCAGCCAGGTGGTGGTGGGTTTGCACGCAGGGTTTTGGGGTCAGTAGGGCCATTATGGGGCAGGGGGAGCAGAACCAGGGTCACCAGATTCAGAAGATTCAGATTTTCCCTACTGGGACTCAGTTAACCAGTTTGCCTGGCCTGTGGAAGCAGGGAGCAAAGATCACCATGATGTTTCCAAACCATCCCGTTTTCAACTTCTCACTTGCATACTTTAATGAGGAGCCTTGAACTCAGCAGGGCTGAGTTCCTGGCACCTTCAGACAACATGAATTTCCCTGGGCATTTATATCAGCAGCTGGCATAAACAGGGGCCTTACCCTGGCTAGAGTCCGTCCTGGAATGAACATGGAATGAGAAGGGAAACTGAGAATGGAAGCATGTCCACAAGAGCCGAGCCAAAGCTGTACTAGAAATCAAGGTTCTCCAGCCACGCTCCTGGGACCAAACCACAGGTTGCCATCCCCGGGGACCCCAGTGCTGCCACCTGCTCTTTACAGCCACGTGTCCCCAGAGCATCTGCAAGGCAAACCACACGTGGGAGCTGGGGGAGGCTCTCCTGCCATGCCCATAAGAGAGATGTGGGAGCCCTTAGAGCAACCCAGCAGCTGACAGACTCTCGTCTCTGGCACTGCCTTCGATCTGTATGTTGGCTCCTGTTTGCACTTACTGGCTTTGAGTGGTTTTTAATTATTGATGCCTCTTTTAGCTTTTATCTCGTGCTCACTGCAGCCAGGAAGGGCTTGGCGTTCCTGCATTAGTGATGAATTGGGAAGGAGGCCCTGCTCCACCACACTGCAAAGCATTCCTGGCTTGCAGGCTGTGCCATTGTTTCAAGCAAAGCTGCGCTGAAAAATGAGGAGAGTGGGAGCAGGAGGGGGATGTGGTGGAGGCGATTCCCGCTGCTGTCACAGAGGCGACAGGGATCTGTCCTATGGGAAAAAGCTGAAGGGGATGGACCCAGAGTGAAACAGCTGTGGAAACCTCCTTCACCCAGTGAAAAACTGGCACCTGCTCACCTCATTGAGGAGGAAAGATGCCGTGTTATGACCCCTCCAGTGACAAGCAGGTGGAAGGGGAAGAGATGTGAGACAGCAGAGTTTTGCCAAGCCCTTGGTAGCTGCAAGCAGGAATTGATGTCAAACCTAGGCTAAATGCTGTGCTGCTCTGTGGTCAGGGCACGGGGCGCTGACAGACGGGGTCCTGCCCCTGCCCTCTAGGCTCGGCCACCTCTCCATCTGCTGCAGCTGAAAGCTCTTTGGACAGTGCAACAGTGGCTGTCACTGAGTTGCTCTCTATCCCCCCTTAATGAGCCAGGGCTTTGCCGAGCTTTTCCAAGGATCCTGGTGCCAGGAGAGCTGGTTCTGAGCCCATCTGCCTGTGTCCCTATCCCACTCTTGTATCACCACCTCTCGTGCACAATCAGAAGAGGTGTCTCTGCCAGGAGCCAGTCTTAAACCATCCCTGATCAGCAGAGCTTTGGAGGCCCCACATCACCTGCTTCTCACAAGTGAGCGTTGAGCCTCTTCTGCCAGGGTAGGAGAGGGGCTCGTGGCTCCAATCATGAGAGAGGTTACAAGGCAGAGCAGCCTGTTTGGAAGGAGAGAAGCTGATTCCTCAAGTCTGCAGCTACTGGGAGAGTCATGAGGGAGGTGGTTTTAACCCTTTTTTTTTTTGCTGCTGGTATGGGTTAGATTTGCAGATTTTGGTATGCAGTTAGATTTCAGCCCAAATCTGGTAAAGTGCCCTATGAAATGACTCCCTTCGGAGATCCAGAAGCAAATCTGGTGGTTGCAAACAGAGCCAGGCTGGAACAATGGGGAATTGCAGTGCTGCTTGTCTGTGGGACGGAATATCAGGGTGCCTCCCACCACCCAGAGAAATGCTTTGGGTGCAAAGCTAGCACACTTCAGGAATGAGTCACCGGAGGAAGCAGGAGTGGAGCACGAGGTTCAGCTCAGCATCTGCTGGGAGGTGCAGGGGATTTGGAGAGCCCAAAAGCTCTATCTTTATACTTTACAGTGGATTAGTCTCCTGCAGGGAGTGAGGAGATATCCACAGCCCAGTCAGGAGCAGCTCCCCAGCCCTAGCCTGCTGGCAGGCAAGGATGCTCAGCCAAGGATGCTCAGCCAGCAGCCTCGTGGTTTGTTCAACCCCTTGCCCACCGAACCAAGGCTGCTAATTAGCTCTAACAACAGGGACGGCTGTTCCTCTGAAATCGCCAGCCTGAAAACACCCCAGACCAATTTCTCCTAAATCCTCCCTTGCACATCCATCAGGAATAACATCCACTTATGGTGCTCCCTACCCCCAGGCTGAGTTTGAACCAGTGACCTCGAGGTGAAAGCGCTTGAAAAGCTCCAGCCCTCCCCACAGCCAGCACGCTCCCAGCGGGGTTTTCAGCAGCACTTACAGGGCAGAGATGGTTTTAGCAACTGTCGCATCGCACCAGCCCCTGGCCCAAAGCTGTGTTGGCCTTTCACATCAGAAACCTGCTTGCTCAGTGTCAGCAAGGCCCTTGGAGCAGCTGCAAGACCATAGGGTCAGACTGCAGCTATCGGTAGTGTTTCAGCCAACTCCTGACCAGGAGCCCCTGCACAGTGCAGGGCGGGGGGCAGGCGTTGGACCTGTCTGCCCAGTGCTCTAGCCCCCCCAAGGGTGCTGAGGTCAAGCCAGCCCCTGCCACGCAGCAGCAGCTCTGCTCTTGCCACAGGCTCTGCGCTCTGGATCTGCCACACAGCAGCTGAGCAGCCAGCAGCAATGGCTATGTCAGGAGCATCGGGCCCTGCACAGGGCGCCTGGTTTGGCAGGGGACAGTGCTGAGACCCCCAGGCAGCCCTGCAGTCCCAACCAGCAGCCAGAGTTCAAAGACCACCACTGGAGCTGTGCTCCTCTGCAGACCCGCCCAGTCCCTTGCAAGCCTGCACTGGGAACCAGCCATCCCCCAGTTCATGCTGGCGAGGCATCACAGGCAGATAACAGGAGCATTGTCAAGCCCTCACGCTGCCCACAGGCTCTGTAACCCATCTGAGGCCACAGCACGGCTGTGCCAGGCCTGGCTGGCACTCCTCGGACAGTGAGACATGGGACTGAGCTGCACGCCAGTCCCTCCATCCCCTCCTTGCAGCAGGCTGGTCCACACCAGAGTGGTGGTGAGGGTGAGGAGGCACCGGAACAGGTTGCTCAGAGAAGTTGTGGCTGCCCCCTCCCTGGAAGTGTTCAAGACCAGGTTGGACGGGGCATTGAGCAACCTGGTCTAGTGGAAGGTGTCCCTGCCCACGGCAGGGAGGTTGGAACTAGATCTTTAAGGTCCCTTCCAACCCAAACCATTCTATGATAAACCCATCAGAAGCAGTGCCAGGAAAGGGGCTGAGCGGAGCTGCAGCCCCGGTGGGTGTTCATGCAGCACCATGCACCTTCCTCAAGCCTCTCCCACCTGGACCCACTGCAGCAGACACAGCCCCAGCCCGAAGCACCACCACTCTGGAGCCAGACCTCATCCCAGGCTTGAGCCAGTCCAGTAAATCCCATCAAATCCCACCCTCAGGCATTTGGCCTTCTTTGCCCAGCACTAGCAGGACAGAGGCACAGTGGCCTCTGCTCCCCTTCTGGATTTTGCCAGGGCCCTCATCTGTGCCACCACAGTCCTCCAACCTCAGTGGGCAGCCAGGGGCACCAAGACCCTCTCCTCCCTCCCCGACACAGCTTCCTTCCCAGGGGAAGGAAATTTTCCCACTCCAGCTGGCCTGGGAGATATGGAGGGAAAGATGTTATCAGGGCAGAGCAGGCTCTGAAGCCAGAGGACAGCTCTAATTATTGAGAGCCAATTCCATTACAGCAATCTCAGCCCCAGGGCAACACAGGCCAGATTTTCCAGAGGAGACGAGTGCCACAGAAGCAGCTTATCCTCTGCACCCACAGGAAAAATGAATTATGCACGCACAGAGCAGACCTGCAGCAGCCCACAGGGACCGTTCCCATGCATTACCAAACCGCGCTGCTCCTGCTCCAGGGCAGAGCTGATAGCCCTCAGTGGCACTTCGCTCCAGCCCTCCTTGCTTTTCAGCCAGAGAGCTCCAAGTCCCTTTCACCACTGCTTTCGCCTTGCTCTCCAGTTTGGTTTGCCTTTGCCTGGGCATCCTCCTTGCCCTGGCTCCAGCCGACTCCAGCCAAAGCTCCAGCGTGGGCACACAGCTCTGCGAGGCTGCCTACAGGAGGGATTGTGTCCCAGAGCAGGATGCAGGCAGCGAAGATGGTCCTCGTTCTGCCAGCAGCTGTGGAGACAAGAGCAGGAGAGAAGCCAGAACCAGAAGTGTCAATGTTAACCCCCCTCCTCCTGGCTCACAGGGAAACCTTGGGGGGGGGGGGGGGGGCAGGCAGGAAGGGCAGCGCTTCACAGCAGGTAAGACAGGGACTGGTCTGGGACACACTTACCTGGAGGAGGGAGGGCAGCTCTTCCAGACATCTTCCACAGCCTGCTGGGAGCCCTGACAGCACATGGGGAAACCAAGGCAGAGTTCAAGGTTAGCCAGCAAAGCTACCTGTTCTTCCCCACCGATTCCCCCATCTAGGGGGGGCAGGTGAGGGAAGGGAGTATTTTAAAGTCATCCCAAAGGCAGCAAGAAAGCAGGCAGCAAGTCACGGTTTTAACCAACCTTCTTATTTCTTTATTTGAAAGGCACAGCTTGTACGTCCTTGATACAGCATTTTCAGTTCCTCTTATTATAGGTCAAGTGATTAAACACAAAAAGCAAAACAAGATCTTTCTAAAGGACTATATACAAACACCAGATTATTATTTAATTTTATTCTTTTTTTGTTCCATTTTTGTTTTTTTAGAAGACACGCTAGCACACGGAGATAAGAACAGAGAAAGCTGCTGTATCCTCTACATGGGGGGGGGGGGGGGGGGGGGGGGCACAGGGAGGGGGAGGACCAGGAAAGGCTCTCAGTCTGCCTGCCCCTCTGCCCAGCCGCCTGAGCCCCCTGAAGCCAGGTGCTATGCCGAAGGGGAGCGGGTGGTGGAGACTGTCCCTCCGGCCTGAGGCCAAGGAGCAGCCGAGGAAAAACCCCGGCAGCTAGAGCGCATCGTACTGCCGCGGTGCCACGGGACAGGTTAAGAACAGATACATGCAGAACAGCAAGGTGCCGGCCTGGTATTAGTGCAGGAGGGGCACAGGGAAGATGGGGCCGGGGCGATGCGATGAGATCAAGAGCGCTTGGGGAGGGAGGAGATGGTTCTGGGACAGGGATCCCAGCAGGGAGTTGTGCAGAAACCGTTAGGATCAAGGGGCATCTTTAAATACCAAGAGGAGAGCAGTGGGCAGAGGGGAGCCACGTGGCACCGAGGAGCCAGGACAGCTGGGGGCAAGCAGCCCCAGAGCAGCCCTAGCCAGGCTCTGGCTCGGCTCTGTGACGGAGCGGGAGCAGGGAAGCCAGGCTGGGCACAGGGAGAGCACGATTGGCCACACGGTTACTGCTATGGCGCTTGCATTGCTGCGGAGCAGCCCGTCCACTGGGATGGTGGTGGGGGCATCCCCCAGGCACTGCTGCCCATGGGAACAGGCCTGGCAAGCTGCCACCAAACACAAGCCCCTGCGATTCTGCTGCACCGCAACTAGAGAGAGATACTGCATCTTGCATTAACCCACCCCCCCCTCCCCCCAACAGTCCCCTACCCCCGGCCCCCCATTCACTCTAATCCGATTTCTCCCCGTCATCATCTTGGTGGGCATCCCCGTCATGGCCGTTCTTGTCCTCCTTGGAGAGGTGAGCCTGGGAGCCCAAGGCCGAGAGCGAGAGGAGCCCGGTGCCAGCGCTGACAGCGGGAAGAGAAGGGGGCTGGAGGCCCACAGGGAGCGGAGTCAGAGGCAGAGCGAGGGCTTGGAGCTGCGACAGCTGGTGAGCTTGAAGCTGCTGCTGTAGAGAACGATGGACAGACAGGAAGACAAGAGAAGGATATTGTCATTTTGAGTGCACTTGGACCCCAACCCAAGGGCCTGGGCTGCCCAGCAGACTGTGCCGGCAGCCAAGCTTAAACCAGGGATCTCAGGGTCCTGGAGAGCACCACAGCCTCAGAGTGGGGGGGATGGGGAGAAAAGGGGAAAAAAAAAAAAATGAGATTCTTGGGCTGTGACAGCCTCAAGAGAAGACTCAACAGTGTGTCCCCAGCATGACACACAGCCCCTAACCCACAGGGCATCCGGCCTCAGACTCTGGCATGCTCCAAGCATGCAGTTAAAGCCCTCCCGACCTTGACCAAGAACAGATGGTGTTCTCATGTCAAAGAGCTGATGCAGTTCCTGCTCAAAACCAAAGCTCCTCTCCTTGCATCCTGCTGGGACAGAGCAGGAATCTGTGCTCCCCTGCAAACCCATGCCCACATCATAACAAGCCTGGACAAAACCAGCCCGATGCTGGCAGGGCCAGCACAGCACTCGCAGCCTCATCGCAGCAGGGCTGCAGCACTGCATGTGGAGCAGCCTGCTCCCAGCACGCGGGGCACATCCCCAGGTCATGACTCCCCTGCACAGCTCTGTCTCGAAGGCCAAAGGCACAAATTCCTGTCCCTCCAAATCCAAATGAAACATGCATCACGTACACGGATGATGGAGTTCAGTTCTGGCGCTGTAACCTGCTTGGCTCGTTCAATGGCTCCCAGGACTTGCTGCTGATGCTGGTGTGGAGAGAACAGAGGAATTCAGGGTCATTTCTAGTATCACAGGGAAGGAGAATAGGGACCCAGCCCTGCTGCGTCTGACACACACATACATTATCTCAGCTGCTAGCACGGAGATGTCAGGGCACGGAGGCAGGCTGGTTAACCCCACAGCTGGAGACACCTGCACGCACTTCATCTGTGACAAGGACCTTACACCACTGAGGCCCACGCTAGCAAGGAGCGGGGAAGGAGACACGCTTGTCTCATTCCAGTTCCTCACCACAGGGTTAAGCAGGTCCCCTCTTACTCCCATCCTTGTCCTATTCTGCACAGGCCCAGCAATCCTTGGCCAGAAAGGCTCTAAGGTGGACAACGCCTCTGACCCTGCCTCCCCTCTCCTCCCCAGACCTGACACAAAATAAGACCCCCTAACAAACAAAACAAGCCCTAAAATCAGAAGCTCTTGGGAAGCTCTCCACTCCTTGGGACACATCCCAGGTCCCAACTGCAGCAGCTGGAAGATGTTGCTGTGGAAGAGCCCAGCACAGCTGCTCCAAACACAGGCAGGACAAATAGCTGTAACACGTATTTCAGAAAAATAAAGGACAACTGTACTTGCTGCTCTGAGAGCACAAGGTCTCCGAACACCAGGCCTGTCCATAGCACTCCAGCAAGTGGATTTTTCTTTCTATCTTGGCAGCAGGACAGGGTTGGGGAGGGGGAAGGCATTGCATTAAGATGCAAAAGGTTTAGTTGTGGCTTAGTTATTAGGCAGCTCTGATCTGATCAGCAAGCCACTTTGTCTTCCCTGAGAACAGGTGAGTGTGAAAAACACAGCCTGTCCTCCAACCCCACAGCTAACCCAGACCAAGAAACACAGCCTCCATCCCACAGCTAGTCCTGACCAAAGAAAACAGCCATGGGAACAGCTGTGGAGTTTAGCCTCTGAGGGGTTGTGCAGGGAGATGGACAGATACAGCACGAGAGGTGCTTCATCTTCCTCCTGCCTCAGGCAGCAACTCCCAAGTCCTCCCAATTAATTTCTCAGGGGAGTGGGAGGAGCCCATCAGCTGCATTAATTAATGAGGCAGAGGAACCAGATCTCAAGGAGGAGCCATATGGAGGTATTTTTTTTTAAACACCCCCCTCCCCCAATTAGCCACCCGAAGCCCCCACCACCCATGCAGAAGTGGCCAATGACTCAGGAATCACAGGTGGGAGAGAACAGAGTGCATCTTTGTCCACAGCCCCCAGCAAAGGGGACAGATGGGCACATTAGCCACTACACAGCACCTGGAGGGGCTGTTCAAAGGCCTCCAGGCCAAACCTGTCTTGAAGGGCTCATCCCCATGCAGGGGCTGAGAGCAAGCAACGAGGTTTCCCAGACTAGGGGCGAGGAGCTACCCATGTGGGAGGGCCGTGGCGCCTTGCTGCCCTGCAGCGGGATGGGGGCCTCCACTCCCCCCTGCCAACGCACCCCCAAGCCAGAGCCAAGGCTGACCTGGAGGACTCACCTCTTGCGAAAGGTAGGGCAGAACCTGTGCACAAATCCCGTTTAGCCTCTTGACGATTTCAGCCTAGAAGGTGGAAGAACAGAGAGGAAAGGCATCAGGCAGCTCAGGACTGACCACCCTCAGCACTGGCTGCCCCACCTTCCCTCTCCCCAGACAGGGCCTGAGTCCCTGAATAGCCCTAAGAAAACACACTCCCCTCAGAAAGATGCTGGCAGTGTCCTGGTGCCGTGGGGGGGTCACCTCACCCCCAAGGCCCCTCCCTACATAGTTAAATGAATCAATGCTGCTGACTGCAAAGAGGTGGTTTTCAATATTCTCTTCGCTCTCCGGGTCTCCAATATTCATTTAATGAAGTCGGAAGCAACCAGAGAGGAAACTTATTACAGACCCAGGTGGGGATGTATTGAATTACATTCGCCACGCAGACACACATGCTGCCAAGACCCCCACTCTGCCCCAGAGACCGGCTACTCAGCCTCCTCAGCCTCCCCCTCCCCAAAGGCAAACGCTCGCCTACTGCCAGCCTTCCCATGGCTGAGCTCTTCAGGGAGATCACAGGGACTGGGCAGCTTCTTCACTATCCTCATACAAGCAGGTGGCAAGTTTTGGGGCATTAAATGCTTTTCTCCTGGGAAAGAGTAAAGCGACCAGCCCTTTGCAAATCACCTTCCAATGGAGTCAAAAGAAATACAGAGCCAAAGGGTTTAGGCACGCATCAAAACTGGCCAAGGGGGGCCCAACCAGCACCACAGGGGAGCAGACTAGGCTGGGAGTCAGTTCATGGGACAGCAGTGAGGATTTGTGGCTCAGATCCTTTACCAAGATGCAGGTTTTCCCAGGGAAGCCAGTCTTGTGGGCTTACCAATGAAGGCGATGGGATCAGAGGCACAAAATGCCTTTGTGGGGAGTAGAATTGTGCCAAGAGGCTTATAACTGAGCCACGACACACAGATAACTTTGTGACTGGAAGCCAAAGCCAGATAGAGTCAGGCTCAGAGGAGGCTCATGTTGTTAACAGCACAGGTAATTAGCCACTGGGGATAATTAACAACTTAACCACCAGTGAGGGTAATGAACAAACTTAACCAGGCTGTAGCAGAGTCTCCATCACAAGGAGGCTTTCTTAGAAGGTCTGCCATCGTGTTACCTAATTGCAGGCTAAGAGAAGTGCTCTCTGGCATGACTGCAGCAAGAGCCCAGGGGGAGCCAAAGGTGTTTCTCATGTCGGGGCAATCACAACAAGCCTTTCCAGGCACCAGGGAACCCATCCAGGGCCTGGGATGAGGGTTGTGAGGGACTTGGGGTCATCTCCTGCCCTCCACCCCAGGCTCACATCTGCTGACTGACTGAGCCACAGCTCCACACCCTGCCTGCACTGCCTTGTCTGGTGCTTAAATACCTGTTCAGGCCCTGGGGAAAACCAGAGCACGCCTGCAGCCCGGGGTGGGAGCCCTCAGTCCAGCACTGTGATCCTGAGAGGTGAGGGGTCCCTGCATTTTGAAGGCAGCTCTGACATTTTACAGGCTCATGGCATTTCTAGTTCCTGAAATACCACTGAAGTGACAGAGGACAAAGCATGGCAGACAACTCATCCTCCCCAGGAATTAGACCACTTGGAAACGCCTTCCCCCTACCTGTTTGTGCATTTCAATATTCAGCCCGTAGGACATCTCGTAATACTGTAGAGCAGGGGAGAAGAGAACAAAAGAAATTGTAAGTCAAGTCTCCACCAGGTAAAGAGGCTCCATACAGCAGTGCTGGGAACTACTACTGCTTTCCTAGCAAGGTCTTCTACAAAGGCTGGGCAAGGGTGGAAGGAGAGAAGAGGCTGGCCCTAGGAAACAAAGACAGCAGGAGGCAAACACAGACAGAGACCCTGTCCAAGTCTAAGGCAGAGGCACTAAGCCCAGGCACTCCCTGCTCACTCTGCTCCAGCCCAATGCTGCTGCAGACAGAGACACAGGAACTTTCCAACTGTGCCCCGTGCAAACACCCCTCACAGACACCTTTCAGCAGCGTGCATCAAGGTGAGAGTGAGTGATGCTGCTTTGAACCTGGAAAAAGGCTCAGGGTTCTACAGACTTCCATATCCACAGCCAAAAGAGAGGCAGCCTGACTCTAAAAGCTTTGCCTGGCCAATATCCTAAAGCCCACGTGGCTGCTTCAGCAGCAAATGGAAGAGATCACAACTGCGCTTCATCTAGCAAGCAACACATCCAGCTGCACACAGCTCTAGCTGTTTGGGAAGAAGCTGTGTGGAAAAAAAACACACAAAAAAATCCACCCAGAACCCCCCTGCACAGCAGCAACAGGCAGCTACAGAGCAATCTATTGGCAGAAGCAGCTAATTCCTGACCCCTGGAAGAAACTGTTTTAAGGCTGATGTTTGAGAGTTTAGCAATCTCCTCCCTCAGCTTGCAGGCTGCAATCCTGCTTCTTCTGAAGAGAAAGAAAAATCCCCATCTGCACTCACTTAATTCAAGGAGAATATCACCAGTATTTTGGTACCAACGCCACAAGTCTGAGAAGCACCCAGCTTGGTATTGCCATGATCTCAGTCTGCTCTAACACCACTGCTGGCTCTCAAGGCTTCTTTGCATTCTGAAGACTGAGCAGGAAGCAGGAGCCCGACCCCCAAGCTGCTAATTGTGACTTATTCAAAAATTGGAGCAGCTGTAGCAGCTTTGCACATTCACAGAAACCCTCCTCTTCACTTCCCGTGACTCGCTGTGGTGGGGAGCGACAGCAGCTCTGCGCGACTCCAACTCAGCCATGCAGACAAGGCAGGAGCTGCTGTGCCCGCAAAGCCTTGAATGCTGTATAATGAGCAACAGCCCTTCCCCTCTGCTGCTGACCCACCGATGGTAACCTGAATCAATTCTGGTGACTGCCAGCATTAAGGGAAAAAAAAAAAATATATATCTCAGCCACACCTGGAGATGAGAGTCTCCATGCAGGCTGCAAGGCCCAGGAAGCAATCATTTATCAGTGAGAATGGGACAGGCTTCTCCATTAATATACAAGGAAAGCTGTGGCCTCTTCTCCTTGGACCCACCCCAAGCACACCTTGCTCCCCACAGCCTCAGAGTCTGGACACACAGGCAGTACAGGAGGATGGAGGGGCCAGCTCCCTCATTTCTGGTTTTAAAGTCCTAACTCTCCTCTGAAGAGCTGCTGTATTAATTTCCACATCTTATCTCTTCCTTCCAGGGCAGGTGCAGCAGCTGGCAGGCAGGCACCAGCTCATCTTTATGGACAGTATCACAACCTCCTGTTAACTCCTTGATAGGAAAGGAACAGACCACAACCTTGCCTGGTATCCCTCCCCTCTGCTACAAGGACTCTTCCATGTGTGGGAAGACAGAGGCATTACCTGGCAGGCAAACCATCACCCTGCCTACAAGAACATGGCTGTTTCCTGGCAGATTTCTCTTTAGAGAGTTACAGCTAAGCCTGCTGCCTGCGTGTGGCACCACATCTCACGCCTTTACCAGGCACTGCCCTGGGATCTGCACACTTTGTGCTGGGACACACGCACCAGTGAGACTTACTAGCACTTTGCACCAGAACTCCACATGGCTGCCGGGGTCACACTGGTTTCTGCTTCCAATTCCCACCAGGCTTGTGGGGTTTCCCAGCTTCAGGACTTCTCAGAGCACTGCTTTGTCTTTCACTGGCCATGACTCTCCCAGAGTCCCCAGACACACGCACACTAGCACCTCACAGCTCCTCGGATGCATAAGAGCTGTCACTTCCCCCAGGGCACACGGAGTACCGTCAAGCAGCCAGTCAGTGGCAAGGCCAAGGACTCTGTCACCACCCATCAAGCAGTCAGTCACTGGGTCCATCAGTTTCTATGTCCAACAATTCTGTGCTACTTCCCTGCATTTCAACAATCCACAGCATGCAGACCACACAAAATATAAAAAAAGTCCTGCTTTCAGGAAGCCAGTACCAGCCTTGCCTAGAGACCTGCTGCTCCACGGGGCAAAGGCTCCCTGCCAGGCAAAACCCAGGCATAGGCACCTGCCCACCGCTGGAGTCCCCACTCATGCCACCCACGTGCTCTCGGCTGCCAGGGCCGGTCCTTACCATGACGTAGTGACGCTGCATCTCCGATTTCTCACTGGCTAGTTTGTCACATTCCAACTTCAAGCTGAAAAGCCAGAAAACAGTAAGAAAACCACAAACAGGAGGTGAGAGTTGATTGCCACGGAGCAGCTGCTTCCTGCACAGCCCTATCCTGGCCAGGCTGGCTTCTCTGACACCACCATCCAGGCTCCAAGGGGCGGTCGGAGCTGGGTCACACTGTGCTGGCGCAGCAGTGACCACAACAGAGCCCGCTCCCACCTTCCCAGCTAGAGTCCCACCACTAACACACGTTCAGGAGAAGCAGCACAAAGCTATCCACCAGCGGGACACCGACCTCCCCCAGGCAAATCCCTTCAGCAGAAAGCAGTAAGCTGGGCAGAAGCAGAGGTGGCTGCCCAAGGAGGGGTTTGCCTTTCCTCAACTGATTGCTGGCAGCTGGGGACGGCTTCTAGCACAGGCCTGTCTGCAGCACTCAAGAGATGCTGCAATACAACTTCAAAACCAAAGCTAGATCCATTTCTGGATGGTGGGGGGGAGGCCCAAGTGCAGCACATCCCTCCAGAAGAAAGGATTTTTTTCTCTCCCTTAGGATCTTCACACCCTTCAGAAAAAGTGCCGCTGCTCCCAGTATTTTATTAGACTCCAACTCACCAGCCGAGCAACTGCAGCCGCCATGCGCTACGGTTTTATGTTTCAAACAAGAAACAGCTTCACCTACACAAAATCTGCTTCTTCTCGAGCAGATTAAGTCCAAGGGGGTGGAGTGCAGTGGGGGGATAGCCTCCCTTCCAGTGGGCCTGTTTCTTGGGCTCCCCTACTCCCACAGTGGCACTGCCCAGAGACACAGGGACACCAGGAAATAGCCATTTCCCAGCAGTTGTTCTGCCTGCTCCTGCCAGAACGACACCATCTCAAAACTGTGACCCAGCCGCCTGGCAGAGCCCAGGCCAAGGGAAGGCAGACAGGGAAGTCGCAGCCGCAAGGCACTGAGGCACGCACCACAACTGGCGCCTCGTAGCCTGCTGGGCCATGGCAGAGGGCATCACCCAGTCAATTTAACCCAAAAGCTTCATGTTTATTTCAGACACACACACACAAAGCAACAGACCATCACAAGCCAGCTTTCAGGTCAGCAGAAGTATTTCCACACATACCCACAGAAAAGCAGAAGCTTTTGGATTTAAATGCTCCCTGCAGCATTCGCCGTCCAAGAATGGCAGCCAGCGAGAAGAACTGAGGAAAACTCCCAGCAAGACACGGGAGGCCTGGCAAGCCTCTGCGCAGCCCTGGCCGAGCAGCGCTCAGAGGAAAGACCTTGGCTAGAGAGGGAAGGTGCGTGTTCTCCTCGCTGGGCTCCCAAGTGGACACGACTAATCCCCTGCCTTAGGTCCTCCTCTAGCCAAAGGTGACCCAAGCTATGTGACTGGGTCCCCTCCTTGGCGTTCCTGTCCGGTCCACGCAGCGAAGCAGAAGAATCAGAGTGATTCTTGCGTGTCGTGCTGCTACCTGCCAGCCCAGAAGAGGCTGCGGGGCTGACCCGGGCCAGGCCCGGCGGCATGCAGGAGCACATACCTGTGGTACTGGGCCTGCAGGAGCTGGAACTCGTCCTTGATGCGGTCACAGGAGTCAGAGGTCGTGAACTTCAGCTGCTGTGGCAGGTGAGAGGAGCCCTTGAACAACAGGAGACAGCGCTGGGCACCAGGGGCAGGCAGCCTGCCCGTCCCAGACGCGTAGCTGCCCCGAGCCCGCCCTGGTCCCGCCGCCCCGGGCAGGGCCGGGACGCCTCGCCTCGCTGAGGCCTCGCAAGGGCAGGCCAGGCCCGGCGGCGAGAGGGGCCGGCGGGGCACCCCGAGGGCCGGCGCGCTCAGGCCTGGGACGCGCCCAAGGTCACCCACGGGCTGCTGGCGCCCAGGTCCTTCCCTGGGCGCTGCCTGCGGCCCCACCGCCCCCCGGACCTCGGCAGCGGCCGGGGCGGCTCCCTCGGCGCGGGGCCCAGCCGGGGCTGCGGGGCGGGGAGACCCCCGCCCCCTCGCTGCCGGCGGCGGGAGGCGCTCGGTCACCTCGGCCCCGCCGGGGCCGCCACAGGGAAGCCGGGCGGTCCCCGCGCCGGGGCAGCCCGCGGCCCCCGCCGCCCCCCAGTGCCCGGCCCCGCCCCGCGGCCCCGCCGCCGCCCCGGCCCCGGCCGCGCGGCGCTCCCGCGCCCGGCCGCGCCGTACCGAGTGCCGGCTTTGTGGAAACATCATGTCAGGCTGCGGTTCGGCCCCCGCACGGAGCGGCCCAGTGCCGCTGCCCGCTCCCGCGCCTGCCGCGGCTCCCCGCGCCGCCGCCTTTGTCCGCGCCGGGCCCGGCCGCCCCGGCCCCGCGGCCGCCCCTCCCCGGCCGCGCCGCTCGCCCCGCGCCGCTCCCGCCGCCCCGCCGCCGGCGCCTATTGTCTAATGGCGGCTGCGGCTCCGGCTCCGTCCTGCGGCTGCTCGGCACCACCTGCCGCCGCCGCCTCCCCGGGCCGGGCGGGCCCACGGCCGCCCCCGCCCCCGCCGGTCCCCGCCCCCGCCGCGCGGCGCCGGCGGCCGCGGGCACCGGCCCGGGCCGGGCTGCGGGCGGCCCTGCCGGCTGCGGGTGGCGCGGGGCTCGGCCGGCCGCGGGAGCCGAGCGGGGGGCCCGGCCGGGTCCGGCGCGCCAGGCCGAGGCCCCGCGCGGCCGCCCAGCTCCCCCACCCCGCTGTCGGGCGCGGCAGGGCACGGGGCTGGGGCGGGACGGGCCTTTCCCCCACTGGCGTCTGCTCCCCGCGCCCCCGAGGTCCCCGCGCCCTCACCCTCCCTGAGCCCTGGCCGTTGCAGTCCTGCCGGGGCTGCCGGCCCCCCGCACCCTCCCGGTGCTGCGGGCTGTCAGATGTCGCTCCCCTTTCCCCGGGCCCCTCCTCGCTGCCGGTGCCGAGGCAGGACCCCCGGCTCAACACCGGCCGCGGCGGAGGTGTGGAGCGCTGCCGCGCAGAGCCCGAGGGCCGAGGCGCAGTCGGCTGAGCCACCGCAGCAGCTCTTCACGGAGGCCTTGGGTTTACCCTGGGCCCGGGTAACTCTGGGACTGAAGTCTGGCAGAGGTTCGCAGGGCAAACCTCCATACCTGCAGGCCCTGGCGCCAGGTCACGGGAGCTCTGGACAGTGCCGGGTCTCACTGTGTGATGAGGTTTCTCACCTTTTGCAGCTCTTGGTTCCTTGCCTTTTGCAGCTCTCGGTTCCTCGCCTTTTGCAGCTCTCTTGCTTAGAAGAGCCTTGGCCTACCCAGTAAAGATAATTCCTGTGGCTCCTGGCGTTGCATCTTTATTGCAATGGTGTTGGAGGGAAGGGGAAGCTCTGCTGTTAATGAAGCCACCGCTCCAGTTTCTTACAGGTTCTTAAACCTGATGTGACACTGCAGGATCTGAACCATGATGGCAATGCAGGGAATGCCATCAGATGCGGCTCATTTTCACGTCCTTCCCCAAGCAGGAGAACAGGATTTGTTTACACAGGGGTTTTGTTTTGCTTTATTTCAACCCTGCCTTTGCTGAGCACAAGGGAAGGCAAAGGCAAGGAAATTCACCTGCAACTGGCCGCAAACAACTCCCATCTCCAAACAATGGAAAATTCTGCTCTGGATGCAAACTTCGGTCGTAAACTTGCTGCCTGAGGAGCAGACCCTGCAGCTTGTGTCCTGGGGGATTGATTGCATCCCCACAGACTTTATTGCTGGAAGGATTTTGTTGCCATGGGGCCTGTTGCAAGTCACACACACAAATGTGCCCGAGCTGAGGCGGGATCAGGTCCTTGGAAGCCAGCCTGAGAAGAAAAGGCAGGAATACGACTGGCGTGTGTGAGCGCACAGGGAGCTTTCATCAATTTCAGATGCTGCTCTGTGTCTATCTTTAAAAATCAGTGCATTTTCTGATTAAAAATAAAACCCTACATGTCATGACTCCAGCAATGCGGGCTGGTCTGTTGTGGTATTTATTTTTAAAGAGAACAATATAGCAGCTGAGTTATTGTGACACCTCCTGCATATTGTGCGGTAGCTTTTTCACTTTGACATCTCCGTATTAGTGAAAACTGTGACAGCTTCATGCCAAGGATTATTAATAGTGCAGGCAGGCTTTATGTCCCTGCAGAATAAAGGTTGGAAAACAGGGTAGACTGTCTCCCCCCAGCTGGTCAGCATCCTGGTCCCCTTTTTACATGTAGAGAAACTGAACCGCCCTAGCTTGTGCTTTGCACTAGGGCAGTGAGATGCAGTTTGTAACTGGTGTGTGCAGGAGACCAGATTAGGTCACCGCTGTCCCCTTGCAAAGCTAAGGCCTGCCTCTCTGGTGAGCTCTACCTTCAGTGGGAGGCACTGGAGCAAGTCTGGAGCATGTCTCGTATTCCCTGCTAGGCTTGTCACCTTGCTGCCATGTGGGGGAAGGAAGGGACAATGGGATGCAGAAGGGTTTGGCCCTCAGCTAAGTGATGATTCAGATATGCAGTGCCTGGGTTGAGAGCTTTGACATCCCTGGCCCCCAGCACATAACAGACTGGCCTTGCAGGTAATAGTCTCCACTCCATCATAGGAATTGGGTATCTATTATAGAGGTGATTATGTTAAGTGCAGAAGAAATGTGCAGCATGCAAATGCCGTGCTTTAAGTCACGTGTTCAAAATCAGGGGCTGTGGGCTCTCTCCTGCACTCTGCAGTGGGAGTGCTGGTGCAAGGTCCATCACTGTGAGCCCATGCATGTGGCCACTGAGAAGCTTATGGCCTGGGCCAGCTCATCCCAAGGGGAGCACTGGAACTTGGGATCCTCTTGCACGGCTGCTGCCTGTGAGGTTTGCACCATTCAGACTGCTCCTGCTTTGTTTGCAGAAGGGCTCCCATGTTGTTCTAAGAAGCTACTCCTTTTAGTTAAAAAACCCTTTGAGCGTATGTGTGGGTCGGGAGGCTCACGTTTGCTGCTAGTTTGGAAGAACAGATGACGTGTATTCCTGCAGCAGCTAAAGACCTAAACCACAATGTCAACTGCCCTGTGCAACATGTTGCATATGCACATAAGAAGAGATGGCTCCTAAATACACAGCAGGTTGTTTCTCCTATTTTACAGACTTTGCCCACGTTAGAGGTGCTGAAGGATGATCTGGTGTGCTGTGCCTGCAGAGCCGTTGCTGTCTGTTAATATCTTCCCATCCAGGATATTGTAGGGGTTGGTCATGATGTGAGCAGGACAAATTTTGAGATAAGATCCCCAGAGTAGATGTCTTGCCTTATCAGTCCCCTCAAGTAAGACGAGGAGGGCAGCTGGGGCCAAAGGCACGTTCTTTACCCAGTGGTGTCTGCCTTTTAGCACAGCTATGTACACACTTTTGTGAGACGTTCAGGAATATCTGTCTGCCTGCCGAGCTAGGTAGCATCTCTGCTCTTTTCTCTCCTTTTCCAGCTCACCCCTTCATTGCTTGTCTAGATATTATAATTTCTTCTTTAACTTGAATGAATTTTTTTCCAGTTGAGATAAAGCAGCAAAGTTGCCACATAGGAACTTGAAACAACAGATATTCCTAATGATGGTACTGCCAAAGCTGTGAAGCATTTGTTCTTGATACAAACGGGACTGGGCTCTTCCTGTGGTTGATGGACTTCTTTAAACAACAATAATAATTACAAGAGTAGATTGAACTTCCCAGAAGACGAGGTAGACGCACTCTTCCCAGGCCCCAGGCTGCCAGTCTGAAGCTTTCCTCGGCTCAGTAGTGCACATCCTCCACAGCTCTGCCTCGCAGCCCTCCAGCTCAGACCCCGGCCTCCGGAAAGGGCTCGCAGTGCCTCTCTGAGGTGTGGGACGGGGGAATGGCTGGGCAGCTGCACTGCCAGCTCGCTGGCAGCTTTGGTCCCAGCTGGGCTCCCCAGCAGTGGGGGGCAACAGGAACGTGCATCTCAAGTCTTCCCTTGGTCACGGTGAAAGCACGGGAGCCCTGCTCACACTGCCCTGCGCTGCCTTCCCCTCTCTTTGCAACAACTCGCAGTCGCTCTCTTCCAAGCGGGAAAGGAAATGTTCCTTTATTGGCTTTTATGTTGGCTACAAAATGTTCCATTTTATCTTTTTTTTTGGTCTCCTTACTTTCTTCCAGGAAACACACTAATTTATGGTATAATCTTGGCAAATCCAGATCAAGGGGAACACAAACTCGTTTGTGCCCAGTAAATGACTCTTTAATGGGCCTGTCTCCAGCCAGGCAATGTATCTGCATCTGAATAAGGGGGAACTATAACCTTGCCCAAGCAGTGGGCCTGCATGTGTTGGCAGGGGTGAATATGGCCTGGGCATGGCAGCAAAACAGTGCATGGAGGAACCTGCCTTAAACACACCCTGGTAAAAGGAGGGGATTCCCACAGCCCACCTCAGACTTGGCTCAGGAAATCAGAGTTTTTCCAGTGCAGGAAGGGAGCTCTGAGCACATGTTTAGGAGCTCTCCAACATTTGCCTGCTACGAGGCTGTTTTATGGCAATGTTGGAAAGCTGCAGCTGAAGCAGACGGATTCCCCCCACTCCTCCAACACCTTGGCCAGGAGCGAGGTCATGCCAGGCTCTTGCTGCACCCAAGACTGGGTTGGGGTTGGGCTGAGCTTGCAGGTGGTTTTCCAGGGAGTGTGTCTGCTCCTAGGGAAGCCAGACCACCCTTTGGAGGGGCCACAGAGGGCAGCCAGGGACTTGGCTGCTGATGTTGACAGCTTAGTTGAAGGCCTGACACTGCATGGGGACTTGGTGTGGGAGACTGGCAAAGAGGTCTCCAGGCCAGGGCGACCAGGACACAGGGGCTGGAGGAGCCACTTCCACCTCTCCCGTGGCACCCTGCTTGGCATCAGCCTTCCAGGGAGGAAGGTGCTGTGCCTGCCTTTAGCATTGCTGTACGGCACTGCGGTACACATGGTGATCTCATGGCATGCCTGCTGGCCTCATGTCTGCCCTCAGCCATGTGCCCTCAGGTTGTACCACACCGTGTCCATGCTGAGCTTTGCTTTTCACCATGTCCTGAGCTTGCCCAAGACTGTGGGCTTGTCTGGCTGGAAAGCAGGAGCAGTCTCCTGCTCAGAGCCGGTGCAGGACTGGACCTCTCCCGGCCTCCATGCTGGTCTCCTGCCCGCAGAGGCTGGAGGGAAGATCCTGCCATCGCTCCCACTTCCCATGACATGCATGTCTAGGGACATCCTCACTCGCCAGGTCACCTGGCCACTGGCACTGGAGCCTGGTTACCCAGGGACTGGGAGTTTATATTTAGCATTGCTAATGGAGCAATAGGCTGTGCCAGTCCCCGGCCCCAGCAGGAAGGGTTCCTACCGGGATGTCCTAATGAGACTAGAGCAACTTCCTATTCGTTCCTAAAAGGAGCAGTGTAACAAAGCTGCCAAAAATAAATCTGTTTAATGAAGAGCCTTTGTAAATTATTCAGCTATTATATCCCACTCCAGCACTGGTTCAAGGAGACAGGCTGTACAGACACTTTCTTCTCTGAAGCTCTGGACACAAGGTGGAAGTCATGCTGTCATTGCAATGGAAATGTAGGCTCTAAGATTCTGCTTTTACCCTGAGAATACAGTCTCTTTTACCTGGAATTAAAGAGAAAGAAATAAAAAAGGCACAGCAGAAATTCAGGCCCCGAAGGAAGGTTTTTTCCTTTCCCCCCTGCTTCAGGACCACTCTTGAGTCCCAACATCTAAAGCTGACCACATACACAAGTGCTTTGCAAGATCAAGTCTGAGAAATGTGGGCTTCCCTGGGCACTACATGCCTCAGCGCAGTGTGGACAGGGCCTTGTTGGAGGTGGCATGGTTCAGCCAGCGGCTCCTCCTTTGCTTCTCAGTTGTGGTTTGAATGCTGTGGACTCTTTCCAGTAGAAACAGGACTGAGACCCACCAAACTCATTAAACTTCAGCTGCCACCCATACACCAGCTGCTAACAAATCCCAGTCCCTCCCCAGGATGTATAGCCTGGCTTTGCGGAGTGCCATCCCCGACTGCCACCCCTTATTCAGACATCTGTGAGGCATTTTATAAGGTACAGTGGTTGGCAGCTTGCGGGCTATTAGCCTGTGCCACGCTGCTGGTGCTCACAGGCTTCTCCCCTTCCACCCTCCCTGTGTTCCCAGCCCATCTTCACTGGCAGCAAGGCAGCGGGGCTGGCTCCTGCTGTGCCCAGCCCTGCAGCTTGGCTTGGGCTGGGGCTGGGCAGAGGGGCTGCCTGCTTCTGCTCACGGGCAACCCTGCCGGGTACATGCCTGACCTCAACGGCTTGCGCACAGCAGCAAAACCCTTGTGCAAAGTTTCCCTGCTGACTTTAATGTGGAACCACATGGTTTCCAGTGCTTTGAAGCTGCAGGGGTTAATTCTGTGTTTGTTTCAGCCTCTCAGGACTACATTTAGGTTTCTCTTTCTGTGGTTCCTTGCACCCTGCCATCAGCAGTTTGCTGTTGCAGACAGTCAGCAGCGACTGCGTGTGAGAAGGGGTAGTATCTCTTGGGGCACAAGGAGAGACGCTTGGGACAAGGGACGCATTTTCACAGAGCATGTCTCAGCCAGGACCCCTTGGGTGGGTTGCCTGTGGGCCATTCCCACACATGCCGTGATGCAGCCCTGCTCTCCCAGAGCAGAGGTTGCTTCCTCCCCTCTCCACACACTGCTGTGATGGGCCACACACAGACTCATTGCCCGTGACTCAGGTCAGGCCCCCACAGGGACGTCAGGGGCCTGCAGGACCCCGTCCGCATCCCTGAGGGCCAGAGCAGAGGCTGGCAGGGGACTGGCATTCAGGCACCAGGCCCCCACATTGCTGAGCTGTCTGACAGCCCCTCACCTGCCCCTGCACCTTCCCTCTCCCAGGAGTTGCTGCGATGCAGCCGCTCAGACACCTCTGCAGCACCGTGGCTGCTTGCAGGGAGGAGCGCTGCTGGCTGCCCAGTTTGCTCTGAGTGCTCACGGCTCTAGTGGAGGCAGATCTCACAGCTGAGGGCCTGGGGACCAGGCTGTCCATGCAGCACCTACAGTACAGCCCACCCCTTCACCACCCACGCACCGTGGCTGGGCCAGGGCCCCAGCTCCCTGCCTGGCCGACCGGCTTTGCCTGGGGAGGCAAGAGGCACTGGGGCGGTCACGGTGCCGGAGACGGACAAGGAGGCTGGGCGTTGGGCCCCAGCTCCCTGCCACATCCAGGCCAGCTCCTGTGGGACCCGAGGCCATGCTCTCCCTTATCACCCCTCTTATCATGGAAATTATTGGCTTTTTATATTAAACTTTCTCCAGATAGTGTAACGCAATCTACTAGATGCCTGGCAAGGGCTTGGCAGGCCCAGGAGTGATTTATAAGCAATCTGTCCCTGCGGTCTCTCTTTCACATACGGGCTGTTTCCTCCTCTCCCTCGCCCCTCTCCCCGCTGCAGCTGTTATCAGCCATGCAAATCTCCCTGCTGCAATGAAGGGCTGGAATGAGCTATGGGGCTGCCCCACGGAGGATGGGTCCCTCACGCCACCGGCCGGGATGGCAGCGTCGCCCCTGCTGCAGCCAGCAGCCATCTTGGCCGCCTCTCGGGCTGCTGGGCACAGGGCCTTTGGGCCCTGCCACGTCCAGGCGGGTGGCTGACTGCCCGGGTAGGAAACGTCCTTATGACACTGGTGGTGACACCAGTGCCGTGGCTGTGGGGTCAGGTGGCTGCATCCCACGGGGCTGTAGCCATGTCCCCTGGCACGTGCCCCCCTGTCCATTATCGTATTTCTCACATCTTTGAAATGTCTGCTGCTGGCCTCTGTCAGGGACAGATATTGAGCCATTGATCTGATCCTGCCCTCTGCAGTCACCCGCAGCCCCCTCTGCTCTGCCAGGCATGGGGGCAAGCCAAAGAGGCAAAACCCCTCCATTACAACTGCTGACTTAAAACACTGTCCTGGGAATTGACATGAG
This sequence comes from Phoenicopterus ruber ruber, assembly GCA_009819775.1. NCBI lineage: Eukaryota > Metazoa > Chordata > Aves > Phoenicopteriformes > Phoenicopteridae > Phoenicopterus > Phoenicopterus ruber. Next base: position 6,340,897 of record CM020240.1, read on the forward strand.
GGTGCAGCATTTGGACAGCAAACACAAGGCAGGCTCATGATTTAGTTACTGACACCTTACTCAAGCGATAATTTGAAGCTGTCTCTGAACCCCGAAGCTGGGCTGGTTCCTGCAGTCAGTCCCGCTGTACCCACTGCAGCACTGTCTGCCTGGCTGAGAAGAGGAAACCAGCAGGTTCCTGCACTCAGCCTGGACGAGTGCAGGATCCTGGTGCAACGGCCACCCTGTCCGCTGCATCCCTTGGCAGATTTCACTGCTCATTGCTCAGATTCCCCCGCCAAAGCCAGGACCCTGTGCCTGGCAGAGGAGTCTAGAGCCGGAGCTCACCAGCCAGGGCCGGCACTGGCTGGGGCAGCTTTGTGGGGTCATTCTTCATCTTGAACTCCAAGGAGCAGCTGATAACGTCGGGAGCTGGCAGAAACCATGTGCTACCCTCTCCGTGCCCTGGCAGTACCTGTGCTGCCTCAGAGGCTGCCCGGCACATGGTGTTGGGACAGCCTGGGGTGACCTGCTGGTGTCTCCTCAACTGCTCCCAAAGGCGCTCGTCTGCCACACATCCACAGCCCAGCCCACATGCTCCCCAGTGCTCTCTTCCCCCGATTTCAATGGCAGTGACCCAGGGCTGGGGTCCTAGGCAGCATGGGCTCATGGGGACGTGAGGAAGACCTACGGCAGCCAGCAGTGCGGCACTGCCCGCCCTGCAAACATGGCCTTGGCAGTGCACCTGCCAGATGCCATTCTGCAGTGCTGTCCCTTGCCCCCAGCACCACCCAGCCCCAACTGCTCTGTCCCCCAGGACACCCAGGTGCCCATGACATGACACAGCAGAGCCCCAGCAGCTCAGCTTTTGCAGGGGGCAGCAGACAAAGCACTTGTTCTGCACCATATCCCCACATTACTATGCTCTTTTCCTGGGGCAACTATCTTGCTGCTTGTCCTCAGAGGCAAAAATGAACCTCATCCCAAATTTCCTGCCTATACCAAGAAGAAAAATGAGAAACTGCCCCATGGATGCGCACAGGTCCCAGCCAGGGATGGCCTGTGAGCAGAAAGGGCCTTTCTCCAAGGAAGAGCTTTGTCCAGGCAGGCTTTTACAGCTGGTAAAACATTTCCACCGTCTTTGATTCTGTTTTATCAGTGACTTGGAATAATTGGGTTCCATTCCTCATGGTGGCTGCCCCCTGCTTCTGCTGTGGCCTTTGTTTTTGCTGCAAACTGATTAGGGGTAATTATCATCCTTTTTACCAGCCAAAGTGCAAGGAACAGTTCACACTCCTTGCAGGAAGCAGGAAAGGGATTTTGCAGCTGAGGCATGATGAGGAAGCACATAGCAAGGGTGCCTGAAATTGCCAGCTCCCAGGCCAGGGCTGGGACAGCATCAAGCTCCAGAGAAGGGCTTAGCTCCAGATGGTGTCTCTGAGGCATTTGATGGGAGATAAACGGGAAGTTTGAAGCTATAACATGGTCAGGAGGTCCAGGGGAATCCACTGACCCTTTGACCGTGAGGAGGCTCCTGGGCCGATCAGTTTGCAGAAGCAGCATTTGAATCCCTCTGCATAGGAAACAGAGACTGAACCTGATGGAGTGAGTGATCAGCAGGGGCTGGAATGGGCAAAGGAGAGGCTTCTAGACCAGGCCCCAGTCTGTCATGGGCATGGCAAGGACTCTCACCTCTCTCTTCCCCTGTTTCCCTTGCTGGACAAAAGGAGTAATGAGATACCAATTTTAAGGTTGAAGGGATCATCCAGGCTTTCCTCCTGCCTAATGTGAAGCAGATAATCTCTCCCCTGTATCACATTCCTCCTGCCCCTGTGCAGGATCAGTGCTCATCTACTGCATGGGAACTCCGTCAAATGAATATTTGCAAAAATTTCTGAAATTTGCCCAGGGAAGACAGATTACTACACCCTTAAGTGTCTTCCTGTACTCAGCTAGTTTAGCAGCACTGCATTCCAGGTAGGGAGAACATTTCTTCCTGACCTCAATTTATGACAAAACACTGAAGCATGAGGTTGGATTGATTGCACAAGGAGATTGTGTCTTAGTAACTCATGTGAATGCTGCAGCAGCTGTGCTAATTCATCATTCCTTTATTTATGAAATCTAGGTGCAGGTTGAGTGCAATTAAATGATGTGCTTTGGGATCCTAGGGGATGAAAGGATCATGGTAAACGTAGGTTTGTTATCCTGATTTACCGTGCACTGAGCCCACCTACAACAGCCATGACAAACCAGATGTGAAACATAAGGTTTAAAAAACTGTAATCCAGCAATTGCTGTCACAGGCTGCATTTGTCAGCATGTTTGATCTGGGTACCTTTCCGCCTCTTTTCAGAGAACTCAAGTCTCCTTGTGGCATCTTCCTATGACAGGTAATTGAAGAGCTTGTAAAAATAATTTTGGGGGAGGCTAAAACATTTGACACCTGCTCTGCAGTAATGACACCTGGCATGCTCAGGCTTTAGGAAGAGACCTCATGCACCTTGCATGTACTTATTAAGTACCTCTTGTGGCCTCCTGGGCAGCATTTACAGACTGAGACCTGCAGCACAGGGAAGGAAGGGAAGGAGATGAAGGAGCTGATGCGGGGGGAGTCCTGGCTTATACAAGGTTAGCACTACTATCATGATTTTACTGGTATAAAGGTGCTTTCATTTATCAAATAATACATTGCTTTGCTTTTCCTTACTATAAGAGCTGTGCTGGCATGTGATGGGAACTGCTGGCCATTCACTGGCCAGATGGGGGTTAAAGAGTGGCGGGGGCCCGATCCTGACCTGAAACACCTGGGTCAGGAGGGGAAGGAGGTATTAAAGGGGTGGAGCTTGCTGGAGACAGGCTGGCAACATCTCTGTGGGTCTGTGGCTTGCTAGTGTCCTCCTGTGGGAGGCAAGGTGAGGCTGGTGGTGGGTGCTTTGTGCTCCTTGTGGAGTATTGGGGCCGACGGGTCTGGATGGAGGTGGTGCTGGGGAGACTGAGGTAAGGCAGTTGCAGGGTGCCATGGGTGAAGGGGTATGCTCAGGATGAGGTGCTGTGAGACAAGCCTAGCTGTGACCTGCTGGCCCATGTGGGTGTCTGGCATGGGCTGAACTGACCCAGTTTGTCCTTGGCTCTTGGTAGGCACTGCTGGAGCACCCTCTGGCTGTAGGTCCCAGTGACCCTATTCTCTTCCCTGTTGGAAAATGTGCCCTGGTTTCTGTTGGCTCCTGAGTTCTTCTGCTTCTCTGTAATGGCTCTGCCTCTGTCCTCTTCTCAGATCAGAAAGCCCTCTCAGTACCTGCGTTGTGCTCTCAGGAGTGACGGTTCTGCTGGCACAAACCCAGAACATGCCACTGATGCATGAACAGGTCCTCAGCATCACAGACATGATGCAAAGGCCCTGGTATTTTCTAATGCAGCCTTGCTGTTGTGGCCTGCCCCTCAGCAAGCACTAGGCATGTATCCCAGAGGAACCCATGTCTCCATTTGGGGGAGTGATGGCAGAGAGTTTGGGGAGGAAGGGATGCGCTTGCTTTTCCATGTGCTCTGAATGTCATTGCCATACGTTGTCGTTGCCATACATTGTCAAGTAGGGAGGGTGTTAGACACAGCAAGGTTGCACATCATGCTGCTTCAGTCTGCCCAAAGGGAAGGGCTGAATGCTGGAGTAACTCCTGTTCCATGACAGTGGGAACTTGCTGTTGCTCCTTCAAGGACTTGGGGCAGGTCCCAGGGTGCTGGGATGGGGGTGAAGGGCAGACAGGCCAAAGAGGAATCAGGGTGGATGGCAAAAGCAGGCAGAAGAGAGGGGAAGTCCAAGGAGCAGTGGTGAACCTCTGTGAGAAGGGGAGAAATTGGGGTGTGAGTCATAGGCCCAGTGTTTACAGCAGGGGAGGGAATGGGCTTTGTTTAAAAAAAAAAAAAAAAAAAATTAATCCCACCCAGTAACTGAAATGGTGTAGGTGACCCCATTACTCCTAAGGCTGCAGATTATAGTCAGTGGGTTGCCAGGCTGGATGGAAAGTGTGCTCTGGCTCTTAATTGTGAGCTCATTTTAAAAACACACAAATGAGAAATAGCTCAAGTGTTCTCCCAAGCACCTGGGTAAGAGTTGTTTTGCCTTGCTTTGTTCCTTAAGCACCTGTATGCACCAGGAATTCAACTGTCCCTGCACAGTGCTCACCAGTCAGTCTGGTGGCTGGTCTGCCTGGCTCTGTGGGGCTGACCTGGCTGCCTGCATTCCCTGGCTGGTGGCATCACTCTGTTGCATGCATGAGGGATGCTCCTAGGGCTGTTGCAATCCCTTTTCCTTGCTCTGTTCCAGAGACTACTTCAGTGATCCCAGTGGTCCTGGCCACTCATTAGCACTGATAAGAGCTCAGGAGGGTGTCTAATTGATGCCACCCCTTCCCAAGATGGCATGAGGGAAATGCTGCTGCTGCAGGGGTAGGCAGGAAACCTTGGAAGGGATGAAAAAGGAGGGGAGCAGGTGTGGGGCTACAGAAACACTTGGGAGGGGCTTTCAAGTGTTTTTTTTAAATAGAAAATGGTGAGCAGCGTGAAACTCAGATCAAAGAGGAGAGTGTTGTATCCTGTCCTGTTCCTCCCACTACCCAGCTTTAATGAGAATCTTACATCCTAGCACAGGGCCCAGCAGGTAGCGAAGCTCTGCTGTGCAATTCAGAAGATATTTTTCCTCTCAGACCTGCAGCATGGGGCTGGGGGGCAGCTCATCAAACTCCTCTGGCTGGCTGGAAGGTGGGTCTGTGAAAGGGGTGAGCTGGGTATTGGCTCTGGAGCGCTGCATGGAGGGCTATGGGGAGAGCATGTGGCTGGCTGGGGCACCCTGGCACTGGGTCCCCAGTCCCTGTCAGTACCCACAGAGCAGCAGGTAATGCCTGACCCAAGGAAAACGGTCCTGGGGTGACGGATACAGGGATGGGACTCAGTCGGTCTGATTCGACACCCCCCCCGCTGCTGGCACCCCCTTTCTGGAGGGCTCGGGCGTGAACGGCGGTCGGGAAGCTGACGCTCTGCGGGTGGAGGAGCGGAGCTGGAGGGTCCTGGGGCGGTGGGTGCGCGGCCTCGGGCGCTCGCAAGCGGCGTGTGCGGGGGGAGTCCAGTGCCGGGTCTTCTGCTGGGGCAGGCTCCCGCGGGGCGCGGCGCCCATCCGCTCCGCTGCTGCCCTCTGCCGAGCGCGGCTCCGGGGCCCGGCGGCGCCGCCTCGCCTGCGCCCACGCCCCATGCCTCGGTCAGCGGACCGGGGCCGGGGCCTGCCCGCCGGGGCCGCGGCGCCCCTCTGCCGCGCCCGCAGCCCGTGGGAGCGGACCCGCACGGCCCTTCGCCCGCGGGCACGGCCGTGGGGGCCCGGGCCCCTCCTGGCTCCGGCCCCCGTGGGGGATCCGCGGCGCGGCAGTGAAAGGCAGCGGTCGTCGGGACCTGTTCTGGGGGACGGCTGAGGAGAAGGGGCTTCGCTTCAGGTCTGGCACTTAAACCAGGCGCTTGCGTCAGCTGCTGCGTTTCTGCCGCGAGGCTGGAAGCGCCCAGTGGGTTCCTCCTGGCAAAGACTTTGTGACAGTAACGCACCAGCTGTCTGTGCTTTCTCATGCTCATCTCTTGCGGACCACCTCTCCGCTTTCTCCTCCTCCCCTCTTCTCCCTGGTGATGTTCCCCCCTTTTGTTTTGATCTTGTTGTGTACTCTGAGCCATTCTCCTTTCCTTCAGACTACTAGGAGATGGGTACTAGTGCCTGCTCGTGATCCCTCCCCACCCTCCCATCCTGCTTCTTGGGAACGGGTAGCTGTCACACACTGGACACCTCTGAACTTGGGAAGTGAGATTCTAGCTCAGCTCCGTGGGATTGTCAGTTCCTGGAGAGACGCTGAGGAGTGAAACCCCATGCTGCATTTTTCCAACAGCTAGAAGGTATAAAATGTTGACTGGCAGCAGGGTGCTTCCAGCTGACAGAAAACGTCACCCCAAAATTGGGGGGGGGAAGGAATCTATAACCCTGCACCACCTCTGCTGCTGAAAGCTCATCTGAGAGGTGAATTGTAGTAACTGGTTCTTTCCAAGAGCTGAAGGAAATGGTTGTTCAACTTAGAAAATAATCACAAAGTAGAAGATGTAATCAGGGTCCTGATTCAGCAAAGTATGTGCTGAGAGGGGCATGTGCTTGGCTTCCAGAATATCCCTGTATGTGTGCAGCTGAACTGGGGATCCTGTGTTCAGAGCACCTGGTTCCTGCATTAAGATGGGAGCAGTTATCATCTGGTTGCAAGCTGCTTTTTTTAAGCAAAGAAAGTTTTCCTCACTGATGTTGTTGATCAAGCAGATGCAGCAAAATGCAGCTGGGCTGTCCCTGCTCCCCTCTGCTCTCAAGCATCTGGAACTCAAAAGCACCTAAGAAATGGGGCCAGAATGGAGATGACTTTGAAATGTCTGCAATGCTACACAGTGAGGCGTGCTTGCATCCTGGTGGGCCCAGTGACTGAACACCTTTTACAAGGGCTGGGACCTTCCTCTTGACAAATGAATGGGGGTCATCTGTTTAATATTAACTGCTGCAAATGTGAGCCATGAAAGTAGTTGCTCTGAAGTGGCCTGACATGTTCAGGATCAGCTTTCTGGGAAATGTTGCTTATTAAGTCCTTCACGCAGAACTTGGGAAGCCACAAAAAACACAGGGATCCCTCTCCCGCCCCTTGCCAGCCTGATGGAAAATAGAGGTGAGGCTAGACAGATTGCCAGGAACTCCCCTGCTTAGGCAAGCAGCTGCTGATCAGAGCAAATACTACTGGAGAGCGTGCAGCAGTAGGGGACTGGGGAGGATGCCTGGAAGTCAGTTACATCTGCTGATAGCAGCAGTTGCAAGAGGCTGTGAGGGAAGAGAGAGGGAAGGGTGAGGGAAGGAGAGGAACATCTGAGACTACAGACACAGCAACCCAGGTGGGGCAGGGAAATGGAGACTGGGTCTTAGGGAATTGGACAGCACACTGGTGACAAAGCTGAGGGAAATCCCAGGTCTCCTGTTTTCTAGTTAAGCCCTCTGAACACTGAAACTTTTCCATTAGGGCAGAAAAGGAAGGAGTGGACAGACTATTGTTCCTTGGAGACTAGCAGTTCTGTCATTCTAAATCAATAGTTTGACCAGGATTCATCAGATCTGATGTCTGTCAGCAGGAACCAAGCAAGTCGTCCAGAGGATGGATGCAAATTTTGTTACTCCGTTTCTTTTGGCAAGCTCTGAAAGTTTTTTAGGATCTTCTGGCCTTTAGATTTTGATCCTGCCCAGGGGAAGGTAACCAAAACAATAGCCTCTAGCATATAGCACCTTGTGGTTCAAAGTAGCCTAGCAATCCTAACTAGATAACTCTCTAGCACGCTCCTGAGACACAGTATCTATCTTGCACTCGCAGCCTGAGGACATGAAAAGAGGTTAAGTGACTTGCCTAAAGTCAGAGCAGTGTTGCAGGGGTTACAGGAACTTAAGTCTTCCTGCCTCCTTAAGCACCATCTGTAGATAGAGTTCCAAAGGGCCAAAGGTCACACTGAGCAGCCCACTGTGGCTTTGATTCTGGATGTCCTGAGCACCTCTGTCTGTAGAATAATTTTCGGCTGCCAAAGCAGAATGACTACACCTCCTTCACCAGAGATCAGTAATGAGGGAGTAACAGTCCTCTTTCAGTCGTTGGGCATCTGGAAGAGAAAGTAAGAGAATGTAAGAATGGGAGGTCAGTATCGATGCTGTGAAAGGCCAAACTACGGAGAGACCACTGGGGGTGGGGGGGGAAAGGAAGTTAGAATCTTCTTTTAATTGAGGCCAAGAGCTCATGGGTATAGCACAGGTATAAGAGGAACGGGTGGAATTGAAGTGGAAACCAGAACCTGTTGTTTGTGAATGTCTCGTGTTTGTCTCAGCTAGGCTGCCATGAAGTAGGGACTGGCAAGCCATGGCACAAGCCAGGCAGGTAACAAGGAAGACAGGTATGTAACAGCTTTATCATGCTTTTTTGGACCTTCAAAAAGACTGGTTACATACAGTCCTCCAGGCACAGTAGACTAGGAAAGGTGAGTGAGACTAGTCCAGGAGGTGTGGGAACATGCTGCAAGCAGACAGAATGGGCAGTGTTGGAGCTGGGTATCTGTAAGGACTCCAAAATGCCAGCAGAAGCACCTGCAAAAAGAACAAGAGACTGAGTAAACTGAGGGGTTAGGGAAGTTGAAAGTGAGACAAAGAAACAACACCAGATGGAGCAAGAGAAACCAAGACAAGCAGGGGGAGAGGAAGGTGGGAAGACACTTCTTTGGAAAGTTAAGTGTGTATCTGTTTACCTTGCCACGTGGAACATGCAGAGGTCCTGCTTTGCCTACTCTCCTCCTTCTGGGAGGAGAAATTTGAAAGGAGAGGCATGTACTAAAGCACTTACAGATCCATAGTGCTGGGATGGAGGGAGCCCTGCTGAATCAGGATACACCACCATCCCAGTACAGCTTGTAACGGCTGGAGGGAGCCCTGGAATCCATCTGAAAGGAAGGTGGAAGCTGCAGCATGTGGATTTTGGCAGCATCTGCTGCTGCATGATTTGTCCATGGAAAAGAGAAAGAGAATCTTCTGAATTTCTAGAATTCTGTCTTACTTTCTGTATGGAGGGCTATGGGGAGAGCACATGGCTGGCTGGGGCACCCTGGCACTGGGTCTCCAGTCCCTGTCAGCGTTCACTGCTCTGTGGGTAATGCCTGACCCAAGGAAAATGGTCCCGGGGTGACTGGGATACAGGGATTGAACTTGGTTGGTCTGATTTGATCTCCCCTCCTTCCAGCTGCTGGCACCTCTTTTCTGGAGGGGTTGGGGGTAAATGGCAGTCAGGAACCTGACTCTGCGGGTGGAGGAGTGGAGCTGGGGGATCCCAGGCAGCCATGCAAGGCCAGATGATGGGTGTGCAGCCATGGACACTTGCAAGTGGGGTGTGTGCGTGGGGAGTCTAGGTGGCAGGTCTTCTGCTGGGGGCAGGTTCCTGCTGGGCGTGGCAAGGGTTGCTCAGAAAGATAAAGCTCCACTGGCAGTGAAAAGATGAACAGTGGCTGTGGCTTGGATGGAATGCATCAGGCTGCCGGATGGGGTACCCGTTACACGACAACAGTGACCTAGTAAAGAAGCCACGGGGAAACCAAGGTTGAAGACAGCTTTGAGACCCCTGTCTGGAGGGATGCAGTGCAAGGGAGGACTCAGAGGTGGCATCCAGAGAGATTAGCTGACAGGCTCCATCCCTGTCTGGCTCAGCTCTGGTGGGATGTACTCAGGAGACAGCAACAGCTAGAGCCTGGGAGCGCTGGGCTGGCACTTCTGTGCCTCGTTTTTTTTTTCTCCTCTGCATCGATGACTGCCGCAGCCGTGGGCGGCAGAGGGAGGCCGGGCTGGCTGTGTCTGCGGGGCCTATAGCTGAGATGGGCCCTCCCTCGAGCAGGGCCAGGCCTGGCTGGCTCCGCCGAGGCGGCGCAGGGCACCGCCGGATGGCGGGTGGGCCCCGAGGGGTGCGGGAAGTGCCGCAACGCCCAGGGCCGCGGGCCCGCCCTGCGCTGCCGTCCTAGCGCCCACCGCGGCCCTAACGGCTCGGCGGAGCCAGGCCGCGGGCCCGCAGTGAGCGCGAGGGCGGCGCGGCCCCAGCTCCGCGCTCGGCCGCCACAAGGCCCGTCGCCCCCTCGCCCTGGCCCGCCCCACGATGGGCGCCCCGGTCCGCCACCATCCCACAATGCTCAGCGGCCCCGCCCCGCTCTAGGAACGCGCGTTCGAGCGCGCCCCCCCCCCCCCGGCCAACCAAACTTGCGCTCCGGTTGGCCGCGCGCCCCGCCCCGCCGATCCGGCCCCGCCCCGCCGCGCGCCGCGCTCTCCCACTGGCGTCGGCGGCTGTCAGTCAGTGCTTGTTTTCGGCGGCAGCGGGTTGGGTTGCGCCGGCTCGTTGCTGGCTCGGCGGGGCTGTGTGAGGAGGGAGCGTCGGGCGGCGCAGACGGACGAGGGCAGCGCGCTGAGGGGGGCGGTGGCGGCGCTAGGCCCGGCCGCAGGAGTCGGGGCCGAGGCCGGGGCCGGGCCGGGCCGGGCCGGGCCGGCGCCGCGGAGGGAGGGTGGGGTGGAGAGGAAAGGGGGCGCCGGGTGCGGGGCCGGGCCGGGCTCCCGGCCGTGCGGAGAACGGTGGTCGGTGCCGGGGGGGTGGGGGGTGGGCGGGGGCGTCCCGGCCGCGGCGCGACCATGACTCTGGAGTCCATGATGGCCTGTTGCCTGAGCGACGAGGTGAAGGAGTCGAAGCGCATCAACGCCGAGATCGAGAAGCAGCTGCGGAGGGACAAGCGCGACGCTCGCCGCGAGCTGAAGCTGCTGCTGCTGGGTGAGGAGAGCCGGGGCCCGGCCCGCGGGGCCGCCGCTCCCGCCGCGGGGCCCGGCCCGGCCCGGCCCGCGGGGCCGCCGCTCCCGCCGCGGGGCCTGGCCCGCCCGCCCAGCCCGGGCTCGCGGCTGCCGCGGGGCTTGACAGGTCCGGGTGGCTGCGCGGCCCCGCCGCGCCCGGGCTGTGGCGGGGAGCGGGTGTGGTGGGGAAGCGGTGGGAGCCACAAGCGATCCCCGCCTCTGTGCCTTGCGCTCGGGGCGGCCTTCCTGTCGGTGCCGGGCTGGCCGTTTCATTGGCTGCCCTTTGTTTGTTTTTTTATGATGCGTTCTCTGTCAAAATGGATTTTGACATAAGCAGGAACTATGAAGCTGAAATTACTGATTCTAAACGCAGGCACGCACACACACGCGTGAAAATTGTCTCGAGGAAATGCTTCCCAGAGCGTGCTGGCCTTTATTAGTGTATGAAAATTCACTGCTGGAGTTCATGCTTTTCGGTATTGTCGGTGAACTTCTGGGCCTTGAGTGAACATCTGTGGAAAATTGGCCTCCAGCTCCTAAACTACAGAGGTCCCCTTGTGCAGTCCCGGGAGGGCCAGGGGTTAGGAACTTGGTGTAGTGAATCTGAAAGGAGACAAAGCATTAAGAATGCACGAGTTCTGTGTCTAATGAGGAAATGGCTATAGTGTTTAACATTACCTTCAGAAGTAGAGATCACCTGTGTGGTGATACGGATGTAGGTGTTCAGATGGAAAGGTAATAGTGTTCTGTGGTTGTGCAGATGGCTAACTATTCCCTGTTTAGATAAGGTTTATGTGGATGGGTAGTCAGTTACAAGAGCAGCCAGCTAAGATTTCAGGCATTTACATCCTTCTTCAGCAGTGAGTTTGATGTTCAGGTCCAGGTAGCCTTCAAATTTAAACTTAAGTTACAGTTTTTATGGGTACTGTGATTTATCGTTGCTTGTGTATGTATCTTGCTTTGTGTCTTAAATACTGTATCATCTCAAGCTGAAATATGAAGCAGATCTGATGGACTGAGCTTATTTACTTGGGGTCTGTTGTGAGTTGGCAAGCCATTAAGGTACAGGTGAAGAATTAGGACAATCCTTGTGAAAACAAATGTAAAACTTTACCCAAGTGAAGTGAGGCTGAGTCTGCCCAGTCCTTTGGAGGTCTCCAATACTGGCATTGTTGCATAGTGATAATTGTTAAGTGAAGGCCAGGGCTTTCCTTCTCACCATGAATCCTCAGTGATTAACATGTTGCTGTTCTTCAGGTGAAAGGTAAAATCGAGAGCTTGACATTTGTGCTCTTTGAAGATGCTGTGTCAGTTTCTGTAAGGCTTCTTCTAGACTAGGGAATGTGTGTCTTGCTCTCCTGCTTCCCTAAAGCAGCCCCACAGAAGCAGCTGTTTCAAAACAGGTTGGCACTGTAGGATAGATCTGGGTTAAAAAGATCCCACTGGATCTAAAGATTCCACTTTAGAAATAGTTCAAATTGCTCAAGAATCCTTTCTGCTTTTCTAAAAGATACAGTTAAGTAAGATTCAGCATCAGATTTATTAAAAAAAAAAAATCTATATGAAGTGGTTAATATTGGATAAGTAACACTCCCAGTTTTAGGATGCATTTGCTAGATGCTTTTCACTGGATACAGCATTGCACATTGTCCCCCTTAAGTTGTGGCAGGTAATGTGTGTTCTCTCTCCTTGACGTAACTGCTGCTTGCAGGGATTTCTTCTGTCTTGCTCCTGTTATGTGGAGTTCTTACATTCACAAGTATTAGTGATCGTATTAGTGAGAGGGCTTTCCCAAATCTTCAAAATTTTGAAAAGAGTGTGTGTGTGGAGGGAGTTTCTGCCTTGTAGCAACTCTGGTAATTTTTCTTGTCACTACATCTAGTGACAGTTTGTTGAAGCCTAAAACAGAAAATTGGGGTGAAGAATAACAGTGCTAATCAATGATGAACCTGATAATAAGAAATTTGATTTCAACGTATTGGACATTGCCCTCTGGTATAACATAGTCATTCATCTTTTTACTGCGTGGGGAGGGGGGAGAATATTTTATACAAAAATTACTTGTGATTAAGCATGGGATACTGTTGAGTGAGTGGTGTATTTACAAGTGCCTGTCAGGTACTTGAGGATCATTAGTAACTTACTGTAAATGCTGCTGCGTTCACGTGTTGACAGATGAAATGGTGAATTCAAATTATCTCCTTGTCTCAACATTGTCATATTAAAAAAGGTTATTGTGCTCTTATAAATGTAGGAGACTGTACACACCAGAGCTTATAATGTTCTGGTGTAGTGCTGTTCTGTATTGTTGATGGCCTAGGTAAAAGCAACAGGCACCTTTAAAAATAAACAAAAAACCCCTCCAAACCACCACCGCCACCAAAAAAAAATGCAACCAAAAAAGCCACCAAAAAGCGGGTGATGATGGAGTGACAGGAAGAATCTGTGTTTGAACTCTTAAGTTCTGAAGTAAGTGAATGGCTGGTGCTGAGGTTTCTCTTATGTTTTCATTATTGGAATGCTTTGAAGCACCACTTTTTTTTTTCTTCTCAGTTTTGGTCACTGTGGTAAAAGACAAGGAAGTATTTCTCACCACAGTGAGAGAAACCACAAAAGATTTCAGTTTCCAGTTCCCCCCCCATTTATGGTGTAGCTCTCTGTTTGAGATGGAGATAGTTTGCTGCATATTAATGGTGTTTATAATGTTAATTTCTAACTATGCTGACATATTTTCTGTCAGTTCTTGGATATGGGGAGAGTTTGTTTATTTTAAACATGCTGCTTCTAGTTATGTGCTTGCTGCTGTTATTTGAGCATATTTATTTGTTTGCCTTTTAGCCTGGCACTATAAACATGAGTAACTGAGAATCTACATGTGAGTAGTAATTGTGTATTGTGATGAATGAGATCCTGTCTTAATATATCTGTCCCCTAGCACGAGGCAAGTACCTGGTGGTTCCTGTGGTGAAAGCCAGGGCTCTGCCAGCATGCTTATTTGTAGCTGCGGGTCAAATGGATTTGTCACTTAGGCGATACATTTTAGTTTTTGCTCTCAGTAGTCAAGTGAGCTGGGCCACTGTGTTAAAAAGTCTTTTATATATATTCTGTGTATCAATAGCAAATTTTAGAAGATTGAACAAAAGTACTCAACAGAAGCGTCAATGATATATGCTTTGGCTGTTGTTTGTGGGATGAAGTGTGGAGGTATGCTAATCACATGCAAGACTTGACCCATATGTCCCCTCCACAAAAGGTACTGTGTATATATAGAATGGAAGTCGCTGGGTGCTTTCCATAATACCAGTAGCATCATGAATTTAACAAGGCTGTGTAATGGCATGGATACTTTATCTGATGATGTTTTTCTCTCATACTTATTTTGTTAGAAAGTTCCCACTGTCTTTTTATATCATCTGTTGGCCTTCACATCTTAAATGGCACTTTTCTGGGGCCATAAATGTAGGAGCGGGAGGACCTGCCCAACTGACTGTGCAGGAAGCAGGCGTTGAAGAGGCTGGACTGTTTAATGCACTGGCATTGGTGCAAGCCTGTCTTGCCCACCCATCTACTCTAAGACCCAGCTTCTCTGGGGCAATAAACCTGTGTAATAAGGAACCGGTAGCCTTACTGAGCAGCCTGCTGTCTGTTAGGGATCACGACAGGGTGCAGACAGCTGTGAGGAACATCCTACTCTGTTCTCCCTGCCAGTTGCTATTTTTAACTCTCTAATATCCAAAGGCTGCAAGCAGTATTAGAGGTGTCTTGCCACAACGATGATTATCATTTCAGTCCTTAAGAGCAAACATGGTGTTTGCACAGTAGTTTGGGATACTAGGCAGATGTACTGACTGGGTTGTTCATGTCAGATGGATAAGTAAGCAGTTTCTTGAGCTCCATTCCCCCATAGAGTTGATTTTTCTTTTGTGTTCAGTTCTTTTCTATGAAAGGACACATGGTCTATAAGGTAAAGAGCATTTTGTGCCAAATCACAGCAAAAGAAAACTTGCTATTTACTGTGCAAATAGGCTTCCCCTGACCCACTCACTATCATCTCAGTTTGCAGTACTTACCAACTTGAGAGTGCATCTGGGCCCTCTCTGGCTGGTGCTGTGATTGTAGCATCTTGCTGGAGTATCTGGGAATAGGTCAGGTGTGACGGACAAGGGCCTTTTGACGCAGAACATGTGGGAGTGGCTGTAATGTGAGATTTGGAATAAGTACCAGAGCTGCTTTGAAGGCTGCTGTAAAGGACAAGATGTCTTCCTTCTATGCTGTTAGGTTCATAGTGGGGATGAGCAGGACCATGCAGACTGTCTCTTAATATTCTGGAAAGCGGCTAAAAAAGTGGTTGGAAGTAGTGTGTATTTGGATATAGTAATAGGAACTTTGGGGTATGATGTGATTGTTAGCTTGCTTTCTTCTGTAGCAAGCCTTGCTTGTGACGGCTCCTAACTGTCTCTCTTGCATTCTGTAGGCACTGGGGAGAGTGGAAAAAGCACGTTCATTAAGCAAATGCGTATAATTCATGGATCAGGCTACTCTGAAGAGGACAAAAAAGGCTTCACCAAGCTGGTGTACCAGAACATCTTCACTGCCATGCAGTCTATGATCAGGGCCATGGAGACCCTGAAGATTCTGTACAAATATGAACAGAACAAGGTAAGTTTCTCACAGTTTTTGTGTGTGTTTTTAGGCAATGGGGATTCTAGGGTTTGACTCCTAAGTTCCTGTTTGTTTGTGTCCTTCTGCATTGCAATCTCCACCTCCCTGAACTCTTTCCCATAAATGTTTTGTGCTTAAGGACTGCTTTTTATGACATTTTGCTGATATCTGACTCCATTTACTTGGTTGTGTTAAGGGACAGAGCAACTTTCTCAGGATGGTTTGTGCACTGGTCTGCATAGCAAGTGGTGGGAGCAAGGGATGGGGATACGATACAGGGTATAGGAGAGGTATTCTTTTTACTCATTTCAAGGATTCAGTATTGTTAAATGTGTCAGGCTTTTCTTTGAATGAGTTACTATTCACATCGGAACTTGAAGCTGACAAAATACATGCTGGACCCAAAAGACACCTCTACTGGTAGTTATCACTATTACTGCAATCTGTCAGTTTTTCTGATAGGTACTGACCAAAGGTACAAACCTTTCTTGAAGGGTTTTGGTCTCAAGCACAGAAACATGATTTGAGCTGAAGTCTGGTGTACTGATTTTGGGCCCAGGAATAAATTTTGCAGCCAGATCTGGTCTAAATTATTTTAGCTTTTTGGGGGGGAAGATGGGGAGGGTGAGGGTGCACCAGGAAATGAGGATTATTTTTTTTTTTAGTGTGTTTTGCTTCTTTAATGCTTAGTACCTTAATATTTTTAAGTGAAATTGTATTTTATCTGTTCTGTCACACAGTAACTTGGGGCTAATTTTTAATAACTGTTTATAGGGACTGGATGGTGCACCAGGAGTCCTTGAGTCTGAACACCTTTTTTGCCTTTAGAGAGGTTCTGCAGTCTCAGTGATGAGAATAGGCAGGGTGTGAGGAAGCTTGCTTTGCCTGTGCTTTACCTGGGGCATGGTGGAGATGTTTTGATAGGTATAATCTGCCAACTTTTACTTATGATAACATATGCAGAACTTGGCTTTGTTTCTTATTTTTCCTGGCATAGGTGGTATAGGCAAAAGCCCCTTCCTGTGGCAAGTGTACCAAAGATTTCAGAAAGCAGCTTGGTGTGGATAATAACCTCACAGATGCCACAGGCTGTTGTAATGACTGTAGTCCTTCCTTTGCTTATAGATTGTAGGCTGGGCATTTTTATTTTCTCTCTCAAAAGGGATCATGATTGAAGTACGCTGAAACAATGTCTCTATTGCTATTCAAAATGTAGCTTAAAATTGTTTTTGTAAGAAACCTGAGATAGCAACTTGTTATCCAACTGCAGTTGAACCTCCTCAGAAGTTGGGCAGTCTGTGGTTCTTCGCAGTAAATGCTCTGCCTTGGAAACCACTGTGTTTCAACACATCTGGTGATCTAATGATAGGTGAAACCTGCTGCTGTTTTACAGCTTATTCTGTGAAGGAGCGTATGATGCTTTGGGGGAATTTTGCTGATGTCTGCTATGTCTTAGATGTATAGTATACCCATTGTCCCTCTGGTCTTAGCAACCTGATCCACAACCACCATGTGGATCCTTGGAGTCGTAAGTCATCGGAGAATTTTTTGCCTGCCTGTGACCGGTACTCCCTGCTCCTGACCCCTCCACCCCCCCCCCCCCCCCCCCCCTTTTTTTTTTTTTTTTTCTTCTTTTCAATCTCCAGGCCAATGCAGTGCTGATCCGGGAAGTGGATGTAGAAAAGGTCATGACATTTGAGCAGCCATATGTAAGTGCAATTAAAACATTGTGGAATGACCCTGGAATACAAGAGTGTTATGACAGGAGAAGAGAATATCAGCTTTCCGACTCAGCTAAATAGTAAGTATATAATCACTGGCATGCACTGATAGATGGTAGTGATGGTCTAACAAATAATACCTGTCCATTTTTTTTTTTTTTTGAAGTCTAGGGCAGGAACACTGCTGTAGATTTTACTACATAGTTTGTTTAAAGTATCTTCTCTTTTTCATTGAGGCAGATGAGTCTTTCTAGTGTTTTAGACAAGCTGCACAGTCTCTGCTGGCTATGTGTATTGGGATAAAAATCATAGGTGTATGAGAGAGGCACTTTGCCTCTATCAGCTAGAAGTATCCTTAGGAAAAGTTAAGATGAAACAGCAGTAACTTGTTTGAATCTGGCTCCAGAAAGGCAAAGAGCTCTGCTGGAGATGGGGGAAGCTATGTTTATTTGGGAATAGATTTAGATTTGGAAATTCCTTACCATTTGCTACTTTTCATGAGGGTATGAGGTATTCTGGTGGGTGATAAGACAGTTGTTCGCACATCTGCTTCTGGATATACCTGAGGCTCGAATCTCTACCATATGCCGTCTATGTTGGTCCTGGCTCTTAGGCAGCAGAAGTGTTGCTCTTTCTCTTCAGGTTTGTCTTTTGGCCTACAGGTGTGCATGGATGTGTAACTTAATGGCTTTATTAACAAAATCTAAGTCTGGTGACATAGGTTCATTTATAAATAGAAAATCTCAGATGAGACTTGATTCTGAAACATAAGCATCCACTGTACTTAAACTTTCTCTGTAGTAAAGATTGTTTTCCACACTCCTACACAGAGTTGATAAAGTTGTCCTTAATGTATCTGTTTATCCTCCAAACGGGATGGCTGGTGAATTACTGTTCCCCAAAGATGTATTCTGTTATTTTTCCACATCACATTTTAAATGGTTCAGGTGACTTCTGACTTTCTTGTTATGCTAGGGAAAGACTAAACGTAGCAGTATTTAAATATGTATATTTATGTGCTGCAACCTAAGGTAGCTTTTTTTCCATTGTGCTTCTTGTAGCTATCTTAGCGACGTGGATCGTATTGCTACCCCAGGATATCTACCAACTCAGCAAGATGTGCTACGGGTTAGAGTTCCTACAACCGGTATCATAGAGTACCCTTTTGACCTAGAGAATATTATCTTCAGGTACTGACGGTGTATTCATGTTACAGCTGAACTGAGAGAGGAGTGATACGGTTTCAGGAAGGATGAGTTCTGGATTGCTTTAGAGTGTCTAGGTGTTTAGTTGAGAGGCTTGAGTGGATGTATGTGCTGTAATGTTACGAAGTATCTGCTGACAGGTGCTCCTGTAATGGGGATGGTGTAGCATTTTATTCCAGTTAAGGGAAAACTCCAAGCTGAAGCATTAAGTGTCACAAAACAGAACATGCTTTTGAATCGGTGACACTTAAAGCCCAGGTAACCATCTCGCAGGAATTCGTGTCCTTCCTGGGAAGGATTGCATTGCTGGCATCTGAGGCTGAAGTGGTGGCTTTGTGAGGCAGCTGAGTGAACTGTTGGTAGCTTAAACCACCAAGGGGAGGAGAGGGAAGCTTGCTCTGGGCAGTGCTTGACTTGAAATGTATTTCCCTTTAAGAATGCTTAGCTCAAGCAACTTTGATTTATTTCTCCTTCAAAAAGAGACCACTTTTTGTGCAGAAATAATACCTTGTATGTGATACCTAGCATCTGCTTTCAGAGATGGTTTTCTGTGCCTACCTTGTGCACTCAGGATGATGCCAAAACTTGCTGCCTATGCTGCTGCAGCAATAGATGGTATTTGGGGGCTTAAGCCAGCAATTGAGCATGGCATAAAGGGCACAATGACATGTCTGTCTATTGCAAAGCAATTTTCTCCCTAGCTCTCTGGTACTTACATGCTCCCTGCCCTTCTCTACCGCATTGTTGACATTACAAGAGAGGAATAAAGAAGCCTGCATCCTCTCTCTTAAACCATTCAGTTACAGATATATAGAAAGTTACTCTCCCTGTTCTGGTTTGCTGACCTATGAAATAGGTGTAGGGTTTTAGCAAAGGTGGACTAGGTGTGTTGCACTTTAGATGAGTGACAAAATAATTTTAGCATTCTATACAGGTGGGACTTAAAACTGAGGAGCTGAAGTGCGTAACTGTTAAACAGCACATTCTAAGAAAAGTTTAATAACTAAAAGCTTTCTGTGCGAGAGACGTTTTGAGGCAAGCAGATGCTTTAATAAAAAATAGTTTGCTCATTTGACAGAGCAGAGTTTTGAAGGACTTGTCTTTTCAGACTCAGGACTGCTACTTAGCAAACCAGAGCAGAATGGAACTAAAAATGATAATGCTGATATTTGGGATTTGAATTTGGTATCACTCGCCTATGGCCATCTCTTCAGTTTGATATATTTCTGGAACAGGATATTTTGTAAACTTGATGGTTTTGTTAGCAAGCATATATTATTACATCCAGATAGAGAATTGCAGCTACTTCTGTGATACTGTATGTATTTCTCTTCCTTAGAATGGTGGATGTTGGAGGTCAAAGATCAGAACGAAGGAAGTGGATTCATTGCTTTGAAAATGTCACTTCCATCATGTTTTTAGTAGCCCTTAGTGAATATGACCAAGTTCTGGTGGAATCTGATAACGAGGTAAGCCAAAGAATGGGAACTCTGCAGGAGGGTGGAAGGAAAGGAGGGAAGTCTTTCTAGCTTCTTGGAGATTGGTACCGAAGTGCTTGGTGCCAAGTTGGATTAGCAAGTATTGTTGATTTTGGCCTTCAGTTCTTCCTATTGCAAAGGCAATATGAGCCTCAATGGGTCATGGTGTCCCTGAGAATGGAAAATGCACAGTGCATTCAAATCATCTGTAAATCTCAAGTAATACTGAAATACTCTGAAATTGCCGAGTTCTGTGTGCCTTGGAAGGTACTGTGCAATGTGACGGCCTGCTCTTAAAAATCACCCATTCCTCTTTTCTGCACGGAATTACTTTGTGCTGTGACTGCTGTCTTGTTAGATAGTGACTGGTCTCTTTGAAGGTACAATACTGAATTTTTGTAATTGCTAATAGATTAAAAAAAATGCCATTAGGTAACAGCAGCTATTCCTTTTCTACTAGACAAAACATGTTAACAATGTGTCATGGCCAGTCCTCTCACATGACTGTCAAAGCATAAAATGACTTTTAAGCCTTTTGATGTGAATGGCTTGCCAATTAAATGAAGCTTGAGTCCATCAGATTTTGCCTTTCCTTTCCATTTACTGGCGCAGCTTGAGCCAGAGCCTACTGAGGCCAAAGTATTCTGTGTACAGTAGCTGAGATGCTGGATCGATACAGACCTGAGTATGTCTGCAGGTAGCAGAAAGGCATCTTAGCGCTTATTTGTGAAAACAAGGCTTTCTTTTTCTTATTTCAGAACCGGATGGAAGAGAGTAAAGCTCTCTTTCGAACCATTATCACTTATCCATGGTTCCAAAACTCTTCTGTTATCCTCTTTCTCAACAAGAAAGATCTGTTGGAAGACAAGATCCTATATTCCCACCTTGTTGACTATTTCCCAGAGTTTGATGGTGAGTGGGTCTTAAGGAGGAACACTCTATATCTATAAGAAGGGGTGGAGGTCGTTTGGTTAGAATTTTTTTGTTTTTTAAAGAAAACTCAGATCTAGAGATGGGAAAAACATCTTAATTTGAGAAGGAATACCTACAACAATAAGAAAATGTCACAAAAATGTCTTAATCATATGTAGATAACTGGAATCTGATTGAATGATTAAATAATGAACCTCTCCTAGATGAAGAATTACTCCCCCTCCAAATATGCACTTCAGAGTATTAAATAATGGAAGTCTAACTATCCTACCTGTATGCTTGTGCATATAACCTGCTTCATAAACATGTGACAATTCGCTGGTATACTGGGCATTTTAACCCTCTAGTCAAGAGGTGACTTGAGTTGAGTCCTTGTTTTGAGAAGCTGATTGGTCAAATACCCAAGTCGTTCAAATGATGGTGCTGAAAAATCTCAGGTAGCATGAAATTCTTCTTAGTGTACCATCTGCAGTTGTGGAAAAATAATATCTATGTGAAACAGAAAAATTCCCATCTGAAACAGAATTCCTTAGCGAAAATAGCATTTCAAGCTTTTCAGTTGAGTGCATTGAAAGTTGGCTGGCAACACATCTGTACAGGGCTGAAAAGAAATAAAAGTAGTGGAGAATGAGATCAGGCAACACGCTTCTGGCCATGCTCTCATGTATTAACTGTCATTATGTGCTTTAAAAATACAAGGTAAAGGAAGAATTGCCATTTTGCAAGCAGCTTTCTTCTTTTAAATGACTAATGAAATTGCTCCTTATTAGTTGTCCTCCCACTTCTGGAGTTTCATGCCCCCTGCTGTCTGAAAGCACAAGCACTCTGAAATTGTCAGTGGTGGAAAACATCATGTTTTTACAGCAGGCTGGGAATGGCTGGTGAGCTTATTGGTCAAATAGTGTACTTCTCATACAACTTAACAGTTGGAGAGAAGATCACAACATCAGGAAGTGTCATATACGTTCAATTTTTTCACATAAGTATTTACTGTAGCTCCTTCAGGGATGCTGCGTGGCTTGTGAGTGGGAGGTAGCCCATCAGACCACCTCTCAAGAGATGGTCCTTGCCATGGAGAATGTGACACCAGTACTGTGAAAGAAATACCAGTAGGTGACTTTTTTTCTGAGGAGTTGTCAGCAATATGAAGTAAATACTGACAAAAATTCCAGTGTTTAGCTCCTGTGAATTGACCAGCCAGTTAGGATAGACTGCAGTGTTTGCTGAAGATCACCCTTGTTTGCAAAACATACACTTGTGTCCTTCAGCACATAAGATCCATCTCTGTATCAGGAAGAAATATACATCTCATCTCCAGAGGAGAGCATTGTGTTATGTATATCCAGCATCTGTCACTGTTATCTAGTGAATGCAGCACATGGTTACACCAAATGCTATATTTCAAAGCATGGTCTGAAATGATGCCTTGGTGTCTGTCAAAACTCTCAGCCTTGGAAAAACGCCTTTTGTAGGTTTTGGTTAGATAACTGAAAAGCATAAGACACTTCAGCTCCTGGGACATTTATGCAATAAATGATCTTAATTTCTTCTTTATAGCTCTGTAACCCATAAGAAAAAGTGCGTTAGCAATTATTCCGATGGATCAAACTGGGGGATGCACTTAGCATAAATCCATTAACTGGTTTCTTTGTTTGCTGCAGGCCCACAGAGGGATGCACAGGCAGCCCGTGAGTTCATTCTCAAGATGTTTGTGGATCTAAATCCAGACAGCGATAAAATCATCTATTCTCACTTCACATGTGCCACAGACACAGAAAACATCCGTTTCGTCTTTGCAGCTGTCAAGGACACCATCCTACAGCTCAACCTGAAGGAGTATAATCTGGTTTGACCTGCTCTGCTCTTGGCCCCTTCAGAGGCTTCATTGTGAAGAAAAGACAAAAAAAGAAATTTTAAATACGACAGGAAAAAAAGTTTTAATTTTTGATGATGTAATGATTGCAAATTGTCTGATCTGTGGAGTGGCAAGTGCTCAGTGTTATCCTGGAGTCTCATGTCCCTGTCCACAGAGTAGTTGATTCATATTTTAACAAATTGCTTTTATTTCACAGTTAACGGGGATATGCCTCATTTCTTCAGCACCTTGCTACTTCTTAATTTTTGCCAAACAGCTAAGGCAGTCTCATCTTGAGCTTTCCTTTGTTGCTTAGCCAGTTTTTTTCCCCCCTTTTCATTCCCATGGTATATATATAAAAAACCCCCATCTTTCCAGCCGAGATTGTGAATTCACTGGGACTGTGGGAGTGCAGAATGCTACTGGTCCCTTTGCCTTGTGCTATAGGTGCCTCTGGTGTAATTTGCTAATCCTGCTTGCTTCCCCCCCACCTCTTCTCTCCTTTCCCTCCCCAGGACACGCTCCATGGTTCACTGTGATGAAATGTTGGGGAGGAGCGATTGCTCTCCAACTATTGTGCAAAAAAAAGAAAAAGGCAAAACAAAAAAAAAAAGCCATCACTTTTCCATTCTTTATATGTTCTAGTTCTGAGTTATTTTTCTTATCAATTATAAAAGGTATGGAGACTGTGATTTTTTTTTTTTTTTTTTTAAATTATTGATGTTCTATACATAGTTTGCTACGTGTGCTGTATTTTATTCATGGACTACAAATGATGGAAGCTCTTGGAGCAATAGCTGCTGAGCCTGGGGAAGTGCCTGACTGTAATTGTTCTTTTTTTATTTTATTTTGTTTTTATTTTTTTCACACGCATACACACATCCCCCCCACACCCAAGCGCATGCACGCGCACAAGGCTCAATTTGCAGAGAGAAACTACGCTTTGTTGAGTAGAGTATATGACATCAAGCGAGCAACTTCTCTATGCAGCAAATATCAAAAGCACACTGAGTAATTGTGGCATTTAAACATCAGACTTTGGCTGGATTGAAATCTTAGTCTCATGCCACCCTCTAGTTCTTTTCTTGCTGCTAGTAGCAAACAAGCCTTGTTTATTGCATTTTGTGCCAGTGTGTTGAATGACTTTGTAAGAATTCCTCAGTCCTGTCCAGCTTGCAGATTTTTAGAAGGACCAGAGTTGGTGGGTGACAAACTTTGGGACGTAGGTAGGGATTCTTACTTGAAAAGATTGAGGATCGCTCTTGGAGGGAGTGGCAATTCTCTCTCTCCTGTTATGCATTCCCCTGAGGCACATGCTGCTGTGTTTCTCTTTAGAGGAGCATGGATCCTCTTTGGAAGACTTGCACACATACTTGCTCCAGGGTGCACGTGATAATTAAGTTACAGTAGTCATGGCTGGAGCACGCAGCTGCTATGGAATCCAGAAGCCCTGCTGTGGTTGCACTTTGTGTTTAGCAGGAGAGTAGAGGCAGAGACAGCAGGGTTTTGCTGGTGCAGGTGGAAGGTAGAGTGGAAGTAGTTCTGGATTCTAGATGCCAAATGAAACTCCACTAAGCAGAAGGATGTGAAGCCTTTGCACATTAGAGAGCTTTTTCCAGGAGCTGAGGCAAGTGAACAAATGTGCTGAAGACCTGTTGCCAGCCCAGAAGATAACTGCAGTAGCAAGGCAAGGAAACGGGGAAATCTGACCCACCTCTGGACGTGTGACGTTTAGCCATCACTAATGCTTCTGTTTCAAATCCAACAAGTAGTATTGGGTCCAAATTCTCTGGATCAACCAGATTGCCCCCTTGAAGGCTAGCAGGCTGCCAGTAGATGAAGACTAAATGAGCTGCACTTTTGAAGGGGGCTGTTGATATTTTGTCTCTTTTGTAGACAGAGCACTACATCAGTGTTTTGCACAACATGTAAGAGTAAATCTTAACTGAGATGCTTAAGATGCTTTGATCTAGAACACTAAAATATGGAGGGACATAATTTTGAAGTAATTCTGTTTATAGGTCCTTCTTGTTTTCCAGAGTAGCTGAGGGAAGCCTCTGTATGTTTCAGAGCACTACAGAAGAAAGCAAGCTCTGCTAAGAGTGATTAGAGAGCTCAAGTTGGAACAGTAGCCATGGGACCAACAGTTGAAGAGCCAGTCTGGCTGAGTGGTGATGCTGAGGGAAACGCAGCATCTCTTTAGACTAGCCATGCTCTGGACTGCATTTAACACTTGGGAGGAATGAGAGGGATTCCCATGTGTCAGACAGCTTTGCATCAATTTTACTGCTTTTTTTTGTCTTTATGCCAAAATGATCCATTTTGTAGAAACTGTCCTATAAAGAGGAATTTATAATCATCTTCGTGTATTTTAAGTGCTGTTCATCTGAAGCAGATGGCAGCACCAGCCTCTTCTGCTTCTGTGATCCTCTTGTAAGTGGTTCACACTACAACTATTGCCAGCAATGAACCTGGCACTGAGATATACAGGTTCTTGGAAATAACTTCCCAGAAGTTTTTTTTCCAAGGTGAATGATGGTGGTACTTCCACTTGAATCGCAAACTTTTTTTTGTTTTGTATCCTCCCCTTCTTTAAGAGCTGCTGCCCTGGCACAGGAGGAGGGATCTTGGCTTCTGTCTCTTGCAGAGTGAATCTGCATTGTCGTGGGGAACTGTGGGAGGCTATGGGCACAAGGATTTAGGCATGTGCTGTACCTTACTGAGTAACTGCTTGGTGTAGCTGTTGGCCTGATAACTGACTTAGTGTGATGATTATTGCAAAGGAAAGGGGAGAACATTACGCGATGGCTGTCTCATGAGTTCCCGAAACCTCATTCTGAATTAGGGGAGGAATGGGTCAGACCTGTACACATAATCTGGAGTTGTCTGTGGACTGTATTATATGTGAGAAGATACCAGTGTTAGCACGTGCTCTTCTTAGCAAGCAGTAGCTTGCGTGCCTCCAGCTTGGCCAGTGAAGCATTCCTGCAGAACTGGTTCACGTCTCTGTTGGCTGGCCTTTGGCAAATGCCTGCCCTAGCAAAAGTGCCAAACCTTAAACCAAATTTGCCTATATCATCTTTTCTGAAAGTGAGGCCAGTCAGAACTTTCTGCAGGTTGAGACAACAAATTGACCTTCAGAAAAGAGGTGGAATTGGGTTCTTGTGGAGAATCTAGAATTCTTGAGTCTGAGGAAGTGGTCTCTTGGCTAACCTCTGCTCCTTGTGCACTTTTTATCTTTGTTCTGCTGAAGAAACCAACATACTTTGAACCAGTTTGAAACTTGAAGTCAGTGAGGAGAGGACCATCCCATTTCATTGCACCATTCTGTGTGGATTGGCTATCTGGTGAGCAACAGCCCCTTACTGCTTCAGCGTGTCAGATAGCTCCTGCCCTTTCTGCCTGTCTCCCCTTCTCCCAGAGTTGGATTCTTTGGTCTCTTGTTGTTGCTTCCTAGCAATGTTGGCCTTGCGTTCAACTATGGTTTTTCTTCATGTGTTTTATTGGGTTTTTTTTTTTTAAAAAAAAGTACTTCCGGAGTGTGCTGACCATTGTATGTACTGTACAGAGCCCAGGTTGTTAGAGTCCAGCAGAGATAAAGTGTGTTATGCAGCACCCAGTTTTATAAGAGTATGGTTTGTGCCAATGCCCCTTCTTTAGTAGTGCCAGAGACTCTTTACAAGTGCCAATGTGGTGGAAATTATTTGGTTATACTTGTATATTATAGGATCCTGATTTAAGACAATTTAAACATTATCCTATTTAAAAAGATACTATATAAAATGCTGTTTTTAAACCTTGTCATTTGCAATGCATGTATTGTTGTGCGTGTTGGGGTGGGGGGAGGGAAGAGGGTAGGGTAAAGGAGTTTCTGAATAAGATGCCCAGTGTCAGGATCTATTCAGGCTCCAAACTGTCTCATTCCAGTCCAGGAGTGTGATTGTTTCTTGGAATGATCCCACTCTGACTGCTGGGCAACAACCCTTATTACAGAAATATCTGATGGAAATTGATTTTCATATCTTTCTCCTGAAATAAATTCTCTGTTTGAAATTGGAATAAATTTTGTTCCTAAAAGCCGTGGTGGTCATGCATGCATTTCTTCACTCCTGTCCCTCCTCTTCCCCTCCTTCTGGTTCGCTTAACAACTTCTGTACACTGTGGGACCTGCATCTGATTGAGGCACACTCTGCCCTCCTAGCTAGCAATGTTGTCCCTGCTCAGAAAATTAGGACTCTGAGGCATAGAAACAAAGTGTGTTTTGGTAAATATAAGGTATAATATGCAATAACTATATATAACATACTGTACTAATAATTCTGAACTGAAGTGCGAACAGTGGCTGACTAGGGATTTAAGATGTAGGGATGCAATTGTGGCACCTTGACTTAAAATTTTACAGGATTTTGGAGTAGAATTGCTAAGTGAAGTTGTCAGTATTTACTGCTGCCTCTTGCTGTAGTGTCAGCCCATTTCAGGCAGATTTCTTGCAGGATATACGTTGCCAATAACAGAAATGGTGGGACTAGACCTGCTTCCAGTCTTGTTTGTTAGCAGCATGGACTGAAGTATGAAACACTGCTTAAATTTATCCCTTTAGAGTCCAGGGATGGATGATTGTGAAAGCTTTCACAAAGAGATTTCCTGGGATGGAGTTCCTAGAATTTAATTCTCCTTCCCTAGGATTGTTCCCCAGGAATTTCAGATTAAATCAGCTGGGAGTGGGTAGAGATGTCTAACTTCCTCTGTGTAAGGTTTTCTGTGTTCTCAGGAAGCTGGAACCAAGGATGTTCTGCTCCCTTCTATGTCATTTAATGCACAGATGAAGTTGCAGGTACTGGACAGCCTGAGATGCTATGTTTCATCTTGAACAAGGAAGATCACTCCAGCCTGGTTGGCCATAATGCTGGCAGGTATTTGTGTCATTGCTGTTTTCTAATTAATGGTGAATGTACATTGCTTTTCTCAGTAGCTCTGCTCTCACCAGCTGGAAAGCATGAAGTAGTAGCTGAAAGAAGTCTGTTTGGTTTGTTGTTTATTTCCTTCAGGTCCATGTGGGTCATGTGTTGTGCCATTCTTTCTTTGCAAAGAGAGTATAATATGCTCTGTTTAAATAAAGCATAGTGACAGATTCAGACTCTTCAAGGAAGAAGGTAAAATCTTAAAACTAATGCCCAGTATTCCCAAATGACTGAGGGAGGGCCTTGTGTTTAGGCCTTTTGCAGCCTCCAGCCATGATACATGATACATTCAGGACAAGAGGAAATGGCCTCAAGTTGCGCCAGGGGAGGTTTAGGTTGGATGTTGGGAAACATTTCTTCACCGAAAGGGCTGTGAGGCCCTGGAACAGGCTGCCCAGGGAAGCGGTGGAGTCACCATCCCTGGAGGGATTTAAAAGATGTGTAGATGCAGAACTTAAGGACATGGTTTAGTGGTGGCCTTGGCAGTGCTGAGTTAACAGTTGATCTCAATGATCTTAAAGGCCTCTTCCAACCTAAGCGATTCTATGATTCTATTCTATGTGCAAATTGCCCATATGTGCTGCAGGTGTGTAGTATGAGTGCTGTCTCTGAAGCATTGCAGCTTGTTCAGTGTATATGCAGGAAGTTGGGTCCCTGACTGTCTTGGAGTGGCCCAGGGAAAGAGGCAGCTGGGACCAGCAGGCAATGGAACAATCCATGCAGCTTGCTCACAGTTGCTGTCTTTCCCAAGGGCCCCTCAAACATAGACTTGAGTAATGGTTTCCAGCAAGACAGTGAGCTCCACCTCAGCAGCTGGGGGTGAGAGGCCCTCAGCTCCTTTGTCCTGTGCATTAAGTACCCCATCCTGCAAGGAGAAGTCTTGGGAACTCAGGAGGGACTGTGGCATGGACCAGCCTGCTGCTGCCTGGACAATTCCTTTCACCTGGAGATAGGGACTCTTGGGAAAAGAGGGCAGTCTGAATGGGGCTGTGGGCCAGGTAAGTTTTCTGGTAAGGTGTGCTGGCCCAGGGACTGGGGTTTTGTTAGTGCTGCAAGTCACTTCAAACCTGGCCATTAGGTGTCACTGCCAACACCAGAACAGATCGTTGGGATTGTGTACGTAGGTGGACACAGACATTAAGGAAATCAATTTCCATCTTTTTCATATTAAAAAATCCCATGCAGAAGAAGAGGGCAAAGAGGAGAAAATTGGGGATTTGTCTTGTTCTTGGACAGTCATCGTCCTCATAGCAGGAGAAAGCTCTTTTCTTTGAGCATTACATTTGCTGTCTTGGGAAAGCTAGGGAAGCATCTGTCCAGCATGAGAAGAATGTCATAAGAAGTCCTGCCTCCCATTTCATTGCTTACTTTTATCATACCTAGCAGTCACTGTGGTAAGCTCCAGATAGCACAAGGATAGAACATGGAACATGAGTCCCTCCATTCCAGCAGCCAATTTTTTCTGGTGTGAAGGCATTTAAATAAATACTGCAATTACCTGTTTCTGAAGGTAGCGCTTTGGAATGCAGGTGGAGAAAAGCTTGCTTTTTTTTTCCTTTCTCTCTTTTTTTTTTTTTTTTTTTTTTAAAAAGTAAGAAAAAGCTTTTATAGTGTATGTGTCCCCGCAAACAAAAGCGATAAGAACTGATGGGAAATAGTCAGGATGGAAATGAAGGTTTCCAGAAACCACCTTGGACAAAATTTTCCTTCTTTCTCTTTGGTTTGTAAAGCTAGTTGAAAATAAATTGTATATGTGGTCTCCTGTCCATGATATCTCGGTAGCTTCCCAGCAAAAGCTAGCACCATTAGCAATTTCTAAAACGAACTCTTGTCTGTGTACTCTCCTCAGGCGCACCAGTTCAGTATAGTTGTCTCTGAGCTGTTTCATCTTCTGTGACACAGTCTGATCAGGAATTTAAGCCTCTACAAGCAATTTTTGTAACATCTGTATCACCTTGGGTTTGAGAACTCATGGCTTCTGAAGAGTTTTTGTGGCTCCCATATTGGACTGTATGACCAGACTCAGCATTTGGGCTGCGTGAAAGCTTCTGGGTAACCTAGCTCCCAAGATGGGAGAAGGTGTGGCTCAGCAGGGACTACAGATGCAGCCTGGGGGCTGTTCTGCATGCCCAGTCAGGTGCTGTTACCTGTTGTCACTGGCCACTCCTATGTACTGCTCCCAGAATTGCTCCTCCCTTCATCTCAGGTGTGTATCTATAGCTCCTGGCCATGGAAATGGTGTTTGTATGAAGCATCCCAAAGGCAGGTCTCTCCTGCTATGCTGGTTTGTATGCTCCCTCCCAGTGGCTCAGACCTTCAACCTCTAATACTGCAAACAGCTGATAGCTTCGATGAGGCTCTTTGCAAAGTAGAGGTGATGTAGGATGAGAACATCCTTGGAATTCTTCTGGAAAGGATTTGTCAGCCTGATTAGAAAAGAAGTCTCATTTGATGTCAGCTTTGCAACACTTGTTGCAGAGCAGATTACATGTTGTAAAGAACCCTACGGGAAAGAGGTGCCTTTCTCAGCTTAGCCATGAATTTACTTCCAAAATGCAGTCTTATGCTTTGTTGAAAAAGGTTTTTTTAGAGGTAAGGTTTTTTGGGTCAATTCAGAAGTTGTTTAGACAGAACTTTTAAGAACACGTGCTGTTGCTAACCCAAAGAGGGCACTGTGTGCATGTAAAACACACAGCATAAACGTGCTCTCCTTGTTGCAACATCATCATCCGCAGCAAAAATCACTGATAACTTTGTTTAGTTACAGTTTTTCTTAGTCACATGAATGACCTGGGGGGCTTTAAGAAGTTTTGAATTACTAGGTTTGGAAAGTACTTGGAATCTTAACATCTTTGGTCTAGTGTTTTGTATCCACCGCTGCTGCAGATGTTATATGGGCTCTAACAAGTCACCCTTATGCAAAGGTGAACATAAGGAAGGGCGAACAGTCCCCAGAAGTACATCTTGAAAAATCAAACCCATTAGGGGTTTTCTTTTGGCAAACAGACTTCAATCTGACTGCTGCTTTTTTGGAGATTGTGTTTCTATACTTAGGAAACTTTTGTTGTAACCTGCAAACTGAAGTGACCTATAGGCTTAAACCTATAGGCTTAAAATGGTTTAAGAACAGGAGCTGGTTGGTGAAATTAGGCTTGATCAAAACTTCCAGATCAAAAAACAAGTTTGGCTTCAAAAAGATAGACGTTCTTATCAGTAGTTTTGTAAACTTTGTCCCCTAGTCTTTGATTTTAGAATTTCATTTGCCTGTTCTAATCTCAAGAAATATGTTGGATTCCTGCACTTTAAATAGATTCCCCCCCCATCTCCTTTCTATGCAGTTAGAAGAATGCAAATATTGTCAAGTTCAAAACCTCTATGCACTACAAAACTACCTGGGTACCTCTAATAATAGCGTGTCAGATTTTATCCCATTTTTCTCCCAACAGTTGCTTAAATGTCTTCAGCTGTCTGACTGCTTTTTCTGTTGCTGGCACATCCCCACTGCTTGAATCAAGCTCCACACCTCGGCTGGGCAGATTCCTGTCAAATCTATCTCATCTCTGAAGACTCAAATTCTGTTGTTCTTTGTCTGGAGAGCTGGGTCTCTCACTCCCCATCTGTAAGCTTCAAAGTGTGCAGCCATGGTTAAGGCCAGAGTAAACGTGGCATCAAGGAGAGTGAGAGAGATGTTTGTTCTGCGGATGCAGGCTCAGATTTTCTCCCGAGTGTTTTGGTCTGGCGGTGTCCTTGCAGCACGACGCTCACCAGGGTTCCTGTGCCTCACAGCTCTGAGGTCCTGAACCTCCAGTGGTTTGGCAGGAGTGGTTATGGCAGCAAAGAGAGGAGAGAAACCAGGCCTGCCTACAGCACAGGAAACCCATATAAATAGAAGATTATTATAAAACAACTGCTCTCTTCCCTGGCCTGCATTAGGCTTGGATAGACTATGAAATTTTGCCAATGTCTCACCTGGAATCCCAGTCAAAACTGGTATGTTTGGAAATCCACATGGGGAGAAAAAGTGAGTGGAGTTAGTGTTTTTGTACTTGTTCAAAGACAAGCCTCAAGGTTATAGGTCTTGAAATGCCCTTTGTCTGTGTGAAATAGAATATGTTCACCATTTCACTGTCCATCACACTCCTTCCCTCCCCTTCTCCTATCAGCAGCAGTTACCTTGTGAAAGATGTCCAGGCGGCCGACGTGGATTGAACAGAATCCTCCTTCATTCTCACTTCAGTGTGGTTGCGTTGTGCATGTGTGCTGTGTCTGGGGAAAGGCCCTCCCAAAAAAGCTTTCTTCTGGCTTTTCCCCTGTAATTCTGTAGAGAATAGAAGAGGTTTACTGTCACCTTTTACTGGTAGGAAGAGTCTGTGCTTCTGTGATCTGAAGTTTTCACTCAAAAAGTTTCTGGCTCTGTTTCTGGCTTTCAGAATTCAGGAGAGGACAAGGTTCTCTGCATTCACTTGTACTTGCTTGTGTTTCACTTCTATCGTATGAATGCAGAAGCTGGCTGATGGGCATTAAGCCTCGATTGTATGCCCTGTACTTGCAGCTCGTGGACAAGAGTGTGCTCTTGCAGGGCTCTTTCAGATCAGCTGCTTTGCTGATGTGCACATGCCCTCACCAATTAAGATTAATTCAATCAGGCTGATGTAGTTCAGGGTATGCCAATGAGCAGCAGGTTAACCCCCAGTGCCGGTGATGAGGGAGGGAGTGCCTGCGCTGCTGCATCTGTGTCTTGCTCTATGCAGTCAGCAGCAGGGTTTCTGCACTGCCCAGCTCTCATGGGTGAGTAACTGCCCTCATGGGAGCGGGCCTTGGTGTGCATGGGGGAACTGAAAGCGCTGGCTCACAGCGATGCAGAGGAGCTTCCTTGCCTCTTGGGCTGGGTGGTTCTGTTTTTAAGAGCCTGAATCTGTAGACGCCAGATTCCATTTCCCTCCCCTTCTTGGGGCAGAGGTGGTAGTGTGAGAGATGTCAGATGAGGAAGCAAGAAGCTGTTTTTTCCTTATAGTTGTTCTTTCTGAGCTGGGGGTGGGGGTTCACTGTTCGTCTTCTATTGCTTGTGGACCCCTCTGCCTGGGCCAGGGAATGGTGCGGTGTTTCTTAGAATGTGAGGTTTTTCCCTGCATGGCTTGTGGACAAGAGGTTGTGCAGGGCATGGGAAAGTGCAGCCTGGCAGGCTTAGCCATTTTGTAACTTGGACTTGACTGGCACTTCTGTCACACGGGGCGGAACTGCGGCAAGGGACATACTGAAATTGTTTTTCTGGAGGAACTGCTGTTAACTTGAAAATGTAGTGGGACCTGGCAGAGTCATTTTTTCCTTGTCTGTTTTATTTTTATCAATGAAATCTTAAGCACCTGATGGCAATACTTGTTCTAATTCTCTTGCTAGGTCACTTGCCAAATCTCCAGATTAATTTCCTTCAGATGTAATATTTTCAAGCTCTATTACAGAAGAGGTGGGTCTTTATTTTTTTTGTCTTAAACCATGAAACGTAGGAAGAAAATGTTTGCTGACTGTCAGGCCGTGGTGGGAGTGTGTGGTTCTTCTCTTTGCTGCCAACTTCACTAAAAAGACCTGAATGACTCAATGTGTCTTGATGAACACTTGTGTGTGACAGAGGGCTCGTCAGGATTTCCCTGACTGGCACCTGCCTGAGTCCAGCCACAGTGGGATGCAGAGGGGTGGAGCAGGGAGGGACAAAGCTGGAGCCTGCCTGAAACTGTGCTCTGCTCCGAAGAGCTGAGCTGCTGCAGCCACCTTCTCCTCCCCGAATCCCGCCCCTCAGCCTCCATGGCTCAGTGCTTCTGCTGCTGCCATGTTTGCCCACGTTTCCTATTAGAGGAGGATAAAGCTGTCATTCTCATCAACAGTGAAATCAACAAAATACCGAGGGAGAAGAGATGAGTCTGGCAGGAGCTGAAATTCCTGCTTCGTGGTGAGTTGTGCAGGGTGAAAGATGCTGGTTTTCTGTTGAATGACAGCTAGGCAGAGGCGGGATGGAGGAGAATAAGAGGGGCCACGGGGTAGCAGATCTGATAGAGGGAGGAAGTCCCCCAAAGTACCAGCTGGAAGGACCTGGGGGGAGCATGTGTGCCTGACTGCATGTGAGGAGAGCCACTGGCTGACTAATGCCAGAAATGTGGCTCTGGATGCTGAGGTGGTTCTCCCAGGTTCACTGTTGTGCAGCCTTGAGCAAGACCATGCCTCTTTTGCCTTTAGCTATGTTTCTTTAGCGTTTTCAGAGTGAGGACTGATTCTACTGCATGCACGTACAGCACCTTGCATGGGACAATCATTGTCACCAGGGCCTTTGGCCACTACTGTAATATGCAGCACTGAAACATCTCTGATTTTATGGGCCACCAATGAGCTACTGCCTACATCTTTTACTCTTGTTTTCCAGTACAACCAGATACAAAAATCTCTTGAATCTTTGGGTGCGATGTCTTTCCTGACACGCTGAAAGTGGGCTTGACTCTGTGGGGTTTGTGCCTCAGTAACACAGTGGTTGGATGTTATCACAAGCTACAGGGGCTTGTGGGAAGCGGGGAGGGTTGTGATATGATTAAAGCATGGGGACAGGAGTAGTACTCCCAGTTCCGTTTCCTTTATTGCTGCAGATTGACTTTACCCTTTTATGGACTGGCAGAGATCTGAGATAAAATTGTGTATTGCAGTAGTGCCTTACAGCCTAGGCACAAGACCTTGCTGTGGGAGGTGCTGGTGCCATCTTGTTTACAGTGAGGGTCAGCATTCTGGCTGTCCACATTGTCTGTGGCTTGAACCAGGACCAAAGCCTTTGCTTCTAAGCCAGCTGGTGCAGCTGACCTGTAGTCCAAGCTTCTTGGAGATACTGCCTTCTGGAATGGACTGGTTGTATCCATGTGGCACAGCAATAGGTCTAGATCTATTCCGCACCCTGTGTTACCCATGGTCAGAAAACACACAGGGCTTTGACTTTGGTAATATTTTTTTTTCTTCTGTTGAAATCTGCAAGAAAGAATGAAACAGTGGTGTCATAGCCCTCTAGGACGCTATATTTATACTGTGACATCCAGTGGCATGAGTGTATGTGCCTGCTGTGGGAGATGGCGTAAAGATGCACATGAAGGGGGGCAATTGAAGGCATGAAGCTTGCTGGACATCTTCCACACTGGCTACAGGTAGAGAAAGTCAAGTTTGGT
Source organism: Phoenicopterus ruber ruber (assembly GCA_009819775.1). Lineage (NCBI taxonomy): Eukaryota > Metazoa > Chordata > Aves > Phoenicopteriformes > Phoenicopteridae > Phoenicopterus > Phoenicopterus ruber. Next base: position 6,375,283 of record CM020240.1, read on the forward strand.
GCTATCTGCCTCCACACTGTCTATCTGGGAATGCACTTGCCTCTTTGCTGGAGGAACGTAGTTGTCTGCCTCCAGAAGAGAACTGGAAGCAAGCTAGCATGTACACTGTGGAGGATGAGGGGAATGTGGCTTGAGAATGAGCCAAACGTATGATGTAGACATGTGGCACAGCCCTGCAGGTCGAAGGGACAGACTGCTTCCTTGTACTGTGGCTCCCTGTGGTTTTCTGTCCAATCTGGAGTGGAAAGCTGAGGTCTCATATTCCCACTGTTCAGGATGTGCTGCAGAGCCAAATGGTGACAGTTGGCAACAAGGAATACCACTTCTCAGTGCAGAATGGGACGTTAAGGTGAAACTCCTATAAAGCAGTCAGTCCTTTGAGCATGGCAAGTGCATAGGATTCCCCTTCTTCCAAACAACTGTCCTGTACCCTGCCTCTTCCTTCTCTATCATGCTTCTTGTCCTTGGGCTGTCTCTCTTGGCTGCTGCTCCCTTCCCCAGTGGGAAATAAGGCAGCACCTACCATAGTATCCTCTGCTTCTGCTTGGGCTGGGCAGGTGCTGTGGTCATCAGGAAGCAGAGTCTTTGCACCTCTGTGTCTTGTCTTGTTCAAAATGCTGCCTGCATCTTGAATTTCAGGTAGTTGAATTCCAGCTAGCTCTGGTGCTCTTCCTGTCCTCTGCCCAAGAGGTGGCTTGGTAAGGCTTCTGCTCACTCGCTCTTGGCAGGCTAAGAGTGCATTTGGGATTACATTTAGTAACTCACTTGATATCAGGTAACCTGTTGACATGTGGCAGCACAGTCCTGGGTGGCTCTGAGTCTGTGATCCCCGTCAAAGCTGTGGTCCCAGGCACTGCCTGCCCAAAGGGGAAAATATCGTGCCCCTGCCTCTGGCTGACCCTCCATCCTGGCAGGATCATGAGTGTGGGTGGGCAGAAGTCAAAGCAGAGGAAACAGATCTGCTGCTTTGAGAGTGTGATTGCTCTCATCTATCTGGCCTCCCTCAGTGAACGTGACTGCTGCCTGGAAGCCAACAGCAAGGAGGCAAGAAGCTTGCAGGCTGTGCCAGGAGGTGCTGGTGAAGGAGCTCGTCGGGTGCTCCAGGCAGGTAGGTGAGTGTCAGTGAGGAGTGTGAGCTGTCTCTACCATCGCTGCACTGCAGCAGGGCTGTGGAGTTCATCAGAGTGCTCTCGGAGGTTGGTGACCTGGACGTCTGCCTGAGAGGGACAACAGTCTCTGCATGCGCCCCCCTCACTGCAGAACAGGGTGGTGGAGACCCTGGCTCTGCTCAGGGCTGCCCTGGCTCTGCAGCACACTGGGGATCCTGTTTCTGAGTGAAACAAACCTCCTGGAGGACACAATTGCTGCCTGAGACACAGCCCAGTACTTTACCTCCTTCCGTGGTAACGTGTTCCTGCAGGCAGCTGCATGGCTGGAGCAGCCAAATGCATGTGTCATCAATGCACGCTGCTGTTCCTCTGGGTGTCTGACAACCTGAGCTAGCTGGAGGTAGCAGAAGGCTTGGCACAGCACCGTGACACGGCTTGTCTTGCGGAGCACTCGAGCACTGCAAGGGCTAGAGCCTTGGCTGTATTGCTGACTTCACTGTGCTCTGCAGGCAGGCTGCCCTGTGATGAGATGGGCTAATTCTGCCCCCGTGCAACACTGGTGGGCACGCGCTGCAGGCGCTCCCATAGCCCTGGGGACCTCTTGTGCTCAGTGCCCCCTCCCCTGCATAGTTCTTTCCTGCCTGCTCGCACTGCAGCATATGGGGGGAAGACGATCTCCTGCCAGGAGATGACTGAGTACCATCTCTTTCAGTTTTGCCTAGGCACTCCACACTGGGGAAAGGAGGCCAAGAGGCTTCCCCTGCCCTGAAAACCAGGCTGGACACTTATTCTGGGGGTTTAGGTGGGACAGAAAATGGAGGACACTGGCTAGGGTAGAAACTTCTAGCTTGGGATTCAGGTGTTTGAGCAGTTTGAAGGATTCACTGTTTCAGCAGTGACTTTCTTCTGAGCTCTTCAGGACTGGAGCCAGTGGCTGAGAGGAATCCAAATCATAGGAGGAAAAAGGCTCTCAAATGCAGATGCAATTTATTGTTTTTATGTATTCTTACAACATTGGAGCTACAGCAAGAGGGGAGAAAGGAGGCAGCAAGTTTCAGAGGTAGGGGACAGCAGTAGCAGCAGCAGTGAAGCAGGAGCTGAAAGTGTCCTCCTTGGAGCCGGGGCGACCCTCTAACCCCAGGGCTTGGGCAAAGGAGACCCAGGCATCTGGTGTCACAAATGCAAGGGGCAGGGAGGAGGCTGCTCTTTGGATCCCCCCCAATCTAATTGTACTGCCTTCCCCAAAGGGTGGCAGACATCCCAACAGCTACTCTCACCTCACTCAGGGCTGTCCTGCTGCTTCCTTTCTAGAGCTGTAGCCCCAAGCAGCTTGACAAAGGGGTAAACGAGAGCAGCAAAGTGCGGGAGCATGCATTGTGTCAAGGGGCGCTCCCTAGCTTGCACAGGGAACAAACACAGTTGAGGTGTAATCTCTGCACCAAGCCCCCCACTGCCATAGTTTGGCTTTGCCAGAGAGAAGTCCTTGCCACGTCCATGAGGATCAGTGGAAGACGTTTCGCGGGGAGAAAGGAAGAAAAAGCAGGTGAGCATGGGGCCTTGAAGCGTGAGTTTTCCAGGGCAGCAGCTGGGGGGAGAGTAGGGTCACGCTGACTTCATGACACTGTTGACCCAGGGAAGGTAAGGAGCAATGTGTGTGTAGAAACCAGGCCAATTGTTATGCCTATAGGAGAAGATGCCATAGGCTTTGTTGTTGCAGACGAGTGGATCCCCAGCATCGCCCTGTAAAATGGGAGAGGAGAGAGATCACTGTCGATTTACATGGGGTCCCCAGGAAAAGGGTGCATTTGCAAAGAACAGGGAAGCTGTAAATATCAGGACAGAGCTTCCTCAAGAGAAGTTTGGACTCACAATGGATGCGGATAGCTCTGGGTCCAAAAGGGATCATTGGCAGTTTTGTCTGGGACCCAGCATGAGACCCAGCACAACTACAGCTGGGCAAATGCTGAAGCTTAAAGTATCGCTTCGTTTCTGCCCTTCTGCTGGCTGCAGAGCACTACAATGCTAGCTATGAGATTTAGGGCAAACCCTTCTTCGGCCAAGCTGCTGTCTTGTTGTGCTGTTGCAGGCTGCTGTGGGAAGACAATGATCCCTTGTCCCTTCTCCTTAGCCCAGGGCTGAGCACAAGCATGATGCCTGCAGTCAGCAGGAATGCTGCGGACCCTCTGATGGTCTGATCCTTGGAGATCAAGACCCAGGGCACCTCTTGTGCCAGGACAGCAAGAGAGAGGGATGCTGGTGAGGAAGCATGGACTGATGGGGGCAGGGAGTGAGGGGACAAGAAGAAGGAATTTTAGACAGTACCTTTTCAGTGAAGTTTTTTAGCCCAGATCAGGTGCCCAGCACGTGGCTGAAACCTCCCCCGCAGCCTTCTATTCCCTAAGTCAGAGACTGACCTTTTCAGGTACCCCAGCAGATCCACTGCGGCCACAAATCAAGTTGTCAGCAAGCCCAGGGTAGTGGCTGAGGCAGTCCCTTTGTTTGATGATGGTGACAGTGGCTTCACGTAACGTGGCAGCAGGTGTTTTGTAACCCCAGCCAGCTATGCTGCACACAGTCCCACCAGGGACTTTTGATTTTTCAAAGGAAATGGTCCTAACGTAGCTGTTGCTGGTGGCGTTGCCTTTCAGCTGGGCAAGGGGACAGAAAGTACAGAAATAAGTGCTTGGTCTGTAAATGCTCTGTGACGAAGGCTGTCCCCTCCCACTCCAGGGTTACAGCTCAGCCCCGCACATTGGGCAGATGGGACCATGCAGGTGCTCCAGGCAGGTAGTTACCTTAAGCAAGAGGATGTCATTTCCGCTCGTAGGACTCGTGAAGTCTGGGTGGCAGTGATACTCTTGGACTTCGAATGTTTGCCAGCTTTCCTCTCTCTTCTGGATTGTGTGGGCTCCAAGGATGACAGTCAGAGGTTTGTGTCTGGTAAAATCAAGCACGGTGTATGTCATTAGCTTTCTCCTGTCTTCCCTGGTAACACTGAGGCACATCTCCCAGGGGCATGGCCAGGAGAGACCAGCTGGGCTTTAAAGAAGAATGGTAGGAGCAAGAAGCTCTGCCAGTGAATCTACCCAGCCAAGAGGCAGAGCAAGTTCCTGTCTGACAGACCGGAGCTCTGCAAGGGTTACTTTACCCCTGGATCTCTCATGTGGGGACTGGCCCTGAGCCTGGGTTACTGGCACTGGGGCAGAACTGTCAGCCCCGAGGAGTGTAGTAGCTACACCCGGAGTCACGCGCATCTAGAAAAGCCCTCTTGCCTCTCCATGCCCCAGTTTCTCCAGCTGGAGGGATGGAAGAGAGCTGGGCAAACACCTTGCTCAAAAGAGATTATTAATTCTGAAAACAGTCTTGGAGGTCTTTGGTGGCAGAAAGGGCAAAGCCTGACACCAGCAATCCCTGCTATGCCAGCAGGTCGGTGACAGCAAGGGAAGAAGCTGGTCTGACTTCTCATTGTTGATGTCTGGGAAGAATGAAATGAGTCATGGAAGGGGAATAAAAAAAAATAAAGGTAAGTATGTGAATGTGGGCTGGGGAGGGACATGGGGAAGGATGGCTTGAGGGGGAGCTGCAGACAGACCCTTGCTGTTTTGGTGCTATCCCCTACAACCTTGCCCTGTCCCAGTGGTGCAGCCTGTAATTCCTGCTAGAGAAAGAGTATGGCCACAGCTGTGAAGGAAGTGATTCAAACTGTCAGACCTCCATCTAGGAGATGTTACCCGGATCATGGCAGTGCAACAATCTCGTTGCGCCAGGTGCTGTATGAACATAGCAAAAACTTACACGAAGCACTGAGCCGCTGTCATCACCCAGTTCGGGGCCACTAGGAAGCCTCCGCAGAATTGGTTGTTCTTTCCTTGCAGATAAGCCACATAGGGTGTGGAGTGGGTCTTGGCTTCACCTCCTCCCTCCATCCAATTCCAGGAATAATCTGCAATGAACAGGACCGAGGATGAGGGGATCAGAGGACACAGGACGTGCTGTCTGGGACTCTTCCTTCCCCAGCCCTCTTCCCACCTCCAGGCCGCTCTACTTACTGGCTGGGGGGCATGTCACCAGTAGGAGGGAGAACAGGAGTTTCTGCAGGTGCTTCATCATAGCGTTCTCAGCTTCAGCGGATCCCTTGGAGGTGAGGCTGCAGCTGGGGTCTCTTCCTGCTCCCAGCAAGGTTTTATAGCCTGAGACTAGACTCCAGGAAACCACAGAAGTCAGACTCATCTGATTAATCTATCTGCAAACTGCATGCCTCAGCAATCTGAGAGGGGAATTCAGTCAGCCTTAGCCTTGGGCATCAACCCACCTTCATCTTGAACCTCATCTGGGGTATCTGACGTCCTTCTAAACCCAGAGCCAATTTTGACCCATTGCCTTTGAGCTGGAAGCTGTAGGGAGCATACCCACGCTTATCACTTTGCCTGCCGGTGGGCTCTTCCCTTGCAGCTCATATTTGTTGTTGTGCACTTGCAAACTCTCTTGATTTTTATCGTGAGCCTTGCAAGAACAAGAATTCTTTTACTCAATGTACCCGTTCCAAAGATGGTGCAGTGGCAATTGAGGACACTCCTGCCCTTTCTCAGTAGGTGTGGTCCTGGCTAATAGAGCAAAATTGGTGTGAGTGCATTTATAACACCACACTGGTCATGGCTATGTGAGTGCAAGAAGTTGTTATGGCAGCTTCATGAGCATGGCCCACAGCAGCGTGACTGCTGCTGTTGCCATGAGGTTTCTGTTCTGCACTAGCTGATGACTTAGGGCTTTGCTTTGTACAGCAAAAGATAGAATTTTAAGCGTTTCTTTCCAGATGTAACTGTCCACCATTAAATGGGGAAGTTGCTGTCTCTTACCAGTCAATATGAGAGAAGACAGGAGGACACTTCCTTGACCCTGGGAGCAGGGGCTCACTTTCCCTCTGATGTGTTGAGGGTGGATGGAGACGAAGGATGTGGCTTTGGGATTCTGCCCCTTTGCTAGCTAGAGATAACCCAATGACACGTCTCCCTGAAGGGTTCCTCTGGGAAGGGTCATGTCCAAGTGCATCACAGCCAGTGCTGCTCCCACCCATTTTTAAATGCCAAACAAGTGCCAGGTGCCTTTCTGCAGTGCATGGTGGGGATCTGTCTTCCCTGGATCAGGCTCCATAGCAGCTGCACATCCTCCTCCTCCTCCTCCAGCCCATGATGAGAGGGACCATGCTGGAGGAAAGGCTGGTGGCAAATCACTGACCACAATCCCCCTACTCCCAGCCCCCAGGATGTCCCCTTGCCTCCTCACTGGCACCAGTGCACAGGCTCCAGCGAAAGGTGGAAGATGGGCACATCTGTGCGCTTGCCCCAGCAGCGGTTCCTTCCTTGGCTGTGACGAAATGGGGCTGATATGTCCTTGCTGGCCTCACTGACTGCCAGTAAATTTGCTTTCCTATATGCCCCCAGTGACACAGGGCAAACCCCATTTTTAAGCTAAAAGCTGCCATTCTCGTGCAAAGACTGCAGCAGCTGGAGCTTCAAGGAAAACCCTGACGTGACAAAGATTTGTACTACACAGATAAGCAGTTGCAGCCTTTTCACTTGCAGATTTCCTAGCTGATAGCAGCTGTTAGCAGAAGCCCAAACCATGGACCCTTCTCAGTTTCCCCAGGGTGGCATGGGTGCTGAAGGCAAAGGTGATGTGTAGATGTGGAGCTTAGGGACATGGTTTAGTGGTGGACTTGGACTGGGTTAACAGTTGGACTCAATGATCTTAAAGGTTTCTTCCAACCTAAACAATACTATGATTCTATGTGACGTAATTTCCCTTCGTCCCAGGCAAGAACAAGGAGAACATGAGAGCAGACATCCAGAGCCGGACTGCAGGCCATCTCCTCCCTTTCACAGAGGTGGCTTAGTGGGAGCCTTGGAAAGACTACGAGAACATGGCAAGCATCCCGTTCCCTTGAACTGCACACTTTCTCTATGTTTAAAATTCCTCGCTGAGTTTCCCTGCCACAAACCAGTCTGGTCTCCTCTTGAACTTGCACAGACATCTGTTATCCTGCACCGGGGAGTTCTGCAGCTCAGTTAATTACCAATGCACTGTCTCCCCCCTTGTCATCTCCTCCAGGAAAGTGTCCAGCTCTATCCTATCTGTATATGAGAGATGCCATCAGAAACTAGCTGGAACAAAAGAGACTTGGGCTCAGAGTTTAGGCAGGTTGCTTTACACTGAGTGCAGGCCATGGAAGGAGGGGCTGGTGCAAGACACTCTGACTCTAGTGCAGGGGCTGTCTGAAAATGGTGCTAGAGCATCCTTTGTGGGGAGGAGAAGCTCTCCTCTGAGTATCACCCAGCTGAGGAGAGAGTTGTAAGCCCTTTTTGTACTACTGCTAGAATAGTCTCTGCTCGTGCTGTACTGCTGGGGCTGGGCTTGCCTTCTTGAGAGGGACAGAAACATGCCAACAAGCTCCAAGGCAGACAGCTCCCAGCTAGGACTCACCCTTGCCTTCTCCAGGGAAAGAGTCAGGCTCTCCTGCTATAGTTGGCATGGGAGGAAAGGAGGAAGTGGCATGGGGTCAGGTGCTTTTGTGAACCCAGGTCCTTTATCAGCCCTTTCAGTAAAATCCTTTCAGAGACTGTATCCATGTCTCTACCCAGGATGTCATGTTGCTGTTCAGGAGATGGAGGACCGTGGCTGCTGGAGAATGGCAAAGACTGAAAGCACTGGTGTGCAACAGCTGGGACTTTGAGTATGTCTCCTCTCTGGGATCTTAAAGCCCCATCCCTGGGATCTCAGCCACCACCTGCCCTATGCCCAAGGGGGAGCAGAAACAGTACAGTCCACAAGAATTCCAGGTCCCTTCACCTGCTGGAGCCTCTTACAGCTGAAAAGATTAGCCTGGTTTCCCCTGTGACTAAGCCTACTGTCTTGGTGTCCTAGGGTGCAACATCACCCAGGCACAAGGTCCCTGCAGAGGGGACAGTCATTACTTTCCAGGGAATGGCAGCTTTTGACCCCTGGTACCTGCTGACACACCACGTCCTGGCTGTCAGCTGCTCCCAGGCAGGTGGTGATGTTGCTGACATTGGTGAATGGAGTGTGTGCACATCACTTTTCCCAGCCCATTTCTACCTGGGCAGTTTCTCTTCCTGCAACACACACATCCCCATGACCCCAGGAAGGGCAACTGTAGCTCTTGTCCTCCAAGTCTGCCAGCAATTCCGTGGATGCAGAGCTATGATTGCCTCCGTCCCAACGGGCTGACTTCTCACTTTCACCAGCTAGACCCTCCCCCCCCTTCTCCCTGCGGCAAGGTACGAGAAAGAAGACATATGCTAGGAAATGCAGCTCTCGGTTTACTGTGGATGTTTTAAGTGCAGCAAGGTTCAAGCAGGGACAGGGTTATCTCTGAAGGAAACGGGGTCCGTTGTAGCACAGCCTCTTTCTAGTGCCATCTGGGACGATCCCTGCTTCTGCCAGGGTGATTTAACGTGGCCCTGAACTGGCTGCCTGAGATGGGCAGGGAATAGGACAGCCAGCAGCCTCAGAACAGAAAAAAGGGGACCCTTGTGTGCACCGATCAGGTCACTTAGGTTCCCAGGGAGAGAGGAGGGAGTCAAACCTTCACCAGGGGCAGGAAGGAAACCAGTGCAGTCTCCAGGGCCGCACCAATGCTGGAGTGAGTGCCACTGCTGCTACTTCTTCAGGGTTTTTTTGATCCAGGGCAGGTAGTTGGAGATGCGGGTGTAGACCCGGGGTGGGGTGTCATACCCAAAGGAAACGATGCCTTGTGCCACTTAATTGCATACCAAGGGCCCACTAGAATCTCCCTGAGGACAGATGAGAGTCTGGTTTTAGAGGCCTCCTCCATGTGGGAACAGGTTTCACCTTGGTCCCTCCCTGCCCAGGGGCACTGCCAGCAGGGTTGTGTCTCAGCTCTGTATCTGTGGCTCTGCTCCTGCCCTACATGCCTACTGTGCTGGAGGAGCTGTCCAGAGCAGGCAAGTTGGGGCTCTACCCCTGGGACTGCGCATGGACCACGGTGTCAGGGCATCCAGAGAGCTAGTCCACGTGGGAGCTACAAATTAAATGCTTGTCACCCCTCCTGGGAACCAAGTTGGTGCCAGTAGCAGCCCCTGCTACCAGAGAACCTGCCTGCCCTGCAGCCAAGCTCCCAGCCTGTCAGCAGCCCATACCTGGCTGGAATCCCTGAGCTCGTGGAAGCTGCTGGCACAGACCATGCCAGTGTTGAGATGCAGATAGAAGCAGATGCGTTTCCCCTGGCTGTAGATGGAGATGTTGGTTTCAAAGAGGTTGTTGGTTGCCTGGTTGTCATCGATCAGGCCCCACCCGGCTATGCTGCACTTGGTGCCCGTGGGGAGGTTGCTGCTGGCCTTGGCCAGTGGAATGGTCTTGACGTAGTCATTGAGAGTGGCCTTCACTGTCAGCTGGGAGAAAGCAAGGTTTTGGGAGGCAGCTATGAGCAGAACAGCTGAAGGACACCACGCACAGAGGTAGGGGAGGTCTAGCAGGACATACAGCACTGCAAGCTCTGGTGAGCTACTGCAAATGGGTCATGCAGCTCCAACCCCCGCCCACAGTTCCCTCCCAGGTCCCTCCCATTCCTGCCTGCCTCCAGCACTCATGGGCAGAAGCAGCTGATGGTTTGCAGAAGGAGCTAACAGCAAGAATGTGCTCTGCCCAGACCCTGTTAGACCTACAGCCCCACTCTACCCTCCCACCCACTGCCTGCTGCAGGACTGCCTTGCCTTGAGCAGCATGATGTTGTTAGACATGGTGTTGGGGTCGTATTCAGGGTGCTGGTGGTATCTGAGAACTCCCCAGATCTGCTGGGTCGTTTCTGGTTCATGGTTGTTGTGAGCCCCCAGGATGACTGTGGCATTCCTGCTCGTGGCAGCAGAGGGGAGAAGGGGGAAAACAGGTTGGGTCTCACCTGCATCCCTCCCATTTTGCAGGCAGGTAGAGAGAGCTGCTCAACACAGGAGGAAGAGGAACCTACTCCAAAATTACTCCAGTGATGGACCTCACAGGTTAGGGGAGGAAGAGGGGATAAAGCCCCTGTATGAAGTACTCACCCCATGCAGTGTGCAGCTGCCATCACCCAGTCAGAGGCCACCAGGAAGTCTCCACAGGCTAACCTCCCTACCTTCAGGTATGCCATGTAAGGGCGGGAGTGGGGCTGAGCCTCATGGTCCCCCACAATCTGACCTCATAGAGCACCTGCAAGACACCCCACTGCAGGATGAGCCGGTGGCTGCTGAAGTCAGAGTCCAGACCAGCAGCCTCACTCACAGCAGGTTGCGGCACCCCGGCTTAGCGGCATTGGCCCATGAGCAGAAGAGCAGGAGCAGCAGGGCCAGCTGAAGCTGGCACATCTCTTCCCACAGCTGGACACTCCTTCCAAGATGTGTGGAAGTCTGAGTCTCTTAGTGCCCAAGGGCTGTTTTTATACCCTGGGGCCAGCAGCCAGGAAACCATGTGTGATGGCCTGATTGCACTAATCAGAACAGTGCAGCATCCCTGCAGGTCTATCTGCAACTCCACTGCCCCGGCCTGCTCACATGCCCCACGTGCCCTGAGGCTGTGATTGATGAGTGATAGAGCAGGACAGAAAGGTCAGGGCAGAGAGAGCGTGGTATGCCACAGCCCCAAAGCCTCAGGGGTGCTGAGGAGAGGTGTCCTAGGGTATTTTCGAGGTGCGATTTAGCATTTCTCCCACAGTTTGGCTGCAGGACAAATCATGTCCACCTGCTTCAAAGCACAGAATTGTTTAGGTTGGAAGAGACCTTTAAGATCACTGAGTCCATCATGCCCACCTGCTTCAAAGCATAGTGTCTTTGAGCTCTGGCAATCAGGCTGTCTCATGCTGTACCTTTTGTAGTTCATGCCACTTGCTCCTGGGGGTGGTCAGGTCACTTCATGCTTTGTTGGCAAGTGCAATGACTGCAGATGCTCTTTCCCCTCTATGGTTTCCCCTCTGCAGCTGGTCTGGCCGCTGGCACATCCATTCAAATGGGACCAGAGGAAGCCTTCATCTACCCTGCTCTGGATTCTCTGCTCTCTCCCTTCCCTGACCTGAAATTGCCTGCAAACCAGGCTGCAATTGCTGTCTTCACCTTGCCCCTAGCAAAGTGTCATTTGGTTAAATGCTAAACTGAGCACCAATTCTGCTGCACTTGTCCCTTTCTGGCCTTGTGGTCCTGAACAGAAACCACCATTGGGTTGCCCCAGGTGACCCTGTTTCAAAGAGGTGACCAAATCTTTGTGTCAAGGGCACGGACCTGGGGCTCAGGACACCTACGTTCTTCCTGTTCCTGGCTCTCACACTGCCTTAGATGGTGGCTGTCCGCACTTTCCTTCTGATCTTTGAGCCACCAGTTGCCTAAGTGTGTCCTGTGATGGCAGCTGAGATTGTCCTTTGTATGAAGAGCTGCCTGACTCTCAGCTGGAACCGCAGAGGGAGCTGTGCCATACAGTCCTGTGTTGTTTAAAGTCGTCCTTCCTGTCTGCACTTCCTAGCCCTTATCTACCTTAATTTTCCCCACTGTCAGCTTGTTCCAGTTTGCTGTATTGTTTCTTGCTCCCTGGGGCTTGTGGGCAGTTGTGTGCCCACAGCAAAGCATCAACCTGTTAGGGTTAATGCTGTGTGAAGTGTCTGCTCTGCTCAAGAAGGATTGCACGTTGCATACTGGAAGGACATATTTTCCATGCTCACAGACTGTCAACAAGTCTTGACCCTGCTCCAGCACAAAAGCATCTGAGGGGCTGGGGCAGCCATAGCAGAGAGGGCCCATAGAGGAGGGAGCAGGGTGCCACACTGGAGCCGTGCAACCTCTCTGCTGCCATAAGATCAAAAGCTGTCATGAGAGCACAGCCAGGTTCTGCACACCTCCGGCAACCAGCCTCATCCTTCCTATTTGAGTGTTGGTCAGGATTAAACCTTCCCTCAGATCTCTCCCAAAATTTTCTCTGAGCCCTGAAGTCCAGCCCTTTCCCTTGCTTTGTCCCATCGGCACCAAAGTCTGGCTTAGGGGCAAACCAGCAGGCAATTGCCTGGCCACAGCTTATCCCCAGAGGCTGTGCTTATGTGACAAGAGGGACAGAGCCCAAGAGCGTGGAAGTGCCACTGGCTTCTGTGAGCACTTGCAAGGTAGGGCAGCTAGGTCTCTGGCCAGCATGCTAGTTGCTTCTCTCCTCTCATGCCCATTGAAGCTGTGGGCAGCTGCTAGCTGTTCTTAAGCAACACAGCTACTCCAAAACACCTTCCTCTGCTGTGCAGATGAACAATTTGCTATTGAAATGATGGGGAGAGCTGGGGAAGTAGGGGGTAATGCCTTCTTTTAATCCCTGGAGTACTTTCAATCTGGGTCACCTAGGCAGGAATCCTCCCAGAAGCTCTGGCTGAGGTCACTACACATTCTCTGCAGGCATCTGGTTTAAATAAGCTGATTTGGACTTGTAACTGCAGCCAGGAACTGATGAAAAAACACAACAGACAAAGGCAATAGAACAATTAGCACTCTGAGGCTTCAATGCTGCCTCCCCCCGCCCCCCATCCTTGGTCCTGCTATGGGAGATTTTTCTACCCAAAGACCCTGCCTGTGTGCTCATTCCCTGGGACACTTTCTGCCAACACTCCCCAGGCGCCTGCATGTCACTTGAAGAAAATGAGGCTTGCTTTAATCCTAAATCACCATCTCTGGAGCAGTCTCTGGTTACCAGTTGTAATGTAGGTCTGTGAGAAGTGGTTTAAACTCAGCTGTGCCTGCTCAAGACATGATACCAGCTTTGCTTCCTGTTGAGTGTGATTTCAGGTTAAAAAGCACATACAGCTCCAAGGCTCCCAGCAGAGTGGATCAGGAGGAAGACCTGTCCTAAAAACCCCTTTGGCACGTAGTAAGGGTGCTGCTTCGCGGCAGACGCGCCCTGCGTGGGCCGTGCTGCCGGGCCTGGCATGAGCGCAGAGCTTAGGTGCTGTCGTTGCTTCTGTCCGCAGTGTGCCTGGCGAGCTGGTGCTGGGTGATTTTGCCTTCTCGGATAAGATGCCCTCTGGCACCCTGCTCACAGGTCAGAAAGGCACAACACTTGTCTCTCCTAGCCCTTCCTTCCCCTGTCTGCTTGGGCCAGTCCTCGTTGTTCCCAGCCAGGGCTCAAAGCTGGGGGACTCTGGGCAAGCTGACAGCAGGGACCCATGCTGGGGGACTCCGAGCAAGCTGACAGGGCAAGTGTCCCAGGAGGGCACCAGGGAGGCAGTGGGGCTGATCTGCCAGTTAGTCTGCATTGCTGGGAGGAGGGCATTTGAGGGAGAGCTGTGGAATGAGAATGGAAAACCCCTGAAACTGTTCCTGGAAATAAAATCAGAGTATGTGTGTAGGTATAAACAAACCAACAGATGTATATATCCCTCTCTTACTGCCCAGAGCAGTCTCCAGCACATCAGAAGAGCCACTGGGCTCGCGGTAGGGCTGTACTAACTCAGGCAGGGACGTCTGGGAGCATGGGCTATCCTGCATGCCAGTCCTTCGGCATCAGGGCTTTTGTTTGATTAAAACCTTACTCCCAAATACAGGGCTCCCACTGCACTCTGATCCCTAGTTTCTCTCTGTGAGCAACAGCTCTCTCCATGAGTCTGTATCCTGCAGTAACCTTGTGCAAAGGTCTTGCTTTCTCCTTGATCCCAGTGGTGCCGAGCTGAAAGCTCTGGGCTCAGGTGCCCTGGGGCCATTTGAGTTTACCTACTGCTCTGTAACAGCCAGTGGGTCAGCAGTACCAGGCCAGGCTATGCTGGAGACAGTAGAAACCAGACAGGAGTTCTCTGCCCCAAACCACTTAGTATTCTTATGTATAACAAGCAGGGAGAAGAAATAGCAGGTGGAGGAAGCGATGCACAGGATGGTAAGCAGCAGAGCTTGGAATAAATTTATGCTCTCCAGACACAGTGCAGCAGCATCAGCCCTGCTGCCAGTAAACGCATTGCCCCTGCCCCAGCCAAACAACACTAACCGCAGGGAGGTGTGTTGCTTGTCCTTTCTCTACAATGCTCAGGTTAGGTTTCAAACCAGCCTAATTTCCTCTGCGTGGTGCTCGGAACCACACCCCTGCCAGCTCCCCCTTGCGCAGGCATCACCCTGCTGTTTACGCTGAGCCCTCCCTGGCCTGTTTCCTGGGTGAGGACTGGTTCCTCCCTGTCATCCCCGCGTGAACATGGGAAGAAACAGCTCTCAGCTGTGAGCCTGTGGCAAAAAGTCTGGCAATGAGCTGGGCCCTGCCCCAGAGGGTGCAAAGCAGTATGGATGAGCTCCCATGAGGGATTTTATGGGCCCTGCACAGGGCACCCTAGGCCAGAGGCTCCAGCCAGGTCTCTGGAGCAGCCTCGTGGCCTTGATCACGCCATGCTGACCATGGCTGGCCACGCCACACTGAGTGGGGGTGGCGGGAGCACCGTGCAGCTCCCTCCCTCCCTCCTGGGGACATGTCTGCTCACTGGAAACGTGGTTACAGGGCAGAAGATGCTAGGGGAAAGCTGAGCTTGTCCCAGATACAGTAGGAGAGCTGGTGCTGGGCATGGCGTTTGGAGGCTAGGCACTGAGCTGGTCTAGCATCTCCAGCCCCTCTGAGCTATCCAGGCCAAAATCCAGCCCCAGGGAGGGGAGGAATTACCTCTCTGGCAATTGCCAGTGGCTGTCAGGAGCTGCATGAAATGTCACATTGTAAAGAAGTGAGACTCAGGAGTTTGCACTTGTTGCATGCTCACTCTGGAGGGACGCTGAGGGACGAGTGCCTCCAAAGTTCCTGTCCTACAGGCACTGAGCACTGGAAATGCTCAGCACCTTTCACTGCCAATCAGCCAAAAGGTCAAAATCTCAAACCTGTCGCAAAGGAGGGAAAGGTGTAACACCATGGGAGACAGGGTCTGGACTGGCCTACTGATGATGTGTTTTATTGGGATGACTTCCAGGTAATTATCTTTGGCGGGGGAGGGAGGAGGCATTTTATGCAGCTGTTTGCTTGCTGTTTAACGTTTTTGCATTGAGGAAATGCAAATTTCTAAAGAAAAGCCACTTAAAAACAAAACTTCAACAAAACTTTGCCATTTAAGGTCATTAATGTGGTCTAAAGGAGATAATCCTGAAACTTTCCCTGTCGTGTTCTTGTTTTCCTTCAAATCCAGAGATGCACTGCAGAGACTCTTTTCCTACAGAGACCCACCATCACCACCACCCAATTTCAATGAACTGACGCCCAGGCACAACAACTGTGCCTGGGACAATTCTTTGAGCACTGTGAAAGGCCAAGTCTCCAGGGTCTGGTGTCAGCCCAAGTCAGAGGGGCCTTGCTGGCTCTTCCCAGCTCCTCTGGGGCCAGAAGCATCCTGCCACATTGGGGACTGGGATGTGCCACTGGAAAGATGACTGCCTGTTGCTGTATGGTAGAAGAGACCAAAGCTAGG
Organism: Phoenicopterus ruber ruber; assembly: GCA_009819775.1. Classification (NCBI taxonomy): domain Eukaryota; kingdom Metazoa; phylum Chordata; class Aves; order Phoenicopteriformes; family Phoenicopteridae; genus Phoenicopterus; species Phoenicopterus ruber. Next base: position 6,390,844 of record CM020240.1, read on the forward strand.
AAATGCAACCAAACAACTGCCAGGAGTGATCAGTCATTTTTAAACCAGCACAACTCCACCCTTCCTGGAGCAGAAAAACACCTGCGGGCAAATGGATGCCTTGGCTGATCTTGGGCTGTACTGGGGCCACACAGCGGGGACAGGATGGGTGGGTGGGGAGGGAGCCTTGTGGGATAGAGATGGGGATGCCAGCTGTCCATGAGCCAGCCTGGGGGTTGCCTGGCTAGGCCTACCAGGCAGAGCTCTCCACAGAGCTTCACTCAAGGATTTTTTTTAATCAGAATGTCTGAAAATACAAGTTTTAATCAGGACTGTGCAGCAGCACAGCAGGAAAACCTCAACAGAAATCATCGATATTTTATCTTGCATTTGCATCTTGCTGTCTTTCCCCCACGGCTGCTTATGGCCCCCCACAATCTGGAGCTGGATGCCCTCCTGGTAGCAGGCAGTCTCAGGGCAAGAGTGACCAGGCATGCAACTGGCCACAAACCCAGGGAGCCAGGCTCCAGGCTCCTCCTGCCCTGCTCCTTTCTGGGCATCCCTGTCTGCAGACAAACTCTTCCCTCTGGGGCTGAGGTGCTTTCGCCTTCCCATTGGCCTCAGTAGGAGCAGGCTGTGGAGGGCTCCAGGGCTTCTGCTGCTAAGGTGCCTCATCTCAGCAGCCATGAACACCTGCTATAGCCACGGCTCTGGCAGACGGTTCAGGGGGCTGCAGCTGGCCCCCCTACCTCCCCTGGTCCTTCCAAGCCCAGCACCCAGCAGCTATCAGGCAGTTTCAAGTAGATTGTGGTCTTGATCTGAAGGAAAGAGATGAGAAGCTTTGCAGGATGGGGTGTCCCTCCCCCCCCCCCCCCATTTCAAAGAAAGAACATCTGAACTGAAACGGCAGCAAAGGAGAAGTACCAAGATAAAGCTCAGCCTGTCTCTGTGCAGATAGCAATGGGGAGCCGCTGCAGAACAACAGGAACTCTCCCTCGCGTGGGTGTCCAGCTGAAGGGGAGCCTCGTTTGCCCCCAGCCATGGAGCTGGGGACTCCCTGCCTTGGGTCTGGTGGCAGCAGCTCTGAGGGGGATGCAGGACCAGATTTGTGCCAGCCAGCAAGGCCCCGCTCTGCTGAGCTGATTGCATGGAGTGGAGGGGACCCAAGTCCCCCCAGGTCCCCCAGGCTATGGGACTGTGCCCTGAGTTGCCATGGGATGGGAGCAGTGTTTGAGGTGTGTGGTGACTTGCCATGAGGCAGGGAGCTTGGCAGGCTCTTGGGGAGCAGAAGTGAGAGGGTGCTGGAAGGGCAGCAGCAAGGGCTGGAACACAGCTCAGGCAGCTTCCCAGAGCCAGTCCCCCTCACAACGTTGCTGTGAAACCGCAGTGTGCCTCACAGGTACCCAGTCCCCTCCGCTACAGAAAGGCCAAACAAGCTAGGTACCAGGACAGAGCAAGGAACAAGGTTTTGTCTCACTGGAACAGCTCTTGACAAAATAATCAGCCCTGCCTTTTAGGCAGCACTTGATGTGCTTGTGAAAGGGGCAATAGGAAGAGCCTACGATATTTTGCTGGTCCAGTGGACCTGGCACCCCATGGGTGAGTGTGTTGAGCCGTCCCAGCTGCTTATCTGCCTCAAGCCCTCCTGCCATCAAAAGCATTTGCCTCCCACCTGCACCACACTCTGCAGATCTCCCTGACAAAGAGCTCATTCCTGCCAGATATCTCTTTCCTGAGACTGCTCACATGCTGCCAGCTATTTGGGAAGCTACATAGGGCCCCTGACAAGGCAAGTTTCTTCATCCTCTGATCTTTTAAGGATGCCCCACCAATTCTGTCCTGAGCAGACACATTAGCCGGAGGCTCAGACTGAAGCAAGAATAAAGCAGGGGTGATGTGCAAGAATCACATTGACCCTTTTGATTCCAGTGCGGTGCTGGCGGCATTTGCCCAGCCCACTTGGGATTGTGCTCTCTGTGCTGAATGTCCAACCTTGCACTCCTCTTCTCTGGATTGTGCTGCAGTCATGGCCCAGCCTTCCTGCTGATTTCTGCTCCTTCAATCTTGGGGTCATCTGCTGACTTTATCAGCATGAGTTTCTTTCCATGCTGCTGATAGAAAAGCCCAAAACACCAGTTGAAAGGGTGAAATATGGAGGATGGAGCCCTTAGCTTTTGATGAGAACCACTCTTGTTTTCACATGACTTCCTGCAGCAGGAACCTCCTTTGCATTTTCCACTTGTCTATGCTGTGATCCAGGCTGGGATCTTTCCACTCATCAAGCAGTGGATGGAGTCCCAGGACAACTCCCTGCTTGCCATGCTGATGGAAGAAATCACTGCTCTTTAATTGCAACCTGGGGACCCCTCCATGGCTTTGTGCCAGTCTGGAGTGAGAACACAGGTGAAAGCAGGGCACCGCTTCTGCTGTGATCCTGAGTTGAAAGGTGCTCTGTCTTTCTTTTCTCTATGCCTCTTTGCAGCTGTTTTGGGTGGGGTCCATCCTGCACAGAAATGTGGTTGATGTTGTAACTTCCCTTTTTCCACTTTGGTAGGTAGAAGTCTCACTTATTTCGCACAAGGAGCCCTCCCCGGTACCTACTCTGTGCTGGGCCTCAGACAAGCAGCTGGAGAGCACTGCTAGCTGCTGAACCTCCCTCCGGCACCAAGAGCCTTGGGCCAGTCATGACAGGTGAGTCATAAGGCAAATTCAACAGCCGCGGTTGGGAATAGTACATTGCAAGACTTTTTCACCAGTCAAGTTTTGCAGATGCAGGCAATAAGTCAATGATAGACACTAACATTGCCTCTGCAATGCCAGGCAAGAGGCAGCAGCTTTGTGCCTCTGTTTCCCTGTCTGTGACCTAGACAATGGGAAGATCCTGACCCATCTCTAGCAGGTGCTTGGAGAGCTGCAGGTGGAGGGTGCAGTGTCAGGGCACATGCAGGGCTTTGACCAGCTGGTTTCCTTTGAACTGGGTGGAGCTGAGCCCTAGCTTCAGACACACAGGTGCCTGGGCTTGCTGCACTGACAGGACAGGACTTGGATGGATGTGTCCCGAGAGACTGGCAGGAGCTGGGCCCACGGAGGAGCCCAGAGGGGTGAGAGCATAGAGCTTCCTCCTGGAGAAGGATGTATCTGGGCATGGGTGGTGCACAGGGCAGTTGATGAAGAGGCAGTTGCTCTCTGCCAGGCTCACGGGTGAATTTAACACCACAAAAGGCAAAGCACTTAGTGTCTCAGGCTGTCTGGGTGCTCTTACTAGCACTTGGCTTTGTTCAGCCCAGCAGAACCTACCCATCAAGGCGGGAGGTGTTACCCCATTCAACCCAGCCTGCCCTGACTCAAAGAGGGGCCTGACACATTATTTCGTTCATATCCCACCTTCACAACCACAGCAAAGCTGAGAATAGCCAGACCCTTACTGAGAAATGATGACAGCTGTTAGAAACGATGTCAATACTCTAGCTCACAACAGGAAACTTTATTAAACAACAGGAAGCCCATGCTCATGCATGGACTTACAAAACACCTCACCCTCCTCTCCCCTTGCTCTTTCAGTGCTGCGGGACTGGCAGACAAGGCTCTAACTTTCATCTCCACGCTGGGTAGGGCTGCTGGGCTCAGAGCCAGTCCTGTGTGGCAGAGTCTCACAGCTGTCTTCAGCCCTCAAACAGAGGGTCTGCTCTGCTCCAAACCCCACCTCAACCCTTGCTCCATCGTGCATCCCTTGGCTGCTGACCTAGGCTCGGAAGATGGATGGTCCAGAGCTGAGCTGGCTGGTGAATCACTCCCTTCCCCTTCCACTGGGCTCTGCTCAATATCCTGAGCTCAGACTTGACCTGCTCGACAGGAAAGGTTCCTGCCTGCAGCAGGCTGCTGTGAGGAATGTGAACATCATCCTGCAGCACTACAACTTCACAGGCAAGCTGACCAACCGGCAGTCTGGGGATGAGGGCATGGGTCTCATCCGCACAACCTTTGCCGTCATCAGCTGCATCATCATCCTGGAGAACCTGCTTGTGCTCCTGGCCATCCTGCGGTGTCTGCGAGCCCGCCGCTGGGTCTACTCCTGCATTGCCAGCATCACCGTGAGCGACCTACTTGCAGGTATTGCCTACCTTTGTAATCTCTGCCTCTCGGGCAAGAAGACCTTCCAGCTTTCACCTCAGCTCTGGTTCCTGCGGGAAGGCATCCTCTTCATTGCACTGGCTGCCTCCACTTTCAGCTTGCTTGTGACTGCCATCGAGCGCTACAATGCCATGGTAAGGCCGATTGCTGAGAATGAAGCCAGCAAGACCCTGCGCTTACGCAGCCTGATCATTTCCTGCTGGCTGCTGGCCTTCATCATTGGACTGCTTCCGCTGCTGGGCTGGAACTGTCTGTGCGACTTCAATGCCTGCTCTGTCATCCTGCCTCTCTACTCCAAGAACTACATCCTTTTCTCCGTAGTCATGTTCAGTATCATCCTCCTGGGGATCATCGGCCTCTACATCTCCATCTTCCAGCTGGTCCAGGCCAGTTCTAAGCAAACCAGTTCTCGGCACAGCCGCAAACGGTCCCTGCGCTTGCTCAAGACTGTGCTGATGATCCTGGGTGCCTTCATTATCTGCTGGAGCCCCCTCTTTGTCCTGTTGCTCTTTGATGCCTTCTGTGAGACCCAGCCCTGCACACACCTTCACAGCCTGGACTGGACCTTGGCTCTGGCCATGCTTAACTCAGGCGTTAACCCCATCATTTACTCCCTCCGGAGTGTGGAGGTGCGCCGTGCTGTGGGAAGCCTGCTGTGCTGCTGCTGTGTCAGGGTTGGACTCTGCAAGCCTGGGAGCTGCTTGGTCATCACAGACATCAACTCTGGCTCATCCACAGAGAGCTCCCTGCGCTACCGGGAGAGCTTCCGTAGCTCTGTAGCACTGAACGCCCGGCCCAGGGCACCTCTCTCCAGCAACTCCAGCATGATGAGCAATCTCCCCAGCCTCTGAGAGGCCATGGGGAGAGCAAGAGATGCCAGACAGCCCACCAGGACCTCATGCTGCTGGTCCTGGCCTGCCAGAACTGTAGTCTACATGCAGCTCAGGTTGATCAGGTGCTGTCCCACCCCAGTTGTTAACTGTGACCTGGCTTTCCAGCCCCTTCAGACTGGCATGTTGCTTCAGTGTGGGTGCAGCATAGGGACAGACATTACTCCTAGGATGGGAGTGAAGGATACGGGCACATTTTGGGATAGATGCTCTGCTGAGACAACTGCTGTACCTAGGTTATAAGTGGACCCTGCTCTGTGTGTGCGTGTATATAGACTCTGTACCTGCCCAGATGAGGGTATTTTGCCCCAGGGCACAGTGAGGAATAGGGTGGGTATCCCCAACCAGACTGCCCCCCAGCCCCTTGGGATCAGGCTGGGCTGGCAGTGCTGCCACTGCATGTCATGCAGGGCTGGAGGTGATACCTCAGTCATCTGCAGTTTACAGCTTTCTGGAACTGCTGTGATGGGCACAGCTGCTGGAAAGGATGCAGGCTTGATGTCTTGCCAGGGAGTCAAGAACAACTGGGTTTGCAAGTGCAAGTGTGTGCAGCTGTGGGGTAGCTCAGAACCCTCTGGCCAGGAACCAAGTGCTCACCTGTAGTGCAGCACAAACCAGCCACAGGATGGCAGAGGGCTGCAGCAATAGCCCAGTCCCTCACCAGAGTGCAGAGGCTGGGCACTGTGCCTGGGCAAATGCTGTGACAGTGCTTACAGCCTGGCAGCAAGCAGTAAGAGCCCTGTCATGCCCCTGGGCATGGGGCTACACCTGCAGTGACAGCCCTGGCACCACCATGGGCAGAAGGAGGTACCCACAGCGACTGGTGCCATCCTGCATAGCAGAGCTACCTGCTCCCATCTGGTTGAACCTCTCAGGAAACATATGCCTGTACAGCAGAGGGTTTGCAGCGCTGTGGCCTCCCAGAGAGGTGTGTCATGCTCTGGCAAATCTGCCAGGTTGTAAGGTTCCCACACAGGGGGAGGCACCCACTGTGGTGGGCACTGGAAGGTTGAGCAGCAGCTTCTGGATGGCTTTGCATTCTATTGTCTCTGGTGGAGTTTGGCTCACACCTGAACAGAAGCAGCAGGAATTGTTTCCTCTTCCTTTTGGGGCCAAAAAGGCTGCATCCTTCCAGAAACCTTTTTGAAAACAGTATTTGCAACAGAACAGATTTGCAAGAATCGCTTCAACAGCCTGGAATATGGAGCCTGCCCCAAGCCCTTGTGAAGTTCAGCACAGCTGGGGAAAGGAATTGAGGTGTCTGATCCTAGCATGTTTGCTCTAAGTGCTACCACATTTGGAGAAGGGAGTCACTCATGCTCTGCCAGGGAAATATTCTGAGGGTCTCCACCTCCTGTGAACTGGGCAGCATCAACAGCAGAGAAGGTACCTAAGGACTCCAGGAGCCCGGGCTCACAGCAGTCATATACGGATTATCCCTGCTGCCCCAGGGCTGAGCACCGCTGCCCTGGCATCTCTGAATGCCATGCCTTCTCTCCCCTGAGCTTGCAGGCCAGTGACTGCCTGGCTGCGGCCTCTGGCCCTGTCAGTTTGCTGGCTGGTATCTCTGAAGTGGCAGGAGAGATCCCAAGTTGCTGCAACTTCATGGGCAGGAAGCTTAAGAGGCTGCCAAGTTGTGCATGGACACAGCCCAGCTGGCAGCAGAAATGGCCATTTCCATGGGCAGGCAGATAGCTGTGCTGCATGAGGTTGGTGGGGGGAACTGCTCCCTGGGCAAGGCTGGCTGGGGCCAGCACAGGCTTTTGCAGGCATTGGAGGCCTTTGCAGCAGGGCTGGGGCTGTGACAAGGGTCAAGCAGCACTAGCAGCTCCCAAGGAGCCAACAGAACATGCAGAATGCCTGCTGGCACAGGGCTGGGGAGGCGGGGGGGACAACACCACCCACATGGCAGGCCTGGAGGTTGCAGAAGTTCATTGGGGCCAGGCTTCATCCCTGGTACTGAAAGGACTGTTCTGTGCTATGGAAAATGGCTGGCTCCAAAATAGCCCCATTCCTGCCTGGGTCTGATGGAGACCCAGTGGGGCCCAGAAGGCACTGCCAGCTTGCACGTCAGATTCCTGCTCTTCTATTCCCAAACCAAGTGAAAAATCGGAGCAGCACCCAAATGCCTCCTCTCACCACGCAAGGAGGCCAAAGCCACCCAAGCACTGGGGAGGAGAAGCTCCTGATGACTTAAAACCTGCTGGCTCGGCCCCTCAGCAGGAGGTGCTGAGCTTCCAGCCCACTTGTTTTGCAATAAATCTAGATGATAAGAAAGCCCCTGTCTGATTTGCTATGATTTTATCTTCCTGCAGGTCAGGTACCCGGTGGCTGGTCCTGTAGGTGAGGGGCCTCTGTGCAGCAGAGCAGGAGGTCTGATACTGCCAAGGGAAGCACCGAGGCGGCCGGTATGGGACAGGGCTGCAAGCTGGGGCAGGGCCAGGCTGCCTGCTCAGTGAGCCCCTTGGCTGGGACCCAGCTGGCTGCTTGGCGCTGAGCCTCGCCAACTGCCCCCTCCGTGTCCAAGTGTGCGTGCAGGAGCACGCAGACATTCCCTGTAGGCCCGGGACAGCCGGAGCCCCCCGCCCCGTTCCCGGGGCAGCAGGTTCACCTCACTGCCGGGGGCGGCGGGACACCCCTCCCCCCCGCGATCCGTTCCGTTCCCGGGGCGACACAGCCGGAGGCAGCACAGGCCGAGGAGGTGCTGCGGTGCGCCCTGCACACGCACCGGCACCGGGCACTTTCGGCGACGCGTGTGCCGTGACTCCGCGTGTTCGGTTCACAGTTCCCACTGCCGCGGGCGGTCAGCGCCCTGCGGTCGGCGCGGAGAGCCCTGCCTGCCTGGCTGGCGCGGAGAGCGGCAGGAGGGAGCGCTGGGGAAGGCAGCCAGCGCCCCGAGCGAGAGGCGGCGCCGGGAGGGCCTCCGGTGCGGGCGCCGCAGGCCCGACCCGGCAGCAGCCGCCTGCATCGCCGCTGCGAAGTGGAGCGCCCCCTGCAGGCCAGGCAGGGCGGCAACGCCCCTGCACGGGCTGCCGCGACTACAGCTCCCGGCGCCCCTTGCGGCGGTGCCCGAACTACAACTCCCGGCAGCCTGCGGGCGACGCGTGCCGCGTCGTGCGTGCCTTGCCGCGTCGTGCGTGCTGTGCGTGCCGGTGGAGCAGGCCGCAGCGGCGGGGCCGGGGCCGCGGCGATGCTGGAGGAGGCGGGCGAAGTGCTGGAGTCGGTGCTGAAGGCCTCGTGCCTGCCGCTCAGCTTCCTGCTCTTTGTGCCCGCCGTGCTCCTGCTCCTGGGCCCGCCGCCCGCCGCCGAGGCCGCCCACGAATTCACGGTCTACCGCATGCAGCAGTACGAGCTGGGCGGGCAGCCCTACGGTGAGAAACTGCACGGCCCGGCCGGGCGCGGTTCGGCCACCGGCCTGCGCCAGGCCTCGGTCCTCCGGGAGAGCGAATCCCGACAGCGGTCCCCTTCAGGGCCGATGGGCTCCTGGGAAGAGCCCCGGTCCCGGGGAGGAGCCCAGGGTAGGCCGCGAAGCTGCAGGCGGCCCGGGGAGGGCGACCTAGCCTAGGGGAGGCTGCAGGAGAGCTCGGAGGGCCCTGGGAGGCTGCAGGCGGCCTGGGTCCGGGCACAGACCCGGGGGAGGCCGTAGGCGGGCCCTGTCTGGCTGAGTTTTACTGCCCAGTCTCAGCACAAGCAGGAGGGTGCCAAGAGCTCCTATATGGTGACCTAGATGTGTGCAAGGACCCTGCTGTGTCTGTGGGCTGAACTCCCTGGGTTTTAAGTAGTCCAGCTGCAGCCCTCTTGCATACCAGGGAACTTAGTTATGAGCTCAGTTTTGTTCTCTTGCCTTTGACTCCTCTGTTGACAGGTTGATTCTTATTCGCTCTTCAGCCTCTTCTTCAGTCTCAATTAGCAGTGTCTATTGCTCCAGTGTCTCCTCATTTGAGAGTCCTTCCTTTTGCAGTTCTTCCTTTATGTTACGATTGACCTCCAGTTCCTCTGTTCTGTTGCTTCCAGGCTGATGATTGTGCAACACCTTTCTTTGAGTCAGAAATGCAACCTGTGCAGCCTATTCTGTGAATCGTGGAAGTATTGTAACCCTTACCCTCCCTGTACTCACTAAACCAGAATCAAGTGCTGTTTCTGAGTCCTCTGTAGATATTTTATTCCAGATCCAGGCATGTGTTCTGTTCGTGAGTGACTCTTCCTGCTGTCTGTTTTGTGGCCTAAGTTTCAGACTTCTGTTAACAGTCTGGCATTACAGCCCCAGATTTATTCTGTACTGTCCATGAGACTCGGTCCCTAGATCTTTCAGATCTTCATAAGATCAAACATCAGTAGAAGTTATGAAATGCTAGATATGCCTGCATGCTTTGTAAACAGTACAGATGCTATTGGTGGTTTCTGAATACTGAAATTATTTCTGGGTTATTCCATCACAGTTTCTCAAAATGTGTCCACGTCTTGAGACCTCTGTTGTTGTTAACCTCACTAGATCTGACGCAGGCTCTCTCATGGGAGTATTAAGCTATCTCTTTTCTCATGTGGTGGTAAGTCTTTGTTGGCAGGCTTAATGGGAGCAGCAGGCATGTGTTTCAGCTGGCTTTGACTTTGGTTGCCTGAGTGTTCTCTCTAGCCAAGTGCTCACAACATATTTTGGAATATTTTGTGAAGTCTCAAAAAGCCATACATTGTTTTTTTAAGATGCTTGCAATTAACTTTTTATGCTGTTTCTTTTTCTGGAGCCTTTTAGCTCGGTGCATTGTGTATTTCCTTGCCAGCCCCTTTGGGTAGCTGATGTTCCTGTTCCATGTGTGTTCTGAGGCCAGATGTCCTTCAGGATAAAAGCTATTTGTTGTTTCAGGTTCTCATATTCTTTTCCAAAAAGACCAAATAGAGTGCTGCTGAGCCTTTTCTTGCAGGGGACAAAAGAGTTTTTTGTCAACATCAGTCATAGAGCAATTGAAGAACAAACTTGAACTTCCCCTAATACTGTTAGAACAGAGTTTTTTAGATTGTAAATGAAAAGCAACTTGTCTTGCCATACTGTCAGAAAATACTGTTGGGTCTGCTCTGCTTAGATGTCAGAGGGTTGTGCTGGGAGCAGAACTCCGGATCCACACTTTGCTATGTTTACCTGTCATTGTTTTGGGAATAGTGGAGAGATTATCCTCATTATCGATTGTTTTTCTCTGAGGGGGGTGGGGTGGGGCTGCTGTTAGTATTTGTTATACAGTGTAGGAGCTCTATGTGGAGAATTTAGATCGTGCCTTAACTCTGGGTTTCTGGGTGTATGGCCCTCACTGATACTATGCAGTGGAAGTACAGGTTTTTCTTGTTTAGGTGATTTGACCTTTGAGGAGACCAAACTAATGTTAGAGTTAAGTTAAGCCAGATTTAAATCTAACCTTTAACACCACTCCTATTAGGCATAGGCTGAGATGCCTTCTGGAGCACCTTGCTCCTTCCCTGGCTGCTTGGGGACTCAGTGTGATGAATTCTTCGATGTAGATGCCAGAGTTATAGACGAAGAAATTGGATTTGGAGCATTACAAATTGTAAGGTGGATTTGAACATCTCTATACAAGATGTTCTCATGGTCTTCTCTTGGAAAATACAGGAGCTGCTGGCAAGCCTCCAGGCTGCTGTTCTCCCAAAGGATTGCATTTTCATGTGGGGGATTTGATATGCTGAAACTGAGAGCAGGAGAGAGCGAGCAGTTAGAAGCAGCCTGCTCATTTGTAATTTTCTCAGCCACAGAAACATCCCAGTGGGTGAGCTAGAACAGGCCTTTGGATGGGCATGGGGTACCCTTGTGTCCTTTCAGAAAGTGGTTTTGCATAGCTTGCATCCTCTGCTTGCAGACATGATCTTACAGCTGGAGGATGCAGTAGGCTGCATAGCAAGAGGCCAGGCTTTCTCCACATGTCTTGCTGTCTGCAGGTATTAGGTGCAGGTAAGCAAACAGGTAGCCTGCATGGTGGTTGTGGGGAGGAAGACTGGAAGGTGGTTGAGGCTGTGTAGTGCTGGAATAAGGGGAGCTGGCAGGACGTGGCTGCACAGATGTTGCTCTGATAGATGCAAGGAAAAAACACAGATCTCTGTTCCTTCTTGGACAAGGGGGAAGAGATGAACTTAGCTTTCTGCAGGTCCTAGCTGCTCTGAAGTTCATCTGACTGTCACCAAGGCTGTTCTAAGAAGGAGCTAGGCTCAAGCAAAGGGGACGTGATGAAGTCACTTACAAAACCTTTTACTGTTCTCTCCTCACAGGCACCAGGAGTGCAGTGCTTAACACAGAAGCCCGCACTGTAGAAGCGGATGTCCTGAGCCGCCGCTGTGTCATGATGCGGCTGGTGGATTTCTCCTATGAGCAGTACCAGAAGGCTCTCCGCCAGTCAGCTGGTGCTGTGGTGATCATCTTGCCGCGATCTATCTCTTCTGTCCCACAGGATGTTGTAAGGGTAAAAAAAAACATTCCCTTTCTCTTCTGATAGGAGATGTATTTGAGAGGGAGAGAGGCTTGGGTTGCTGTAGGACTGAAAGCTCCTGTTGTAATGCACAACAAATCATACTCTAATTTTAAAACTTAGCTTTCTCTCTGAGCTTTGGTGGTTAATTTTTTCTGTCCTCTTGCATGTTTAGCAGATGCTAAGTTTGCGTCTCACTTAAATCCTCAGCAATTCATGGAGATAGAGCCGGAAATGCTTGCTATGGAAACCATTGTGCCAGTCTACTTTGCAGTAGAAGATGAAGAGCTGCTGTCTATCTATGAACAAACGCGGGCTGCTTCTGCATCGCAGGGTTCTGCCTCGGCTGCAGAAGGTGCGTTCTGACAAGTCGGGGAAAGGTTTAGAGGAAGACAGTCCTGATCCCACCTCTGGGAGCTGTCTGCTGTCATACGCCCTATGAACCAGTGTTCTGTTGCCTTCATGTTTATTCTGTCTTTGTTAAAGTGCTTTGAGATTTAATGGAAGAAAAATGCAGAATAAGAGAGAGTATTACTTGACTGTATTTGGAAATAGTTGCATGGAGTGAGTTTTCAGCTTCACACTGTTGCAAGTAAGATAGAAAGCAAAACTCAAGTTAAAAACAACATTGAAGATGTTAAGTGACTACAGTGTGTTGGTAGAAAGCTGAAGCTTTTCATCTGACCAGAAGTCAGTTCAGGCTTCCGTGTATTCCCCTGTAAATAACTTCTCTATCTTACTGACCTGCTGCTCATGATTAACTTTAGGACTGTTGGAGAAAAGTTTTGTTTTAGCTAGCTCAAAATATTGGGATTTCAGGACAGAATGAAAATGCATGGTCACCAGGATTCCATGCAATGCATAAACACAAGTGACAAGTGAGAGGGCTTAAATGGTTTAAAGCTGGTCTCTCCAGAGCTCAGTTAGCAAGGGGAAAAAAAGGGATGAAACTTCCCCAGGTATACTTACTTTTTTTTTTTGTTCTAGTGCTGCTGCACACAGCAACTGCCAATGGCTTCCAGATGGTGACCAGTGGGGCTCAAAGCAAAGCTATCAATGACTGGCTCATACCCAGCGTGGAGGTGAGTTGTATATGGGTTCAAAGTGGCAACATTGATGGGATGCCTTCTTTTATTGGGACTTCGTCAGACATTTGGACTGATAGGGGAAGTCAGGGGAGTCTCAGCCAGATGAGTATCTGAAGTCCTCAGAACTGAGGCCACTGCAGACTCAATAGGCATGTAGAAGTCAGGCTGTCTTTGTGCAGGTGCACATAGGGCAATGCTGAGTGACGCTGATCTCTTTCCTCTGCAGGGAAGGCTTACAGGGCTGGGTGGAGAAGACTTGCCCACTGTTGTGATAGTTGCCCACTATGATTCTTTTGGAGTGGCTCCAGTGAGTATTCTTCCTGCAGCTCTCTGTTCCTGTCTTTTTTTCCCATGTGGCCTCTGCCCCTATCTTTTTTCTTGGCCTTAAAGACCTGGGGCAGTTATAAGTGGAGCATGGTGGTGTGCTGTCTTGAAGACTGTTCTGGTACGTGGGAATAAGTGTAGAGTTGTCACCTTGTCTCTGTCCCACTTCATCCTGCAGTGGCTGTCACATGGTGCTGACTCCAATGGCAGTGGTATCTCAGTGCTACTGGAACTAGCCAGGCTCTTTTCCCGGCTTTACACCTACAGACGTACCCATGCTGGGTAAGAAACTGCCCTATTCTTTGTTGAATGTGTGTAGCTGAGATCAGATAAGAAGGGCTTTTGCTCCAGACCTGTAGAGTGTTACAAGCAGTCTTTCACTTCCTGTGCTCTGTTTTGCTCCCCTCCAGCTGCTGTTAATGGCCAAGCTCCTTTCTTTGGTTTCTTTGCTGTAGCTCTGCTCAAGCTTGGGGACAAGTGGAGGGAATGATGTGGGAAGTAGATTCCATCCTCAAGCACTGGGAACTCCCCCCCCTTTACCCCTGTCCTGCCATTACCTTAGTATGTGGCATGTAGGAAGCATTTGTTAATGGACAGCTTGCCTTGAATAGTAGGTGCTAGCTGTTGTGATTTCACCACACCTCCCAAGCTGAGTAAAGGAGTTCTGTAGCCATGGAGTGCGGTGTGCTAACACTTTTCTTTGATGGGCAGGTATAACTTGCTGTTCTTTGCATCTGGAGGTGGCAAGTTTAATTATCAAGGAACCAAGCGGTGGCTGGAAGACAATTTGGACCACACTGGTGAGTAAGGGGCTGGCATTCCATCATGTTCTGTGGCAAGGCCTCTGTTAATATGATTGTGTTAAGTGTCTAATATGTCAGCCCTCCTGTGAGCATCTTCTTGTGTGGGCCTTGCTTTTTTGGGATGGAAATCCCAGCGCAAAACATAGCAATAAAAGTTTGAATTTTTCTGTTCCAGATTCCAGCCTGCTGCAGGACAACGTAGCATTTGTTCTCTGCCTTGATACTCTGGGCCGAGGCAATAGCCTTCATCTCCATGTCTCAAAGCCTCCCAAGGAGGGGACCTTGCAGCATGCATTTCTGAAAGAACTGGAGATGGTAATGAAAAGCATTTTAGGTAGATGGGAGCTTGGAATTTACTGTGGGGAGCTGCAGCTCTCCAAGAGAGGAAGGAAGGGAGTAAGATGTGAAGAAAGGGTGTGCCATTGAAATATTTCATGTGTTGTTTATGGTCACTTGATTTGAAGTGCAGACAAATCTTCATGCCACAATCCCAAATGAAGCAGACTAGATCTGCTGCATTTTCCACTGCACTTCCTTATGGCTTGTTGCTTGCAAAAACTGCCCACTTGATTTCTGTAGTGACATTAAAACAGCTTTTTAATGGCAGTAACTGCACCTTACAGGTGGAAGTGTATTTACTTTCTGGAACACAAAAAAAAATTGGGTCTAGGTGGACTGGGCAGCACAAGATGGGACTATGCAGTGGGCAGCTCGACACTCTGGATGGCTTGTCCTTTCCCTCAGGTTGTTGCCAGCCAGTTCCCAGAAGTGAAATTTTCCATGGTGCACAAGAAGATAAACTTGGCTGAGGACATGCTGGCATGGGAGCATGAGCGTTTTGCAATCCGACGCTTGCCAGCATTCACCATCTCCCATCTGGAAAGCCACCGGGACAGCCTGCGCAACAGCATCATGGATAGGAGGTTAGAGGCCTTAGGGAAGGCTCCAGTTGAAATTCAGCCCATAGACATAAATTGGCCTCATGACTGCTTGTGCTCTTCCTATGGTCAGAGGATGGGTGAAAAACCACTGGGAGCTGGGCTCTGGATTCAGGCTCATGCTTGATGCAGTGAAAAAGTGTGGTTTGTAGAGGAAGCTGATCCCATTGACAAGTCCATAATCCCCTCTTTTGCTTTAGGGCACGAATAGACACTAAGGCATTAACCAGGAATACTAGGATCATTGCTGAGGCTTTGACGAGGGTCATCTACAACCTAACAGACAAGGTAAGAGTTGCCCATCATGCGGTGCTAGCCAGACTTGTCCTGCCCAACCAAGCTTGCTCTCACCAATAGCCTGGGTTTTTTTTATCCTTGCAGGGAGCACCTCCAGATCTGCAGATCTTCACGGATCAGATGGTGAGCACAGTGCATTTTTGTAACCTGTGGGAAGAAGGAACCAAGAAGTCTGGAAGAGAGGTCTGATCTCAGCATGTTTGTGGTTGACTCCCTTTCTTTGGTGGTATTTTTCTGCAGCAGATCCAGCAGGAGCAACTAGAATCAGTGATGGACTGGCTCAGCAGTCAGCCCAGGGCTGCCCAGCTGATTGATAAAGACAGCACCTTCCTCAACACCTTAGAATATTATATGGGTCGCTATCTGAAGGATGTAAAACAGCATCATGTAAAGGCAGACAAACGGTAAGAAAAGAATGAAAGAACTAGCCAGGGCATGCAAACTGGCTTCCCCCCTAATGAATTTAGTCTCTGAGCTGCAGCTTTTCTGGCTTCTTGGCATGTAGCTGGAAGTGATTGCTCTCCTGCCAGTTTTGGTTCATGCTCTCTGTTCTCCCAGAGAAAGCTCTTTATCATTCTTCACAGCACAGTAACAAGTCCCAGCAGCTCCCTCTGTCTGAAGCGCTTGTTTTTTCACTGTTTTGGTTCCACCCTTCCCACTCTGCGTGCTGCTTCTCTCTGAATGCAGGAAAACGCTAAGGTCCCCTAGAAAACTTTCTTTAATTGCAAAAAGGCAGCTTCCATCCTGTCTAACCTGCTTGGGTTGAAGCAGTTTAATGAATCCAGTGAGGCGTCTTCCACGTGCCTCTTCCGAGACAGCTGAGCAGCATGTGTTCCGAATTGTATCCTTAGGCTTCTGATTGTAGGAAAAGAAAGACTTGACAACTAAAATCAGTTCAAAACTGGTATGCAAGTTGGTCATGCTTACCTGTCTCTGCTTGGATGAACTGCTTGGGAACAGAGGTCTGGGCTATCCTTCCTGTGGTGTCAAGAAGTGTAATACAACCTGAAGAATTTCTTCTTTTCACAGCGACCCTGAGTTTGTTTTCTATGACCAGCTGAAACAGGTGATGAATGCATACAGGTATGGAATTCCCTTGGGCATGTTGGGCTATTGTCTCTCTCTGTGGCAGTACCTGCTGTAGCGATTTCATGTGTTCTTTCTTTATTGCAGGGTCAAGCCAGCGATCTTTGACCTGCTTCTGGCTGTCTGTATTGCAGCCTACCTTGGTGTTGCCTATGTTGCAGTGCAGGTAAGAGAAGAGAGGCAGGAGACGGACGTATTATATTCCTCGTAAATCACATTAGCTGCAGTAACTGGTGCTCACACAGTCCCAGCACCAAAGCTGGAACAATAATGCCACCCCACTCTAAAAATAGTAATCCAAAATGCCTGGCTGTTTTGATGTGTATGTTTTTGAGTATCTCAGTTGCCTGTACTGAAGGCAATCTCTTGCCATTCGAGTGCAAAACTGTTTTATGGACCTCCTTCTCTTGGTCAAGGACACACACAACTCACTTGTTAAGCTATTTTGGCTATGTAACAGCTTCAGACTGAAACTTCTCAAGGTAACTAAAATCTGCTGTAGTGTTAAAGGTTTGCAACTTGTGTTAGGAGATCCTTCCAGTATCTGAACTTTGGATACAGCTTAGAAATGTATCTTCAGTTTTGTTGGTGGTTGTTTGTTTTTTTTTTTTTGTAATGAAACCATAAATGCATCCTGTGCCCATACTCCTGGAAACGTGATACTCTGTGCCTTGGCCAGCCAGCTTAAACTTAGTGTTTTTGTTTAAGTGTTAACAAAGCCACTGTGAGCTAGGCTTCTGATCCTGGCTGGGTTCTCTGAAGAACATGAATGAAAGGGAAGCATTTTAGGTCAATCTAAATTTTGATCTTTTCATGTTATTTGTGTTTATTATTTGTTTGGGGAAGCAACAAGCATTTAAAAATCCAATGTAACAGCATAAACATGAGGGAAAACATATACTTTGATTTCTGTCAACTATCTTCATTACGTTTGTTATTACAAATTATTTGAAGCCTGGATCTTGTTATATCTGTCATATATCTGAAGTAGCTGTTATTGAATCAAAATGCAATTAGTCGAAGCAGAATTAAAAGAGGAAATAAGTGAATTTCTAAGTCACTGGTGAAATGGTGAAAGAGAATATCCAGTTAAAGGATTATGAACTACTGGGAATCTCTGTTGCCTGGTTCATTTTGACATTCCTGAAACTGCTAACAGCAGTGTTTCTGTAGTGACCAGTATCATGCATATGTTGAAATCTGAATCTTTCTCCTCCCCTTCAGAAGGAACAGAATTGCATCAAAAAACGTAAAATCTTTAACAAGTGTTTGCATCTTCACAATGGGGGTGATACAGGCCTGCACAAACACTTCTGTAAGCCGTCACTTTCTGTACAGCTTCAAGTAACTGGCTTCATTGTAATAATTCCTTCTAATTCACCAAGTCCCACTCTGTCTTCAGGATGAGAGTGCTAGTGGATGATCCAAACAAGGTATTGCATTTGCACATTAGTATTGGTTTAAGCCTTCTAGTAAGTTTTCTCTTTGTGTAGAACACAGTCATTTTATTACAATTTATAAGGACTCATGGTTACTTATTTTCCTTCTGTTTTCAGCACTTTGGTCTCCTTTACAAGATGATACAGAGATTATCCCTTAAAACCAAGCATCAGTGAAGCAACGAATCATCACCCGTACAGCAGCACTGAGCCATCGGTGAGCCCATCAGGAACCTTCTGCCTTCAATTGAATCCTGCTGTTTCTCTTCTTCTGTCTCCTCTTTGCCACTCTAGAGATGGGAGGAAGGCAGAAAGAAAATGAAATTTTAACTCTTGTGTACCTTTTAAGTGCTTTTCTTCACCTTCTTCCCCTGACTTGCACCATGTCTATTTTCCTTTGCTTTTTGGAGAGGGAGAGGCTCAGAGACTTCAGTAGTTTCTGCAGATTGTTTAAACGCTGAACAGCTGATTCTGAGCAGCTTCTATGAGCGTAAAAACAAGTCCGGCATCTTCATGGACGCATGTGCCCTACAGCCAACTTGAAAGCTGAAACTACAGAGTAGAGTGACGTGTTATCTCTGCCCAGCAAACAAGGACTCAGAGCAGTTGTTTAAAAGAAAAAAAAAAGTGCACATGCAAATTAAAGAGAATACTATTAGCATGTTTTCTTATGGCACCTCTTCCTCAAGTTCACTGTCTGGCTTTAGGAAGGTGTGCTGAGCAAGCAGTGTCTGCAGCAAGCATCTTCTTGCATTTTGTTTAGACTGTGCAATAACTCATTCCCTTTTAGGAGGTGTACTGTAAACAATCTTGACTGTTATTGACAGAATGAGGAAAGATTGTTAAAACAGGTTCCTTGCATTAGGGTTCTTACCAGCACAGGTTCTCTCCTGTCTCTATTGGGGGATGCATTTTGCTGTGTACTTGATTTCTCTTAAAGTTTATGGTCCTTGAACAGTTCAAACTGCCACCGCTCTGTGCTAAACTCTTGCTTAGTTTTTAAGGGATGTTCTACAGTCCGAACTGCTGCAGGATCGTGTTCTGTGCTGTTCCATGTATTTAAATGAGCTGGTTATATTAATAGCAAGAGCAGCCCAGCTCCTACTGAGCTCTGGTCTGTAATCCCTTCAGTCTGCATTCCTCAGTTTTCACTTCCAGATGGGTTCTGGATTTTGGGGTGTTTTCCCATGTTCACCTGCATCTCAGGGTCTCATTTCACATTTTTCAGCTCTATTATTTCTGGAAACACTGTTCCTGGCCTGCACGTATGAGCAAGTTCCCAAAGTGCTTGTTGCTGTCCTTTCATGTGCTGCCCCCAGTATGTATGAAGGGAGGCAGGTCACTTACCCATTAAAAAAAAAAAAAAAAACAACCAAAAACCAAAAAAATTAAGTTTTATGAATGTCATTTTAAACATGGCTGTTTCTAGAACTGTACCTAAGAGAGTGTATCTTGGAACACACGCTCTCTGTTACTTTCATTCTTGAGCAAGCAGTATTTTTAGTTTGCTGATGCTCCTGGATGGAGAGAGCTATGTAGTTGCCCAAAGTAGTTGCTAGTGCTGTGCAAAGATCAGGAGCGCCAGGTAACCAGTTGCTCAAGCATTGTCATCATCTTAAGTCTTTCCTGAATTCCACCATCCAAGGTAAGCAGGATACTTGTCACCACTTTCTGGTGAGAGCCGAATGCCCTTTCTGAGTAGTGTTGCACTTTGTTTCCTCCCAAGTTTTTCTGGAAAATATATCAAGATACTGACTACAAGTCCTAGGCTAGTTGTAGTTCTAGAAGATGTCCTGATTGAATATCACTGTCCTGTCACTCAACAATGTTTGAGTCCTTTCTGTAGCTTGCTCTATGCATATGAGGTCTCTTCACAGGCCACGGTGACTACCTTTTTTTTTTTTAAATGACTACTTGTATTTAAAATAGCATCTTTTACAGAGGCTAAAAAGCTCTTGTGGGTTTGAATGAAGGTGTAACCTTTTTTTGTATGCAAGGAAAATTCAAGCTGTGCATCCTTGTCTGCACCACAGCTGCTGCGTGTGCACTTGTTAGAAAAGGAGTTGTGGCCAGTCACAGTCCTTGTCCTTTGGATGGGGACCAAAGCACTGATTTCCATCCATCTTTGTTTCACTGTAGTCTCCTCCTTGGACTATCCTTACCCCATGATGCATGCTTTCTGCTACTTTAAATGTGTAGCAATTTGTTCTTTAAAGGGTCTTTTCTTTTCCAGGAGAGCATGCTGATGTCAGTGGCTCACTGTAGTATCAGCAGGTGGCATGGTACCAAGCACTCCTGAAATATCAGCCCTACAGGGAAACTTGCCTTTTTCTGATCTTTTGAGTGCTTATTTAAAATGCGTCTCTCTGCATGCATGAAGTGTTCATGACACTCCTCTGCCAAATGAATTTATAATGACTTCAGAAATTGCTGGAGTGGCTGGAAGACGAGCCTTGATTGTTTTCCACTGACTTTTATGCTCTGCCTTTAGAAACTACGTATGTTGTGCTATGGGAAGGTGCATGCTCTAGACTGTGTAGGTTCAGAACATGCACAGTACAGTGGCTATCTGAAGAACTTCTCTGTAGGTTCTGAATATCTGGAAGTAGTTTCAGAGGCCTCCAGCTGCATCGTACATTTCTAGTGTGTTACACTTGGAGAGGGGGTGGTTCCTCCAATCCAGCAGATTACTTAACCAGGCTTAATGTAACTCTGTTACTTCACTGAGCAACATAGAAAAAACAAAATTATTAGCAATCCTGCTGCAGCTTGACTTGATGCATGTAAAATTTGCAAGTAGTGGGCAAGAGAGACCAGAACAGGCCCAGAGCATTCTTCCTTGCAGTGGAGACTCTCAATCTTCGGTCTTCCAGATGAGAAGCTCAAACTTCAGAGTCAAAAACTTCCACCAAGGCAACCCAGTGTGGTTGCAGCTATGTCCCTGTCAAGGTTGTAGCATTAAAGCAAACACTTCAGCTCCTTGTGGTCTCAACAATAAACTGCTAACACTCCTCTTGCAGTGCCAGAAGCCAGTGGCAGCTATCTAAAAGGAAGGTGGATAGAGGTAAATGAGGAGAGTTCATAAACTTGAAGGGCAGTTGGGATAGTACATTGCTCTCTCCCACACAAGGGTAATTTGATCTATAATCTGATTGGATGCATTTTGTGTATCTCTAGCTGGCTGCCATAGAAAGTAGTTTTTACTACAGATAAGGGTTTATGCTTTTGATCAAAGTGCATGTGTGCTGAAACATCATATACTCAAATCTGAGATAGTCATATTCCAACTTTCTCATAGCTGGAACACAGTGCCCATCCTGGGAGTGAAAGTAGTTCCCACATTGCTGTTTCCTTTGGGAAGCTGACAGAGAAGCTTGTAAATAGACCCTGCTAGGTTTTGAAAAATCAAGGAAAAATGGTGCTGATCCGTACTGCAGCATATCTGATCAATTCTGTCACCAACATGACACGCAAAGGCAGAAATCCAACAGCTGTTCTGGTAAAATAAAAGTTCTCCACAATGTTGCAGAAGAGCCCTGCGTAGCTGATACTTGTTACCCCTATTTTTACCTATCTTTTTTATCAGGAGTTTGCCTGGCCTGGAAGGAAGAAGCATGGAAAGCATATGTCCACATATACACAAGTGGCTAGCAGTTGATGCTTCTAGCCATAAAACAATTTTCTTTGCTATCTGTCTGACTTTACCTGTTGTCCTGGTGCTGTCAAAATCTGCAGCTCACAGAAATCTGGTTTTCCAACAGGATTTTAGCACTGAAGCTGTTCATTCCTTCAGTCCACTCCCACCCACACAGGCACAAATGAGGATTGTATGCGAGTAGTTTGGACTATTGTAGTTGATCTCCCAAATAAGAGAGGTTGGTTCATTGTTATGAAATAAGTACTACTGGGCTGTGCAATATGAACTTCGCTCTTGTACTCAGTGCTAAGAGGAAAGAACCCTGAAGCCAAAATGGAACTAGGTACCCCACTATCTGTGGCTGGAGGAGTCACCACAGTCTGTTTAATGTTTAAAACCACAGATACCCCAAAATTGTTGTGGGGCTTGATTTTGGGGGGTTTTGTTTGTTTGCTTGTTTTAAATCATGCACTCTCATGTTGTTCATAACACAAGCCAAAATATGGAGCTTCTCCTGCACCTTGTGGCCAAGCTGGGTTTTACATTTAAGAGCCATTCTGTCTTGACTTACTGATCTGAAATGATGGGGGTGCTACTCAGTAAATTGGGCCTCTGGGTACTCAAGTGTGGGCTCCTGCTTGCTCACTTTGATCTGTTTAGTTTCCATTTGTACTTACTGGATAGCAATGTCAAGGTTATAATCTGGAATATTTGCAGCTCAGGAAAAAGAGTTGATTTATCTAGCAATGTTAACTCAATTATTTATCTCTTATGTGTCCTAAAGAACAAATGTATATTGAGGTGAATATTTAAAAGCTAATAGAAAATTCAATGCAGTTGATTTACCTTTTTTTTCTGACTATAAATGTAATAATATTTAAGTATTTTAACATTTTTCATTTCCTTATTTGTTTGTCCCTTTTTCCCTTGGAAAAATAAACCGAGTGAGTAGGTTTGATGAACAGATTTGTTGGAGAGCTATTTGCTGCTGGAAGCTCAAAAAACTGGAATATCCTTGCATTAACTGAAGGAATAGACCCCCTGCAAAAAGGGAGAAAATGCATGTGTTTAAGAGCTTACATCATCCCTTCTATACAGTCAAAAGTAAAATAGTATAACAGAAACGATTTACAGACCCTGAGCAAGATTCCAGCACCTTGAGGTGAGCAAATTCCCATTTATTAGAAGGGTTCATGCTGATTTGAAGCGATTGAAGTTTCTATGCGAGACGGCTTCAATACTGTGAAAAACTGGCTACCTGAGAAGCCAACACGGTGTATGCTAGTGGTAGATTGTTGTGCCTCTGTCATTACGAAATGACTTTTTGAACGCTTATAAACTATTTATTCAAATTATAAACAGTGCAAGAGATCTCTTCCCTGAGCACAAGTCAGTCCAATTCTTACAAACCACAGCAGTCATAGTTGTAGAGTGGGAAACTGAGCTAAACATAACAGAAGGGGAAGCGGTTGTACTTTCATTCTGCCTCCTCGTAATGGCCAAGTTGAGTATCTAAGGGGTTCTCGTTGGTAAGACCTTTCTTTCCAGCATCGGCTGCCCCACTTTCCCACGTGTGTTGTAAGGATGTACAAAGTCAAGTCTCGGTGCGTGCCTTGCCCGGCCGGGGTGTTTGGCTCCCCTGCGGGCTGTCTGAAGGAGGCCAGCCCTTCTGCTGCCGGGGCTGGAGCCACTGGGTGAATCGGCTAAGTCCCGGGAATGCCTTTCTCTGCTGTGTCCCTGGCGTTTCCTGACGGTGATTTGGGGCAGGGCGGGGGAACCCAGCCCGCTGCCGGGCTGGTTCCGGCGCGGCTGGAGCACGTTCTGGTGCCCACCGGTAGCAGAGCCACACCCGGGCCGGCGCCTGTTCGCTGTGGCTCAGCCCGGTGGCTGTTGCCTGCCCGCCGGGGCCGCGCGGGCCTCCAGGCTCCCTGCCCGGTTCCGCGCGAGGGCACAGAGAGAACAGCGCTCTCGTAAACCCGAACCAAGCCAGGGCCGCCAGCTCTGCTGCACCCCGGAGGGCGCGGCCAGGCCGCCGGCGGGGCTCGGCGCGGTCCGCCCGGCCCCGGCGGGCGAGGCGGGGCACGCGGGCAGCGCCGCAGCGATTGGCCGGTTGGCGGGGGCGCTGGCACTGGGGGAAGAGCAGGGAGCCGCGGGATTGGTGGGGGGCGGCCGCGGGCTGGCTGCCTCCTGCACGCGCCGCGCTCTGTCAGGTACAAGCAACGCCCAGGAGGCCCGGCCTAGCCCCGCCCCGCCCCGCCCCTTCTCTGCTCCCTTCGCGGGGCCCCGGCGGCTCTGGCGTTCCCCGTCTGCTCCTGGGCTGACCGGCGGTGACGCGCGGCTCTTTCCGTAGGATGCCTAAGGCCAAGGAGTTGGCGGGGACGAGCAGCTCAGAGAGCAGCCCGGAGGAGGGGAAGGTACTGGCCGCCCCGGGGAGAAGGGAGAGCCGCCAGCAGAGCTTCCCGGTCGGGTCTCGGTCCCGAGGGCAGGTGACACGGCTTTCCCGCCTGCACCGCGGGGCAGGCAGAGCAGGTGCCAGGTGGCGCCCCTTCGCCCCCCCCCCCGCACCGGCGGCAGAGGCACCTGGCAGTCGCAGTGCACCCAGTAGCATGTGTGCCTCATTCGTGGACCGTGAAACTGGTGTGCTGTAGAGGCTCAGGTGCGGGCCAGGAGAAGAGCTGTGGCTCCTCAGACCAGGCTGTTCAAACTGGTGATCTCTCTTTCTAGAAAAGAAAGAAAGAAATGTCTTCTAAGTCAGAGAAAAGGCTGAAAACAGAGGGTAAACCTTCAAAGGTGACAGAAAAACCTCTGGGACAAGGCAGTGAAGAGGAGGGCATGTTCCAGGTACGGAGGGCAGGGATCCGCTCTAGGAACACATCTTCCTCCTTCTCTTTATACAGGTCTCCCCTCTACCTCCTCTATTTGTAGCAGAGCATTTTTGTAGCTGAGCTGACTGCCTGGGATGCCTGCTGTTCCTTCACTAGTCCTCTGGCATGTTGAGTGACTGAACAGGCCCTATGGGCTGAGGAGCAACTTGTTGCAGGGCTGGGTTTAACGCAGGCTCCGTGTCGCCATAGATTGGGAAGATGCGTTATGTCAGAGTGTCCTGCTTCAAGGGGAAGGCCCTCGTGGACATCAGGGAGTTCTACGCTGACAAGGAAGGCGGCATGAAACCAGGGCGGAAAGGTACAACTGCGTTGGCTAGGTGGCAGCTGGGGGCTGCGCCGGCCTCTGCCTTGGCTGCTGGCTCTCCAGCTCCTACGTAGCCTGTCTCCCTTGGTGGTAGGGAGACCTGTGCATGCCACACTGAGGGACTAGGGAGCTGAGCAAACCATGTGGGAGGGTTTAGCACTTTCTCAGCCTAGGTGGCAACAACTGAAGAAAAGCACAAAGAATGAGTGGGTGTGAGCCTCCAGTAAGATCTGGAGCTTGGCAGGACCGCGCTGAGAAGCAGTGCACAAAGCTGCTGTGCAGGATTCTGGTTCCACCTCTGATCACAGAGGCTGAAAACACTGACTCTGATGTTGCTGCCTTGTGTCCTACTGCTAGCTGACAAACTTGTGGTTTGGTACTTCGTGATGCCTAGGGCAAAAAGGTGGCATTTTGTATGTTTGCCCCTAATCTGTAACAGTGGAGCTGTGCTTGGCAGGGAGACCCTCCCAGGAGTAAATCCATCCTTGCCTATTTAGATGGGAATAGGAAGGTTAAGACCCTTCTAGATCCCTACCAAGACATTCCAATGCTACTGTGTTAGGTGTTCCTTATTCTTTTGGGAAGGTGCCTGATGATGTGATATAGTGGCACAACTTCGGTGGCCCATCGCAGCAGCACTACCTGAGTAGGTGATGCTAGCAAAGGCAGCTGGGGAAGGGAAGACACGTTTTTCTCCAAAGCTCTCTAACTGATGAGTCAACACTCAGGCCTTTCGTTTTGCGACTTTGACAGTGACTTGCCAATTTGCCTCATAGTTCACAGGCCCTGGACTTTTTTCACCTGTCCTGTGTGTTGTGCCCAGCAAACATGCAATTAATGTGGGGTTTCTTGAGGAACCTTTTGGTCCTTTCTATAGATTTTTGTGTCAGGGTAGACACATTTGTTTCAGCTTGGTTTGCTTCATAACTGCTAAGCATGGCTTTCCTTCCAGAAATTAATTTCCTTCAGAGAATTTACAAGTATAAATTACTCACTTAGAGGGAACTGTGTACCCTGTAATGAAAATGAGAAGCAAAGCCCTCAAGCTTTTCTCTGCCATTGAGGGCATAGAGGGAAAGGAGCATTGTGGACTCCTTCCAGGCTGGAAAAAGCACACCCACAATGTAAGACAGAAGATCTGTCAGTTAAAACAGAGATCATGAAGAAATGTTTTTTCATTTAAATGCTGCCTCTGCTGTTTTTCTCAAGAGTTCTTGGCCCCTGATCTTTATCTAGAGAATTTAATAAAGCTTAGGCCCTGGTTCTTTAATGCGATTCTTAACAAAGCCAAAAGGAACAAGTTGACAACATCTGGCTGGAACCCACACAGCAATTCCACTACCGTGTTTATTTTGTAAGGGAGAGGGACAGGACATCAAGACCTTATTTCTGCTGGATCTAAAAAGAAGCCAGTTCTTCTCTAGTGTTTAAGCCATACTAGTGATTTCTTGTTAGCAGCAGGTTTGGGTTTTTTTTTTTATAGAGCTAGAGTTGGCATTATTTCCTTTGGACAGTTGAAAGGATGGTGTCCTAACTGCTGTGTGGAGTAAGGTTCTCCTAGAATTTCTTCCCAGCTCATGTGGGTAGGAATTTGTATTAGGGCATAGGCTGTAAGGGGCTGTGGGACTCTTGAAAGGAAATTTGAGCTTATATTCTCATATGGTGCTTCTGTGATAGCATTGAGTACTTCTTGATATGGATGCTGAAGTGCTGGCACAACTGCCATGCTTAGAAGGCTGCTTCTGTTTCTGGTCTGTGCCTCTGCCTCAGATTCCCACTTTCCCTTCTGTAGCTAGTCTGAAGGAGCCAATCTGGTGTGCTACTTGATGCTTACCCCTTGCTTCCTCTGAAACCTCTCCTTCTGCTGTTTCTAGGGATTGCCCTGTCTGCAGAACAGTGGAACCAGCTGAAGGAGACCATTCCTGAGATCGATGCTGCAGTCAAGAAATTATAAGATGAGGAATCTTGGACACCTTCAATCTGCTTCCTTTCCCTTAAGTGCACTGAGAACTACAAAGCCAAGGATTCTCATCTGGAGCCTTCCCCTCACCTTGCTGGGGTTTCCTCACTGAGGTGGTGGTTGTGCTGAAAAGACCAGAGACTCTTCTATTTTCACGAAGTAGCCGTGAAGTGAGACTTCAGCACCTCTGGTCTCAAGCAGACCTGAGGTCTGTGCTGGTGAGGGACATGACCCCAACCTCGCTTTCCAGGGGTGGATGGCTTCAGTCTACCTTGTGGAGTGCTTTAACTGCTCTACATCTGTTACTGTCTTCCACTTGGTTGACTATTGAATAAGATGGTTTGATAGATAAGATCTTGGCATCCTCTGTATTTCCTCCACGTCATTCTGGCTATTTCAAGTACTTTCTGTGTTGGTGAGGGTTGTTTGGTGGGTTTTTTTGGGGGGGCGGGGGTGTTTGAGTGAAGAAAGGGATTATTATACTTTAGCAACTGGTTTTTCTGTAGAGGGTGAATATGCACAATAAATGTGTTTGCATTATAAAAAGGAGAGGCATAGTGTTTCACAGGCTGGCACCTCAACTCTTTGTTTCAGGCACCCTTCTTTGTAGGTTGCTGTTGGATTTCCCTTTCAGAAGGAGAGTGCTCTGTAGTGTTTATTCTCATTGTATGTTCCCAATAATCCTGCCATACAGAAGCAGTCAGACAGCAGTCTACTCCAGGTCATGGGAAGAGCAAGCTAGAATGTGAATCATTCAAAGGAACTGGTAATTAGGAGGCCTATTAAATAGAGGGGAAATTAAAGGCCTAAGGAGGAAAAAGAATATTTCCCTGTGGCGGAGAAAAATGACAAGCTATGGAAAGAGTGGAGAGAGGATATTTTATACTTGAGCTCTAAATGGATCCCACTCTGGGATCAGCTGCAGCAAACACAGCCCTTCCTTAGCAAGACTTTTCCAGACTTTTCAACAGCTTGCATTCTTCCATCTATTTTTGGGTTTTCTCTTTCCCTGGTTTCCATAGTATCTGAATGCTTTCATGCTCTTAAATCTATCTGACACTTGCAACACCTTGGTGAAGTAGGAGGTACTAAGGCCCTTGCTCTATAGAGGTGCTGGGGCTGTAACAGCTCAGGGTTGTGTGGAGATGTGGGGTGGAGCAGTGAATGAAACTAGGCTTTCTACATGCTGAATTTTGTAAACTGCTGGACTTAACTTTCATAGGGATAGCAGGAGGGGGAAAAAAAAAAGAAATCTTTCTTCATAAAACTGTCTCTTAAAAAAATTTTGAAGGGCTCAGTGCTGTAGCTGCTTGGAGCAGGGTGGAGACAGGTAGACTTGGTGACTGAGGCCTTCTCCTCTAATCCTGTGTTCAGCTGTTCTCTATTCACAGTGTCACATTTCTTTCTCTGAAGTAAGTGAGAGAGAGCATGAGAATTACTGGACTGTGTCCCGCAAGCCGGTTGCTCATGCTGTAAGCTCATCCCATGGAATATTATAACATACTATCTTAATACAGTGTTCAGCGACTAAAGGTAAATGGGAAGATAAAGAACTTACAAAAAGAAAGCGATGAAAGGGAGGCAGATGTTGTAGGTATGAACCCAAGATGCTAGGATGCTCAGTCCTTTATTTTGTCCCAGCCCTGGGGTACCCCAGACTAAAGCATATGACAGAAATAACCATCTCTGTGTATGATGCATGCTCCAGGAGTGTTTGGGGGGCAGAGGGAGAAGCCAGATCAAATCAGCAGAGCTTAATATCTTTGCTGACTAAAAATAAGTCCAAACTGAACTGATCAGCTCAATTGAATATTGCATGGTTCTAGAGCTGATGAATGGCCTCCCTTAATTGGGAAAGAAGGGCCATGTTCCATTGACTTCTGACTAGCTTTCTTTCAAGCATTGGAAGAAACAGTTTGCAAACAACCCAAACTTCAAGGACTTCAAGGTGCGTTTTTTATTTTTTTTTAAATCCTCAAAGAACGGCTGCTCTTGATCAGAAAGATATCTGGAATCTTTGATGTTCATTTCCAATCTGCCCACTGTTACAGACAACTTCTGGTCATAAAATCCACAAGCCTTAAAACTTAGTTAATTTTTGGTTTGTTGCAAAGTTCAAATATTAAAACAACCCTCATCTTAAATTGGTTGGGATAACAGATATCCAATGAAAGGTAAACAGTAAGGTCTTGGTAAATAAGAGAGGATGAAAGCTTATAGCAAGTTGTACTCTTTCACACAGAGAGGGTGTTTTTTCTCTTAAACTGATAATCTGGCTGTCTTAGAGCAGTTTTCTCTGCAGAACCTTTTGCTCCAGACCAGAAACAATCACATTATAGGAATGCACTTTTATCTTCTTGAGATACTCTATCGTTGCTTGGATATTTTCTGCTAGGACTGTCTTAACTAGTCCTTTGGCTCTTCTGCCTGGGGAGCAAATAGGTAAGGGAAGGCAGATTGTTTTGAAGGATCCTTGAAAGAGTCTTCTCGCCCCCCTTTTTTCTGGGCTGCTGTGTGGATTTCCTACCTCAAGTGCTGTCTCCTAGGTGATTTGGAAATTCAGAGCTCCAGCTTGTATTTTCTCCATTCCTTGATGTCTTTAGGAGCTGGAAGGAAAGGGCAGGCACTCCTAATGCAAATTGTATCTTGCTGTTCCTGGGTCCTTTGTTTGAGCCCTTCTCAAATTTGCGCCAGTGGACTGGACCTCTTCACCTTTTAACTTAAGCTGCCCCTGTCTAAATCCAAACACTTACATGCCACAAGAAGCCAGGAAAGTATAGATGTGTTTAAAGAAAACACCCTTTTTTTTTTCACTAGCAAATGTCTTTCTGCAGAAGAGAAACTTCCCAGGCACGCAATGTGGTTTTCTTTTTGAAGCAGCATCTCAGGTTTGGGCAGAATCTGTTCCTTCATCCTCTTGGAATCATGCATCTGAGCTCTGCCGTGCCCATTCTAGCTCTCCCTTGCAGCCTCCTCAGTGACAGATGCAACATGTTTCCTCTTCATCTGCAAAGGTGACCTGTCATTTCCCTTTTTCGCTCTCTCTTGGTGCTATGACTATCTTTATCTACCCCTTAATCCTTTTACTGTGGTATGTAATGCTCTGTCTGGCTCTGTAAACTCTTTCCAGGTGCTGATTGACAGCTGTTCTATTTTTCATTTACCAGCAGTATTTTCATGTCTGTTTTTCTCTACTGCATTCGGGGTGATTATATTCATGGACTCCAAAGATACTGGGTATATCTTTCCCTCTAAATAGACAGTTTCTACCTGAGGCACTGGGTGCTTCGAGCTGTAACATAAGCCTAGAGCAGCTTGTACTGCAGCAGTTGACATGAAAAGCAGGCTAGGCATGGAAAGGTGCTTGAAAACATTACTTGCTTAGCCATGATTCATCCAAGGTGAGGTTTGCTGCTGTTGTGATAAAGGTCTCTGTTTTTAAGATTGCTTTATCTGTTTGCATCTGTTAAAAATGAGAACATCTTGACTTGTCGTAGGCTTCCCAGCTGATGCATCTGTGGCTTCTGAGTAGATGGCAGAACCCTAGCAGTCTCTGCAAGAGATGTAAACATAAAGTTTGGCCAGTTGTAGGGAGTTCTGTTTTTTTTTAGGGTGAATTTTAGAATGGTACCACCCTCAAACACAAAGCAGCTCTATAGCAAGAGTCTTGAGACACCTTGCAACGGCTCCTGGGTTCAGGCCAGGCTGCAAAAAGCTGAGGGCCCTTTGTGAGTCCATTTCAGTGAAAAGCCTGGATGCAAATTCCAGGCTCTTGCACCTGCTGGCTCTGAATAACTGTTCTGGCAGCTCCACAACACAGGTGAGGACAATAGCCAGGGCTGGAGAAAGAAGGGTACAGAACTGTAGCTTGGAGAAGGGTTGAGATTCTCTGCTGATGACAAGAGAGAAGAGGAATGAATCCTCAGTGCTTTCCTACTGAGGTTAGCATGTGCCTCTGGCTCTGCCATTCTTGCCATGACTTTTGGCCTGGGAGCCAGATGGGTGCTCATACATGAACAGTACTCTCAGTTCCTCTCTCTGCTTCCCAGGATTGGGATCCCTCTTCTTCCCCGATAACCCACCCCCTTTTTCCTAACCTTTCCTCCACAGATACCAGCATTGAAACCTGCTGCAAGTCTCTCCTGTTGCAGGGGCCTGGGGTCAGCCCTCTACCTTCCTAGGTAAAATCAAGCATAACAGATCTGGGTAGTATTTGAGCCAGTGCTCTGGGAGGTGAGCTGTGTGAGCTACTATGTGGAACACTGTGGGGAGAGGGCAGGAAGGAGGATGGGACTTGGGGAGCAGGCAAGAGGGCAGTCTGCTGAATTGGGCTGCTGTGTAGGAGCATGGAGCTGTTGTTGCACACCCATACCCAGTGCAGGGTCCCCTCCTCCACTCACTGCCTCTTGTCCAGCTGCAGGATCCAGGGCAAGAGTAGTGGGAGATGGCAGAAAGCTCCTAGCAGAGAGGCTAAGCAAGGGGAAGAGAGGCCGGGTTGTGCCTGCACCGCAGTCCTTTGTAAAGCCTCAGGCCTGGCATGCTCAGCAGAGCTGAGCACCTGGCTCTGCCAAAGCTATCTCTGCAAACAATCCAGCAAACACATGCCCTCCCTCCTCCCAGCACCAGGGTGCGGAAGTCCATTCATCTTCGGGGACCACTGGGGCAGGATGACAGCCTAAAATGTACAGCGTGATGACGAGAGCTGGTGCATGCTGCAGAGGAAATGCCCTGTGGAATACGCAGGCGGTGTGTGGCCATGGGCGGCAGAGCGGGTTTGGCTGTGTCCCTGCAGCTGCGCTGCTGAGGGCAGCTGCTCCTTGTGGAGCCCTGAGCTTGGGTGTTCTGTGCCTCAGCATCACCCTGGTGTAGCAGAGAGATGAGACAGCCTGGGTCACCTGGACTGTGCGCTCAGAGAACTGACACCCCTTGCTGCCTCATGTCGTCTGTCAGAACTGAAGAAGCTGGTGGGAGAACAATCCACATCGTCACATAAGGAGTCGGAATCTGACCCTGGTAGCAACCCAATGGCTGCTTCAACGTGGATACACGACCAGCTTCTGACCATCTGGCACAGGCGAACGGGAGCTAGCGGAAATGGTGCTGCCAAGCCGCAGTAGGAGGGAGCTGAGCTTCTCAAAAGAAAAGGTGCTCTGCCCACAACGGCCTGGGGCAGAGAGACCTGGCCAGGATTGTAGGCCTGGGGCCGGTATCGCTTCCCATTGCAGCTAGGCTCCCTCCAGGACCCGTGCTTGTGGCTGTGCTCAATGCTCTGTTGCAGTTTCCTCACTTTGGGGGAGGGCTGTGTTAGAAAATTTTCTGCTTTAAATAATTTCTTTTCTTCCAGACCCTGGTGCTGAGACACTGAGAAAAAGGGGCCAATACTGATTCTGATATGGATGTGGAAGGGCACAGCCTGCCTTGTCTCTTGTTAGCAGTACAAGCGCAAGCTCTTATTTTGGAAAGAAGCTTTACATGCCTAATTTCCTGACAGCTGATGACAATTTGTCCTTCTGAGATAAGTACCAGGCCCTACAAATAAACCTCCCACCACCTGCTGAGCATACAGGGCCTAGTCGTGGGTGCTTAGAGCTCTCCCCCTTGCTCCCAGGGCACTCATTGTTTCCGGGACTTAGGCTCTAAAATATGCCTCTTCTCTTGCCCGAGGAAGACAGGCGTTGTGTTTCTTCATCGGCTCTCAGGATGCAGTCCCAAAGCTGCCTTGCTTCCTCGTCTTGTGCTGCAAGCGCTTTTGTGATCTCCTTGCCAAAGGGGCCTGCTCTTGGGGCCCTCTCCATCCCTACCTTGCCCCCCATCCCTGTGCCCCTCTTTTAGGCCCGTCCCTGCGCCCTTCTCTTGGGGGCCCCTCCGTCCCTCCATGGGCACCTCGCCACTCCCTTGGGCCCCCGCGCCCCGCCTTGGCCCCCGCGCAGCCGCCCGCGGTCCCACCGGGGGCGCTGCGGAGCGGCCTCTTTGTGGCGCCGCGGCGGCGGCGCTGCGGCGCGAGGCCGTTCCCAGCCGCGCTGCCATCCCCCGCCCGCCGCCCGCAGCCGCGCCGGGCGCGGGGCATGGCCAGACCTCACCGAGGGCGAGGCGAGGAGGCAGCCGCCGCCGCTCCCGCCAGCGCCGCAGCCGCCGACGCCGAGCCCTCCCCCATGAGCAACAGCGGCGGCGCGGAGCCTTCCGCGCAGCCCGACAGCATGAAGGACCTGGATGCCCATCAAGCTCTTCGTGGGGCAGATCCCGCGCAACCTGGAGGAGAAGGACCTCAAGCCGCTCTTCGAGCAGTTCGGCAAGATCTACGAGCTCACCGTGCTCAAGGACCGCTACACTGGCATGCACAAGGGTGAGTCCGGCCCCGCACGACCCGGGCGCGCGACCCGGGGCGCGAACAAAGGGCGGTGGGTCTCACAGCCCCCCACATCGCCCTCGGTCGATCCACGCGTGACCCACCGCGGACGCGCTGCCTCTGCCGTGTGTCGTCGTCGTCGTCCCCGTCCCGTCCCCCCCGCACCCCCCCCCCGGCTGGGGTTCGTGCCCCCTGATCCTCTGCACGGGAAGGGTCTGCATCCCTGGCGCCCACGGGCAGGGGCGGCACCGTGGCCCTGGGTGGGGTTCGGTGTCCCCACGCCAGAGCCCCACGGACCCGGCAGTGCCCGCGCAGCCCCTCTTGCCCCGGTCCCAGCACCCGCCTGGTAGCCCGGGGCCTGGCGCCGGTCGCGACGGTGCGTGGGGTGCTGTGACAAAGGCGCGGACGTGCAGAGGGGGCCAGACCGCGGCTGCTGCAGGTCGCGGCAGCTAGGGCTGAAAAACCGGAGCCCCTCGGTGAGCGGCCAGTCATCCTCCCCTGTGGTCTCAGATCTCATCCTAGGCAGGAATATGGCACTACAGTTTTAAAATCCACCTCACAAGAATATCGGCTGCAAATCTGTTTGTTGCCAGTGGCGTTTGGGATAGATGAGGGCCCTTCTTGATGATAGATTGGGATAGATGATGCGTCTTTCTTCACTGAAAGACCTTAGTGAATGCTAAAAGTTGAGGAGGCTTGTTAAGCTGCACTTACTGTTGTATTTTGAAAGCTGTATTTGAAAGCTGTGCATTGCATCAGGATGTCAGACTCCCTTCTGTTGGAGCGATTCTAGCCCACCCCCAGCAGGTGTTCAGAATCTTGTGATCACCACAGCCAGGCCATGAATGGGAATTCCCGGAGCCTGTTTGTGGTGAGCTCTGACGAGAGTGATCGCAGCACCACTCTCTGGCACATGTAGAGCAAGCCTGCAGGGAACCTACAGCAAGTACCTTGAAAGCTGTCAGTGCTCGGCCTGGGCCTCTGTGCCCCTAAACCGATTTGTGATGGGGTCATGTGTTGGTGCATGCTGGAGGGAGTGTGAGTTGCATTCAGTCCTGATGCCTCTGGTTTCAGATTTAGGAAGACAGATAAGAAAAACTGAGTGCCGTGGCAACTCAAACTGTTCCAGACTGAACAGAGAGGGAAGGGGACAACAGAAAAATAAGTTTATTTTCAAACAAAAGGCTAAATCTAACCCCAACACAAAAGGAAAACACTTCCTTATTGAAGCCTGTAGGAGCTGGGCTGACTTGAATTTAGCTGAAGTATGTCTGGTTGGGACTTCAGAACTAAAATGCCATGTGCTTGTGTGTCTATGTGTGCAAGGGACTGAGTCCAAACCTGCTACCATCTGACAGTGACTTGCCAGGTTTCAAACCCGGTGAGGAGGAGAATGGGCCTGAGGCAAGAGGCAATGGCACATTTCATTTCAGTTGACATATTAAATATAGACTGTGAGGTCTGAGGTCAGGTTCCAGGCAGGAGACAGATTCTAGGGATCTGCCACTTAGATATGGAAATTAGAGGGGGCAGCACTGGTATTAGCCAGATCTGTGTGACATGCTACTAAATGCGGGATTCCTGCAGCAGAATAAATATATCCCTTTGGTTTTGACATTTTTGAGTGGCTGCAGGTGTTGGTCAGGGGTTGTTTGTGCTCTGTTCTGTACAGAAAAGGCCGTTGAGATGCATAGGTTCTTCTGGTGGCTATTGTACAGTCATTTCCACACACCTTCAGTTTCCTCTGCTCCCCCTGCCCTGTTTTGTACAAAATGAAAGGTTTGGATTCCTTTCCTGGTGACATGGGTTTACATGTAGACCCTCAACCTGGTTTGGGAATAGGCAATATATCTCTCCGAAGAAGTCAGAGAAGGATGTGGGGGAGACTTAGCATGCAGCGAAGAAATGAGGCCCACAGTCCAGCCAACGCTGACCCTCGCCTTCCTCTCCCATCTTATCAGGTCTGGCTACCTTGGCTTAGACTCCATGCAAGAAGGTCAACCTGGCGAGGAGCTGCCATTCCCATTAGCATTAGCAGGCCTGGAGGGTGCTAGCCCTGACCCAAAAGCCACAGCAGCCTGAAGCACTGTCACAGGAGCTGGCCAGGGCTTCACGGCCTGTGATCAGGGGAAGGCTTTGGCAAATCTGGGTAACCATGCACTCATTTCTGCGCCATACAGAAGCCATAGTCTTTCTGGGGCAGTTGTAACAGCAGATTCAGTTTTCTCTCCCTATGTTCCGTGATCTGCAGTGAGGTCCAATTGACAGCTCACATGTGGCTTCCATCTGCTTTTTCCCTTTCTTTCCCTAAATGGGGAGAACCAGTTGTGTGAGAAGCCAGCACTGCTGGTAAAGCCCAGCAGCTCCTCTTGCAATCCCTTGCAGCTTGACGCAGAGCTGAGCAGCTGCCTCTGCCCCCGGGGGAAGAAGGCAGGGTGAAAAGGCCTGCCAGGGGCAGGAGAGTGTGAATTGGGCTGCAGAGTCTGAGAGCCCAAGAGCTAGCCAGGACAGTCCTGTACGGGTGCTGAGAACTGATGAATTCACTGGAGCCAGAGGAGGATCTTACAGCCCTGCTAGAAACATGAGCACCATTATGAAATGGTTTTGTTAGTGCTGACCTATTCATGTCTCAGCAACCTGACTACTGGTAATTGTACTATTCCAGCCTCCTAATATTATTCATGAGGCAAGTTTTTCTATTTATGTTAATCCAGATGCATTGTGCCGTATGGCAGTGTTTGTCTTAAAGCTAATATTTTCATGGGAAGAGCAGGGAGGCATTGAACAGGCTTTTGGAATGGGTCGAGGAGACCGAGCAGGAGAATCCAGTGGAAATTTTTGGCTTTGTGTTCCAGGATTGGGTAGAAGGCAGTTCCTCTGTGAGTGTCAACTATGCTCTCCTGGGTGGTTTCCTAGCAGTGCCCATGATAGGGAAAGTGGAGAGATTCTGGAGTGTGAGATGCTAAACTGAACTGCAGGGGAATGGCAGGGACAGGAGAAGCCTTCTCGCAGGGCATGTGGAGCAAGCATACAGTGTGTAGACAGATGGGTGGCTTTTCCAAAGGGCAAGGGGGCAATAACAACCTCAGTCTAACTTGCCTCACTGGCAGCTGAGTTTTGACCTCAGCTTCTGCAGGCTTGTAGATAAGCTCCTCACTGACTCCATGCTTCTACTGCTGAAGTATTTGATGTGATTTCTAATGCTAAGCTGAATCTAGAGACCTCTCTCTTCTGCAAACTGGCAGCCTTTTTTCTTGCTCAAGGCTTTAGACTGCTGCTGTCTGGAGTAATGTTTAGGATCTGAAGGGACTATAAATCCTAGAGTCAGTGTGTGGTTTGTAGGGAGGATCAGACACAGAATATCTTATTTTTTTTGCTGCAGTCTCTTGCAAGTGGAACTAGACTGGGTTCTGCTTATAGGGAGCTGGAAACCCTCCTGGAGCAGTGGGAGTAGAGTGGTGTCACCCGACACTAAGGAACATACAGGTTCTTTTAGGGATCCTTGGCAGAATGATGATGGCACTAAGTCATAGTTACACTTAAAGCTTTATTTTCTTAATAGAAATTTATGATTAGTGTAGCACAGAATTTATGATTAGAATGGCACAGGACTTCTACAAGCAGAATCACTATAGTACAACCTATAAGTAGCATAATACAGAATTTTATAATACAACTTAACTTATGATTTCTATCACCTGGACCCCCTGCAGATTGAGTCAGATCTTTAATACATGGTTTGCTGTATCAATATAACAGTTGTAATCTAGACTTGAAAATCATATAAAAGAAGACGAGTCACTAGGTCCTTGGAGGAAGCAGATGGTGGTGGAGGCGTCCCTGGCTGCTGGGGATCACGGCTCTCACGGTCCAGCAGCAGCTCTGGTCCAATTTAGGACTTGTAATGGCTCGCTTTTATAGACGGTGCTCTGGGTGCTGTTACGCTTCCCTGTTCTGTGACTGGATCATCAACACCACCTGTTTGGCTGGGTGCCTGGGACCTTCAAGGCTGGCACTTTTTAACACCTTGAGCACTTTTTAACACCATGTCCCATGTCTCAGCAGGCATAACTGACTTGGTGTAGAAGTGCCCAAAGGGGCATAAGCCTGTTGACCTGAGTCTGCTGTTAACTAAAGCAGGAAATGTGGAAGTGAGGAAAACCTAGTGAGAGTGATGGGCCCCCTTGCACCTCTGTGGACATCTCTTCACTGTTGAGTGGATCCCTGGGGTGGCTCTGTCAGGCTAAAGTTTTAGGAGCCTGAAGAACCCATGAAAGACATGGTAAGCAGAGTCCTGTCACAGCATGGAAACCCTTCATAGCTGGGAAAACGTGGCTTTCCTTGAGCCTCTGGTACTTCTGTAAGCTTCAGGCACCTGGGTGAAGGCACGGGACAATGGGAGGCTGTGGAAAATGCCTGGTGCTTTGCTTACTTGCTGCATCTAAGGAGTAGCTGAAGAGTTAGTTTGCAAGAGAGAATGTCTCTTCAGGAAGGAAGATTTTTTTTTTTCCCCCAAATATTCGTTTACACAATTGGGCTTAGAGTGTAGTGTTTCTGCCCAA
The DNA here is from genome assembly GCA_009819775.1 of Phoenicopterus ruber ruber. Classification (NCBI taxonomy): domain Eukaryota; kingdom Metazoa; phylum Chordata; class Aves; order Phoenicopteriformes; family Phoenicopteridae; genus Phoenicopterus; species Phoenicopterus ruber. The sequence goes on from CM020240.1 coordinate 6,427,977, forward strand.
ACTCCTTTCTGTACTTCTGACTAGGACTTTGCAAAGAGAATAGAGGCGACCCCTGCATCCTACCTCCAAAACATCTGGCTGTGGAGGACCAGTAATCAGTAGCTGACCTCTTTAGCTCTTTCCTTTCCACAGCCAGTACAGCCTCCCAGATTCCTGCCATTGGGAAGCAGGAATGAGATGAAATGAATGAAGGGGATGTCCTGAAAGCTTAAAGACATGAAGAGCTCAGGGACAGAGCAGTGGACAAGGCTGTCCTGTGCCAATGGGCTTGCTTGTTCTAATCCAGCCCAAACACAGCCTGTTGTTAAAGGCTGCCCCCGTGCTGTTTCATGCTTGAGTGAAGGGAGGGGAGTACAAGCAGGCTCCTGTTGAGCAAATATCCACATCCTTGAAAAGCAGAGCAGCAGCAAGGATTGTCCTGGGAGTGAAGCGGGAAGTTTGAGTGAGGGATCTTCAGGCTCCATACCTGCAGGATGCTTCTGTCTCCAGAGGCTGCTACCTCTTGCTACAGATACCCGAGCACCTAAAAGATGAACAGTATTTTGGGCTGCCTTTGCTGTAGGGAGAGAGAAGAACTAGAGAGCTCTAGGGAGGGGGTTCATGGCACTTTTTTGGATTGTGCTGGTGGATGTAGGTGTTGCTGGGGTTTACAAATCCCTGATCTGGGCATGATGACAGTACCTTGCAAAATAACTCTATCCCTGTGCAAGGAGTCTCTCTCCTTTGTCCCCACTAAATGGTGTACCTTTGTCCAATCCTCATTTTTATCCTTGTTCTCCCATGGGCTGAGGTTTTTGAGCCTGCCAGTGTGCATTACCTCAGCTTTGATGTTCCTGAGCACTGGAATTTGGGACTCAGGGACTGGGTTTGAGTGCTTAAACTCAGCAGGTAAAATAGTTTTCCTTAGTTTTCTTGGGTTTGATGGCTAATTCTCCTGAGGCAAGGATGGTTGTCTTCATTGCACGTGGACATGGTACCAATGCATCGAAGGTCTCAGTGGAATAAATTGCTTATTCTCAGCTCCTGACTTCAGAGTTTTGTGTGCTAAACCTGACCCCAGTTGTCTTAGAATGGGTCTCATGTGACTTGCAAAGTAGCAGACTGGAGCAGCAGGTGGAATCAGGCAAGCATATTGCGTTTGGGACTTTGGTGACCAGGCTTCCAGATCTGTTAGAAATAGGGTTTTGGGCTCTCTGGTTATACAGGTGCTTTTGAGGCTTTTCCTGATGCTTGGCATCATAGCAGTCTGCAAGGAGAGAGCAAAAGCAAAGGGGTGCTTCCCCCCTACAATAGAGCTAGCTGCCTTTACCATGAAAAGTGAAGGTTACCTACATGCATTCTAGCCTCACTGCATTGTAAATTATCTGATGATCCCACGTCTGGCCTTGGTGCAGCATTGTCCAGGTCAGAACCTGGGCAATAAGGAGCTTTAATTACCTGTTAGAGATATCTAATACTTGTGTGCTGTTTGTGGAGTGGTTTTTTTTGCCTAGCAAGAGCTGTGAGGACAGAAGCAATTTGCTTAGCTGCGGCAACTTATTGGAGTTGGGGATAGAAGAACAGCATAATCTTGTTGCCGTGGGTTGGGATTGTCCTGAGCAGCTGGCTTCCGTGTGGCCTACAAGTGTTGTGTACCATGGAGTCATTCTGGGGAGGAGGGGAGAGATCCAGACAGCCCTTGTCCTGCATCCACCTTTGAATCCATGGAGAGCTGAAGCAGCTTTGGAGTACCCCAAGCCAGGCACAGGAAGGTGGGGGCAAAAGAACAGACTTCTCTATTTGGGCCATAACAATGCATCTGCAGCCCCAGCACAACAATATAGACATGGGCATTTAGCAACAAGCTGAAGGGACATGTCCTGCCTTTGCTTAGGATGTGAAATGCTACGGCGAATAGGAGGGGGGGGTGAGTGAGGGGGTCAGATGCATTCTGGCATTTGAGTCTATTCTCCAGTGCTTTGCCCATCCTCATCTGAAACAACTCAAGTGACGGAGCTCCAGGCACTTCCTTGGGGAGATCATTCCACAGTCTAATAAATCTCTCTCTGCTAGGAAATGTTTCTTGATAACTAGCCATTTTTTTCCTTTGCTTAGTTTCATTTGATTATTCTTAGCATCGGAGCACCCAAAGATGATCCCTCTTCTTCCTGGAGGCGCTACAATTCTCCCCCCCACCCCTTGGCTCCAGTGTTAGGCTAAGATGTTGAGTCAAATCTTGACTAAGAATGTCAGGATCTGGCTTTTTCTGTGTGCTTTTCATCTTGCTTCTTAAGTTGGCCATTGCAGAATGCATTATGCTTTGTTGTTCTCTGTATTTCCTTGTCATGCATATGTATATTTGTGGTGTCTTGTGCACATTGTATGGGTGTATGTATGGCACAGAAAGCCAGGCCTCTCCTGTAGCTTTCCATGATTCTGTGAATCTGGATCATGGAGCTTTCAAATGAACCTAAAATCCTAGATGCTTTTCCTCTTTCCTTGCTGCCTTTTTTTTTTTCTTTTTTTTTTTTTTTTTCTTTTGTATCAATAATCATACTGGTCCTTGCATATCCTCTGGTCCTTGTGTTTTGGACTGTTTCTCCCACAGGCAACGTTTAGCTTGCGTTTTGGCTCTCCTGTTGTTTCTCACCTTGTTCCACACCTGTTTCAAACCTAGTTGATTCACTGGGACCCTTTTCCATGACTTCAACAGGACCTTGGATGGGGCCTGCAAGTCCTGTAATGTTGTTTCTTTGTCTTTTTCCCTAGAGACTTCAACACATCCAAATTCCGTGACATTTGCACCCTTAATTCAAGCCACCGCCCTCCTTCCCCCTGCCAAAGGTCAGGTCTTGCGCCAAGGGCTCTGTCCTAGGCACTTCCTCTGTACCTGAGCAGAAGCGTTGGGATGGAGGTCTGCTGGAACAGGCCAGCATCTGTAGATCTTGTACTTCGCGGTCACCTGCTGTTGCCAAAGAGGAACATTGTGTCCATGTGCATCTGCAATTTGCACGTCTAAACTCGACACTTGCCTGTATCCACTGCAGGTTGTGCATTCTCACATACTGCGCCAGAGACTCTGCCATCAAAGCCCAGACAGCACTGCATGAACAGAAGACTTTGCCAGGGGGTAAGTCTCAGTGAATTGTGCCTGGAGCTCATGCCATGGGCAGGCAAATGGGGGATTGTCAGATGAGGGAGTAAGGGTGAGAAGTGGCTTAGATTAATTTCCTGCTTGTGAAAGAGAAGTGTGGTTGGAGGTTAGGGCAGGGATGTGGGAGCCAAAGCACAGTGCTGCTCTTCACAGAGCTGCTGCTCTTTCTCCACCTTGCCAAGGCCTGCCCCATGTAACTCCAGCCAAACCTATTTCTGTGCTGCTCTTTTGGTCTCTGTGGTGTGATGTGGCATCTTCAGCTATCTGTCCCTGCCACTAGGGAGCTGTGGGCTTTGGGGTGAAGTGCATGGGCCCAGCCGCACCGTGGTCATGCTAGAAAGCTGACAGGAGACAAGACAAGGTACCAGACCCTTTTCCTCCAGGTGTGCAGAACTTCCTGGTGCATCTGCTCCTAGTCTGCCATTGCCCTGCAGGGTGTCTGGACAATTTGTTGGGTGTCTCTGTGCAGGAGCCAAAATGACTTCTGGTGCAGTGGCTGAGTTGGATTAGCTTCTCAGAAGAAAAAAATACACTTTCCACATCCCATTGTTTGGAAGAGAAATGGGGTATATGGGTGATACAAGAGTGCTGAACTAGCTGTGGTCTGTTCCTGGGTCTTGCTTGCTTCATAACTGGCGTTGGGAGCAAAGTGCTGTAGGGATCGCAGGAGACCAGGCACTGTGGAACAGGTCCCTCCTTGCAGGGAAGTCCTCTGCCTCCCTGGGACCTGCTGGTGAGCTGAAAGGAGTCCTGAATTGTTGCCATTCCCATTTTGGTATGGTTTGAGAGCTTTGACTGGGCAGTTCCCTTGCTGCACTGAGGGGGTTGATCAAGCACATTGGAAGGATTCATTTGGAGGTGAGTAGGCGGAGGAGTTGGGTACTTATAGACAGAAGCTCACAGGAGGCCCTGAGTGCTCAAGGCAACGGAATAATTAATGTAAACCAGGGGTCTCTGGAGAGGGCTTAGGAATTCTTAACCATAACATTTCCTCTTTAACCCATACAGGTACAAATAGCTTCCCTCACCTCTTCCAGCTCCCCTCAAGACCTCCACGCGCACACATCCTTTTCCATATTTGTTTACCTGTGCTCCCTTTTTGGATGGTCCTGTGTTGGCATTTGAGGGCTGGAAAATGCACGTAACTTAATTACCACATAATGGGATCTTTACTCTTTTAGGTTATCTCAGGGCAGCAAGAGGGAAGAATGCAGATAACCAGGTGCTCAAATATTGTTTGAGTTAATTTTGTGTGAGGGGGGAAAAGGTCAAGCCTTTCAGGTTTAAAGCAATGTAATCTTCTATGTGTGTTGGTCCAGGGCAGAATTGACAGAGTCTATAAGAACAAGTCAAAGGATGGAGGAGCAGTCATGATGAGTCATGTTACAGTGCTGTAACACAATGGAGAAGACAGACATGTCTCTACCTAGTACCTGTAGAGTGACTCTGAAAGGTTATTCATGTGAGGCTTGGTGGATTCGAGGCAATCTCAGTTTGCTGCAGTTCTACATTGGGAATTGTTGCATGTTTCGTTATATTCTCTACTTTTTGTGCGCTCAGTGCTTGTAGAGTGCTGCATGGAGTAGTATTTAAAGCAGCAATTTATCTGTGATGTGGTGATGTAAAGGCTTTTTATGTTAAGGGAGGTGTAAGAAACTGCTTGGGAACAGTAAGAAGTCTGTGCTAGCTGAGTACCTTCGAACATGTTTGTCTGGAGACAGTTAATGAGCAATGTGGTGTAATTAAGCTTCAGGATTAAGGTGAAGCTGAGCTGTGCTGCATTTGGAGCTGTCTATTTTCAGGCTGGCAATACACCACTTCATCACATTTAGTTTGTCTTTTGGAAAGTCCCTCAATGACCAAGAAGGCAGGATTCTCTCTCTTTGGTCGTTTTGGTGGTCATTTAAAGATGGTTACTACCAGGATGGAACAGACCTCCATCCTGATGTGCATAGAGTTGGTCTTGGCATGGACACGGGCTGGGTGACCTGAGGTAGCTTTCAGCCCTGTTTTCTTAGCCCGGCTTGTTTGTGTCTGTATAGTATCACCCATCCCTCTGACCCAACTGATCACAAAGGATACTCTGGAAATGAGTCACAGGCAGGAGTGCTAGGTAACTGATTGTTTCCCTATTTTGGGAACGAGGCTGTGAAATTTCGTCTCTGTATATCACATCTAGATCATCTTCTGATGAACTTTGTGGCAAGCCTCTTACCAGAAATATAGTGAGGACCCAAGCATAGGACAGAGAACAGAATGTACCCGGACCATACCACTGGGATTTCAGTAAATCACAGAATCACAGAATGGTAGGGGTCGGAAGGGACCTCTAGAGATCATCTAGTCCAACCCCCCTGCTCAAGCCAGGGTCACCTAGAGCAGGTGCACAGGACCATGTTCAGGTGGGTTTTGAATATTTCCAGAGAAGGAGGACTCCAGAACCTCTCTGGGCAGCCTGTTCCAGTGCTCTGTCACCCTCACAGTAAAGAAGTTTTTTCTCGTGTTCAGACGGAACTTCCCATGTTCCAGTTTGTGCCTGTTGCCCCATTGGGCACCACCGCAAAGAGTCTGGGCCCCATCCTCTTGACACCCACCCCTGAGATATTTATAAGCATTGATAAGGGTCCCCTCTCAGTCTTCTCTTCCTCAGGCTAAACAGCCCCAGCTCCCTCAGCCTTTCCCTATAGGAGGGATGCTCCAGTCCCCTAATCATCTTTGTAGCCCTCCGCTGGACTCTCTCCAGTAGTTCCTTGTCTGTCTTAAACTGGGGAGCCCAGAACTGGACACAGGACTCCAGATCGGGCCTCACTAGGGCAGAGTAGAGAGGGAGAATGACCTCTCTCGACCAGCTGGCCACACTCTTTTAATGCACCCCAGGATGCCATCGTCTGTAGTCTGGTAAACAAGTGTTTTCTTGTTCGTTTGCCCATTTATTATCTCTTTATTGCACATAGCAATAGCAAGAAGAAAGTTTAAGAGTGTATGACATCAGTGTAGCATGACACAAACTGTCATCTGAATGCATGACCAAGCATCAGCATGTTTAGAGACAGCAAAGGATCAAACTGTCATAGAAAGGACCTTGTTGGTAATCCTACACTTGCCATTGTATTGCAAAGCAACCATAGATGCCACAAGTACCCAAGTACCTTGTTGGTCTCAATGCAGAGACCAGTGTTTGATCTCCACAGTTCATGAACCTGAATAGAGACAAATGGCTTTCTTAGTCTAGACTGGGGATTTGGTAAGGACAGACATATGGAAATGCTTTGATATGGTTTCTGATAGGTCCTTAGGCTGTGATCAGGCAGCTGGAGCAGGACTTACAGGTTCTCTTCTAAATCTGTCGCTGGGTAGGCCTGTGCCCACAGAGATATTGCTTAGGCCCTCCAGGTCTGATGCTAGCAATATCAGCCCATCTAAGAATGCTGCCACATTGTTCCTGCAGGGCCATACCTGCGGTATAGCTTTCCTGAGGTTTTATATTTATATTGTAGGTTTTCCACATAAGTCAATAGGAATCACCACGGTCTCTATTTGCTTTTATGGCATTTCTGGCAAGCTCTTCTTTTGGGAGATAAAAATTCTCGTTTATTTTTAAATTGAGGGCTGTTGGATGTATGATAGCTAAATAGAATTTAAACTCAAAAAAAGCTTATTTTTTGACAGTAAGGCTTAGCATCTTTTTCTGAAGGTAGATAGATTTTTGGTTTTTACCTCCTTTTTGTAAGGGCTAGTGTGCTTAGAGTGTAAAGCAAGATGACTGTCAGCTGTATATTGTGTTGTCTAACACACCTGTGTTGCCTTCAGAGCTCGTGAATCGCTATCAGTGCAGTCTGGAAGTAACAAATGCATGAATCTTCCTTTGCGGAAGGAAGGATGGAGCTTCCTAGAACAGAGAGGTAAAGTGCATCCTCGGTGAATTAGCAGAAGTGTCTGATCACCCAGGCTTGCTAAGGAGCTTACAAGGATGCTGAGTATCTACGCCCTTGCTGTCAGCTGGGGTAAGCAGGAAGAATGCCCTGCCTTGCGGCTGTGTGGGCAAGCAGCCTGTTTCCACACGCTGTGGTGTAGGCCCTCAGATGTGGACAGCAACCTGTGAACCTCAGCACAGCCAAAGGGCTGGCATGCAGCAAGGCAGATTTGCTCATCACCCTGGTTGGTACACGTGATGTGCTTCCCGCTTGTCACACCTTGCTCACAGCGACTCATGCCGTGCAGCATATAGACAGTGCCAGCATCATGGCCAGTTCTCTGTCAGCACCACCTCCTAGCCAGCCTGACACACTCCTACTCCCTGCCCTTCACAATACTTTTTGCGTCCTGCGTGTGCAAAGATCCTGTTTCATGTTCCCCAGTTTTCCTCCCTGAGAACAGGCTGGGGAACTGCACAATTAAGTCTAACTCAGTCCCAATAAAGCAGTTTGACAGGCTCCAAAGACTCAACAGAGATGGAGACAGATCTGCCAAGGAACAAAATAGAAACCATCTTCCTTTGTGGCCTGAGTCCACAGGGCTTGGGGAAAGACACACAACCCATGAAGGCTGAACAGAGGCAAAAATCTTTGGATCTGAAAAGCAGAGAAGGACTCAAGGCCTTACACTTCTTCCTAAATCCAATATCTTCTTCAGCTGCCAGCCAGCCTAGCAGTGCAGTGTTTCACCTTCGCCCTGCTCCCTGGCACATTCCTTCCTGGCTCAGTGAAACGATATTATATCTCAGTAACCCATGCCATTGATTCGTGATTGTGCCTTTACTTTGCTGAGTTCTGAAGGGAATTGGAGAGGTTATTAATGACACACAGTGATTACACACCAAGTTAAAGCCTCTTGCTAAGTGAAATATGAGGGAAAAGCAGCCAGCTTTTCAATATTTCACAGAAACGCTTTGTGTCTCTCTTCATTTGCAGCCAGACAGTTGCAAATTACATAAAATTGCTCCTGAAGAAGAGGAGGAAGAAGAATAGAGGGAGGAAGCAGAGAGGGGGGAGGTTTAAAAAAGTAATTCTTCTGGCAAGGTACAGTTACAGTTTTATTTCTATGCAGAACAAAGAACGGCTTGCTGTGAAAGGTAGGCAAGTAAGTGGCAGAAATTGGTATTGATCCAAGCTGGGAATAGGGGTAGTTTAAGTGCTGGGGGTACTGAAATGTGGCTACATCAGGGGGAGAACTCATGGATGCAGTGACGGCTTGGGAATGCAGGGACACAGGAATGGAAAATTACAGAGAGGAGCAGCATTAGGGCAGAGAGAGACTCTGGGAATGCACCAGGGGTTGAGATGCTGCAGCACTAACTCAGATGGTTGGGCACAAGGATTAATGCGGAGGGCATCCCTGTGGGCAGGCTGTCTCCTATGCTGCCAGGAGCAAGGGCTCACTGTGGGCCATCTGTCAGGATCCATAGCCTGTGATGATATAAAGGAACACAGGTGACTGGAGGGGTTTTGTTAGAGAGGTCAAAGTATCTTATTCTTTCCTCCCCTCTCTTTTGTACAAGTGCTGGTGTGAAGCCAGCCTGGACCAATATTTCTGAAAGTTTCTTCATGGGAACACTACAGGATATCGCAGCTGGCAAAGCTGGGAGACATACTGAGGAGTGGAGTGGGGGCCTGAATGTTTGGTTGGGGGCTGAAGCTGGACTCTGGTTGTTAATCTTTGAGGTGGCCTCTGCAGTTTGAACCTCTGGGTAGGACAGGGTGGAGAAGTTTTTCCCGTGTCCACCCTGCAGGTTTGATAGACAATATCAGCAAATTCATGAGAGCCATGCAACATTATCAGTACAAGGTAGCAATACAGAGACCATGTCAAGGCTGTCTCATTGAAATGGCAGCACCAGGACATGAAGGTACTGGGCTAAAGCAGCCCCTGGGCAAGGAGCAACCAAAGTGCCTGTTTGCTGCAGAGAGAATTGCAAATGCTTACACTGGTGGGGGTTTGGCTTAAGGGGCTGAAAACTAGCAGTGAGGCAAGGCAGCAGCCCTACAAAGTACATACCCTGAAGAGGCAAGGGGAGAGCAAGCTGCCAAGGTAAACATTGGCTCCCGCTGTCTATGGAATTGGAAGGCTAATGAAATTAAAGATCAGCACCCGTTCCCACATGCTGACCAAATGCACACATGCAGGCTTTGTCCTGTGCACAAGGGCCTCCCTTTCTCCCTAGAAATTTCTGACCTTTGCACAACCGGGCACTTGCGTCTCCTTGTAGCCATAGCCATTAGACTTTTGTCTCCCAGAGCTGGCATGTTTCCTGGTGAGCTCACCTGTACTCGTGCATGCACGCACGCATGCACCTGTGCACTAGCCCACACAGACCTTCATCTTTGCAAAGGCACCCACACTCCTGAGCGTGACTCTGCATCCCATCTCCCCAGGGTCATTTGGTATGTGTGCATGCACACAAGTGTTTGAATACGGATATAGAATCACAGAATAATTTATGTTGGAAGAGACCTCTGGGGTCTCTGGTCAAACCCCACTCAAAGCAGGGCTAACTACATCAGATCACTGAGGACCTTCTCCAACTGAGTTTTGAATCTCTCCAAGGAGATCCTGCAGTCGCTCTGGGCCTATCTTCCAGTCTGTGAGCACCCTCAAAGTGAAATAGTTTATCTAATACCAGCCATAACTTTTGTTGTTCAGCCCAGAGAAGAGATGGCTCAGGGGATTCTTACAGTGGCACTGGGGCTCGGGCCCATTTTCAGTGGATCTTCCCATGGGCCCGTTGTTATTGCAGGAGGTTTTGCACCCCTTGGACCTTAACGGTTGCCATAGGAACTGGTGTGCTCACCCTGTGTGCAGCAGCCGGGGCAGAGGGTCCCTGCTGCCACCTGCTTGGCCCTATCCGCAGTCACCAAAGCGTGTGAAATTAGCAGAGACCTCTTTCCGCAGCCACTGTAATTAACTTGCCATGGGGGGAGAAGAGGTAGGGGCATGGCTGCATTGAGGAACTGCTGGTACCCCCAGCTGCCAGGCACAGACCGACCACAGCGTGTTAACCTTCCAGCACATCCATGAGAGGCCTGCGCAAGCTCTCTGCAGACCTGGCTGTGTCTGTCAGCTCAGGCTTCCTGTGCCTCTCACTCCGCCCTTTGCCAGTTTGCTGAGGTCCTTGGAGGCTCTCACTTGTGCACAGAGAAGCACCTGAGCATGTTCACTGGACCAGATGTCCAGTGAAGCAGGGTCAGTGGTGCACCAGTGAGCACAGGGAAAGATGGGCGTTGGACATCTTCTCCAAACAGCCTGACAGAAAGATCAAAACGCGGTGAGTGTGGCAGTGCTCCCGACTTTCCCCTCTGCAGCTCTCTTGCACTTGCCCAGAGTAACTTGGTGACCCATCTTATAGCATCTTATTCCTGCTTTTTGTAGGCCTGCTAATCACTTTCCACCTTACTTTGAGCTGGGAGTGGCTCCTGTGATTCAGGCCTCCTTGGGGAAGCTGAGGATGGCAAGACCCTGTCTCTGCTGAAGCAAGATCCTGCAGCTGACGCAGGACTATGGGCATGAGCACCAAGCTATGCCCAGGTCCTCAGGCCCATGGCTTTCTGGTGGCCAGAATGATCTCTTGTGGTCTTGATGAACTTGCTAGAGGAGTTTTTGGGGTTTTCAGTTCCTTCAGCCCTGTCTTGCAAGAGTGGGGAGGAGCAGGAGGAAGTTTAGGGCCAAATACTAGTCTTTGCATTGCTGAAAAGCCCCCTTGAAACCAGAAAGGTACTTGCCTGAATTTGGCCCAGGATTTTTCTTTCTGTCGCCTCTGGGGGAAACTTGGTGTCCTAGCACCTGTAGAAAAGGATTTGAGAAAGTTGGCACTTTCCTCTTCTCACCTAAAAGCTCCTTTGACCTTCAGTGGCACTAATCACAAGTGACAAGAAGAGATCAGGGCAACAGGGAAGATCATCTAATGTCTTCCTTGATGCAGTGCCCTGCAGTGCACTGAAACGTCAAGGAAGGAGCCCCATGAGGGCAGACTGACCATGGAGTCCTGAGAGATCGCACTTAAATGTGTCTGCCAGTCATGTATGTGATGGGGCTGTAATTGCTATGTTGGGCTGGCCTTCCTGCTGGTTGTCTGATGTTAATGCACAGTAATGGTGCTGTCACTTCCATAGAGATACCAGGGAGAGGCAAAGGCTTTCTGAGTCATGGCGAGAAGTTGCTTCCTCCCAGAGCAGCACTAGCTACAGTGGGGACAAGGATGTCTGACTGTGTTAAGGGAGAAGGGGAACACAGCACAGCAGAGAATCCAAGAGGCAAAGCACCCAGTCCACGTGTGTTGTGGCCCGCATGCTGCTCGGACGTCTGCTTGCTGTTTCCTGCCCTGCATGCACTCAGCTTTTGTGGGGAATGGGGGATAACTTCCCCACTCTACCCGATTTGCCCTCTGTGCTGGGAGTAGGGAAAATACCTCCCAAAGAAACTTGTGAGAGGTGTTGGAGTTTAGTCCTCTTCTTCATGACACAAAGCAGTTGGGTGAAGTCCTCCAACAATCTTCCTTGTTCATGCAAAAAGAGGCGGCCTTAGCCATGTAGGCAGGAGCTGTGTGGTTTGGACTCTGGACTTCGCATCCTGCTTCTGCCACAGACTTCCTGCATGACCTTCATTGTCCTGTGCCTTGATTCCTCTACCTGGAATGCAGTACTCATAATTATCCTTGTCCCCTTCATAATGGGATTGGAGGGAGTGAATTCATAAGCAGCCTTCAGAGCTGTGCTGGAATGGTGCTTGGTGCTAAGGTTGCTCATGTTTTTGTGTGAGACAATTCCCCTTTCTCAGGGAAGGATGGTTATTCTGGATAGGACTGAGGTACGCTGAGACGTCAGTGGAAAGATGCAAGCAGGAGACTTCAGCACTGGGACTGGCACCAATCCATCGCTGCTTGCATTCCCGACCAGAAACAGAGTCCAAATGAGCAAATCAGTATTTAGATTTATGTGCTCTGCACAGCTAGAAGTGGTTGTGATCATTCAGGCAGGGCATTTTTAACTGGCCAGAAGAGGACCAGCCCACAATTTGCAAAGCCTGAGAGCCCAGGACCTAATTCTGCCAATAGCCTTGGATGCCTTTTGGTTCCTGATGTCCCAGTGGAGCCAGCCTGCATTGTGTGTTTCATGCTCTCTGCCTCTGACCCACTTAACACTATGAAGTTCCCCTGCATGGCACCTGAGGGGCTATTTTACATCACTTACTCCTAATTAATAGAGAGGCTTGCCCTGCTGTCCCAGGGGAATTTATCCCTCTATCCAGGTTTTGCAGTTTGAAAGCTGAGGAAGTGAGAGCTAGGGGTCACTGCTCCTTCTTGGAGAACATGGCTACCAGATTGCTGAGATGATGGCTTGTGCTGGGCATTGGTGGAAATGTGGGGAGCTAGTTCACCTCCAGAAGGGTTTGTTTGGGGTGTGATGAGAGAAATGGTGCATTGTAGCCTTGGTGAAACCAACAGCAAAGCTTCCTCTGACTTTAGCGGGGCCAGGAATTTTCCTTAGATCCTTGATCCCAAGAGTATTACAAGGGTGGGGGAGCATTTCCTTGAAAGCAGGGAGGAAGCCCAAACAGAGCACGGTTCCCTGTTTCTCTGTGCTGACCAGATGCTGGGGATGGGGTGGGATGTAATCTAGACACTCGCCAGCAAGGCCTTTAATCCCCGCCTCTTCCCTAGAAACCTCTAGGCTCCTCTGGGCTGCAGTGACTTCCTTACCACCGGGTATCTCCTCACTGCTTCCTGAGGGCTACGCAGGAAATGTGGCTGCTGTGCTTTGTAGCATGTAACGCTCTGGTGGTCAGTATAGCTTTGTACCCCCATCAGGCTGGCCAGTTGCTTCCTATAGTAACCCCAAAGAAAGCAAGGTAACAAAGGCTGCATACTTGTGAGAAGGAGAGTGATGCAGACAGAGAAACGTTGTCTGTGAGAGCTGTGGGCTGTGGAGGGTAAGCATGGCTGTGTTTGGAAAGGGAAGGTGTGCATCCAGCCAGGAGGGCAAATGTGAGGGAGAAGCTGAACGGGGGCAGTGGGAGCTTTGCCCCCTCCCATGTCCTGCCCAGCTGGTATCCATTGCTGCATGTGGCTCCAGAAGGTTTCTTGAGTCCAGTGGGTCATGGAGCTGACAGCTCTTAGTCTGTTGTTAGCAGCAGGTAGGAAGGATGGGGAGGTGTGGGGGTGGGGGACCTTTGGCCTGTGGTGGCCTGACAGAATGTGCTAGATGTTAATGTGATATTCTTCAGAAATGAAGAATAATAACGGTCAGCTGAATAATTTAATGAGGAAAATAAAGCTCAGCTAGTGAGGCAGGCACAGGCTCATAAATCATTTGCTCAAGTTCTCCACGCCACATGTGTGTTCACATATGTTTGTGTTCTTGTGTGGTAAAGGCATGCATGTCTCTGCACGTGTATCTACTTGGCACTTGGAATTTAAGGCAGACACTTCCTGACTCTGTTGGATTCTGGGCCCAGCTGGGCATGTACAAATACGGCTTGCTTAGGTGTATTCTCTGATTACTGTGCAGCTTGAGGCGATGACTGGAGGCCAGAAGAATTTGTACTTCCAGAGTTTGTTGTGCAAGCCAGAAGCATGTCCTCCCTGCTGCCCTGGTACTCTTTCTCCCTCAAATGGAAGGGGTAAAGCTTGACCATCCTTTCTGTGTGTTGGGTTCCTGTAGGGGACAGAGCTCTCTGTCTAAAACCTGTAGACAAAGTTTAGGACTCCACAGGGACACTTCTCAAGGCCTTGTGATCTATGTTGTTGAGTTAAAGCAACTGTGGACTCTCTTTGCATTTGTAGGCTCACACCTCTGCTTGAGAGGCCTTTGTTATTTTGTTCATCTTTAATGGCAACATGGGACTTGGATTAAAGTGTTGTTGCCCTGTTTGTGGAAGCCTCTGGGTGTCCAGTTCTCTGCAAGGAGGACCATGCCTGCCTCTGCCTCAGTTGGGAGACCTCCCATTTCAGGAAGTAACAGGCTCTTCTCCAAGCCGCAGCATCTGGGCAAGTTTCTTGTATCTTATTTTCTCCTCTGTACCCACATTTTCCAGAGCAGATGAAGACCAGCCCAGAGATCAGTCCTCAGTTCGGTGAGTGGCTCTCAAAGTCACTGGAGCTGGCAAGGTCTCTGGAAGTGGGCAGCCCTTGACCAAGGGCTTGGTCTGACATTGGCAGAGGGTGAGTCTTCCTGTGCCCTGCTGAGGTGCTGTGTCAAGTAGGCAAGAGAGAAGCTGTGGCCACAGCTGTGGGGTGCAGAGCAGCCCACATGCTTGATCTCGCCCTAGGCAGCCCTGCTTCCTCTTGTCACCGCAGCCAGACACTGCTTCCAGACTTGCACCAGTGCTAACCCACATCACTGTGCTGGCACTGACGCCTCTACTGCCAATGCTGTCTTGCAGGCATCATGCCATGGCCATGCTGTGGGCATGTCACCCTGCTGTGGGTGTGTGACCCTGTGGGATGCGCTCCCCCGTGGCTGGCAGGTTTGGTAGGGCAGCCATGGCTCACTGTCCCAGGGGCAGGCCCTGCAGTGCACCCTTGGCTGGGTAGCAGGCCCTGGGATAGGGGGAAGGAAAGGAGTGGACAGATGGGTAGAGGGGGCCCCCTCCCCAGAGATCATATCAAAATGTCTCTTTTGTGCAAAGCGGAGGGAATGCCCCCAAGAGCTGGTTTCCATGGCAACCACAAATGTCAGGTTCCATGTGGTGAATAACCGTTTCCATGACAACACCTCCTTTACCCTAGGTGCTGGGAGCTGGAATGACAGCTCTGTTGGGGGAGGGGACAGGGAGATGTCCTCAGGTATTTAATCCCCTCCCTCACCTCCCCCCATGCTTTCTGACTCCTTGCCCCAAGCCCTCGGCCGCAGCATCCCTGGGTGGGTCTGTGCTCATGTGGGCGTGTGATGCTCTTGGCTTCCGCTGCATCCCTTCCTCCCTCCCTTCCCCCAAATGGTGGATTTGCTCCTCGTAGAAGCTGAGATCCGAGTCTGTCCCTCCATCTCCCTCCCCATCTGTTTAGCTTAATCCTGGGTTTGCATCCTGGGTAGAAACAAAGCTATTTCTCAGTGCTGTGGGAGCAGTGGGGAGTGAGGTGGCCAGCTGCCCCTCTTGGCTCTGCACCGAGCCCTCTCTTCTGAGCGCACATCTGGGCTGCCAGCCCTCTCCCACCCAGCCTGCTGCCAAAACACCTCCAGCCTTGGCTTGCGCAGGCATATTGCCAGAGGCTGTGAGCAGCAATAGGAGCCACTGCCTCTCAGTAAGGAAATCTGAGGCTTTCTGGAGCAATGTCTGACCGCATCCTTCTGAACCCCTGCCCCATATCCCACTTGGCTCATGGGCTGAAAGAGGTGCCTGGTCCTTGGCAGCTCCTGGGTGGAGCAGCATCCCAGAGGCTGGTGAGTGCCAGTGCTGCACATGCTGGGGCCATGTGGCGGCACAGCGGGATGTTAGGAGCTCTGCAAATCCATGCAGTTGATTGAGAGTGGGAAAGGGACCCTCAGCCTTTCCCTCTCCCCCAAATGACACAGCAAGTCCCGAGAGATGGAGTTGGAGTTGGCACTGCTGCCTACCGAGGTGCAGCATGGCAGCAGCTTAGCCTTCCTTTGGGGAGCTGCCAGCCAGTCTGTGGCTCTGCCAAGCAGCCCCATATCGCTCCTTGAGGCAGGGATGGTATCGCCTGGGGCTGGTCCCAGCTTCTGCTCATCCTGCCTGAGATCCGCCACTCAGTGGAAGCCAGCTCACAGCCCCCAGCTGCCCCAAGCGCTCTCCTGTGCCCAGCGGTCAGGCTTCAGCAGTGGTGTGCCATGCCACGGCAGCCTGTCACCTTCTGGTTGGCACCTCTGTCCTGTGACCTGCAAAGTGACTTCACAGGTTTCCTTCAGCTGTTGTGAATGTAGGCTCTACCTCTGGTTTCTGGTCAGTCTGGCTCAGCCACCACTTGGAGACTGGCAGCAGTCCACATTTTGCATGCTGGCTTCTAAACACATTTCAGTTGGTGACTTTTATGGCTTGATTTCATTTTCTGGTTTGTTGTTGTTGCTATTTTTCCTGAGGGCGTTTCCTAAGAGAGGGGGCAGACTATGCCTGGACCTGCAACTTGTGTGCAGGTCTCACCTGTGATATTTTGATTGGTTTTTGTTATGAATGTCACTGATTCAAGTCACTGTCAGCTTCTGTGAATGATGCTGAGAGACATGGAGTGAGATGTGCTGTGAATGTGGAAATCTGCCTTGTACACCATTCCTCGGAGGAGATTCTGGCTCAGTTGGATCCTGAGAGCCTGGGAAGGAGGCTACAGCTTGTCAATTGCCTTTCTGGGCAGCATAGGACACGCGTACCTTCCAGCAGACAAGAGTTTTGCCCTGCTTTGCAAATCAGACAGTTAAAGCTGTGGGTTGCTTAATGCAGCTACTCCTGGGTAGAAGCATTCTTCTGTCTTACCTGGAGACTCCCCATATCACGTAAGCTAAGCTACCCCTCAGGCTTGTTGCTTGTGGTTGAATTATTGCTGATGACACTAATGGGTGCAAGAGAGGTAAACAGCTCTTCTCCACAACCCAGCGAGAGGCGTTTTGTCACTTTGAACCTGAGCATTTCCCTTGTGGACAGGAGATGCTGCTGGAGAGCAGCAGTGCCCTTCTTTAGAGCCACTCTGGTGCACAGAGCTCTGACTGCATGAGGGCTGCAGAAGGGGAAACATAACATGCCTGCTTGCTGTACTGCTCCTAGCCAAGTTCAGAGGCAGTCTTTCCTCCCTCCTGTAAGGAACAGAAGTGGCTCAATTAGGTGAGGTGACTATGCCTGCACTGAGTCAGGGCGGAAATAGGAAGAGCTTCCAGGCGTAGTCTCACCTTAGGCCACCCTGACCACTGTTAAGGCTCCAGTCTCATGATGATGAGCTACTTGCTTGGAGTCCTTTCTTTGCCACTTGCTGTGTCTGAGGAGGCAGAGGTTTATGCATGGTGGGCATTTCCAGGAGAGCTGTTCCCTGCAGGCAAGCAGCTGAGCAGGGAAAAGCACCACATTTCCTTTTGAGAAGTCTGAAATCCATGTGGTCCCTTCTCCAAGGGTTCTGGTTGCCATCACGATGTCTTGATTCCCTTCTGCCACTCTCCTACTCTGCACAGCAGGCAGAAAAGGGGTACCCTGGTGCCACTGCCATCAGCACCGTGTGCCAGGCAGATGGGCCAAACTCTAACCCTCTGCATTTCTCTTTCATTGCAGATGGCGCGCCCGATTCAAGTGAAACCCGCAGACAGCGAGAGCCGTGGAGGTAGTTGTCATCTCTCCTTGTTTCTCCTTTGGCGGCTTTGTGCTTGTGAAGGGGGACCAAGCAAGGAGATAGGGTCCTGACCTGGCCTTTCTCTCCTCACAGTCTGTATGAAGGGATGTTTGTGTGTGGAAGGGATTTGGGGGGGCAGGAGGAGAGTCTAGGGATAGGCTTTGATGGGGAGCCTTCAGCTTCGCGCAGCAGGCAGCTGAGAGCACCCCAAGTCCTAAGGGTAATAATGTGGCTGCCCACTCTACTCCCTTTCCCAGCCCTTTGAAGGTACCATTAGCCTGACGGTGTCTGCCCCAGGAGGTTACTGAAGCAGGCATGCACTTTGGTGTATGGCACCAGGGGTCCTGGAGGGTGTAAGCAGTTGGGAAGAGGTTTCTTCGTTCTTACACCTGATCTGGCCCAATAAAAGCCAGATCCCTGCAGCAGCACTGGCTTTTTAACCTGTTCAGCTTGCTGCTCTGCAGCTGATTCTCCTGTCTGCAACTCACTCCTCTGCCTCCCCTATCCCTGTTGGACTGTCTCAGCCTCTCCACTCTCAGTCCTGCAGCAGCCCCCATCACACTGTCAGGGCCCAAGTGCTGTTGCAGAAAATAGCATGTGATGGGGAAATAGTGTCTGAAGGGAAAGGATCCTGAGTTTAGGCCTGAGATGGAGGTGCTGGCAGCCTGCAGGGGACCGGCTTGATTAGAGCAGCGTATACTGAGTAGTTCAGAGCTGGAAGATTGGGAACAGGAGAATCTCTGTTAATTTGTTGAGGAGCTCACAGCAGCTCGGATGCCTCCTCCAGGTGGAGAAGGTTTGCGACTCTAGCCCTTTCCAAATTTATGAACTCATTTTGCTGCTTTTCCTTGTTTTACTGGTACATTTCTTTTCCTCTTCTTTCCATTCCTGCATCTGCCTCTCCATGCCTTGTGCTGTTGGTGCTGCCTCTGAAAGCAGTTTAGTAGTGGGCAGGGGAGAATTTGCGGGAGACTGTTTGGGCAGCATATCCTGTATGCTGTGTTTAGATTTGGAAGGCTTTGGTTTTAAATTTTAAGGCGTCACTTCCAAGCAGTTTGTAGTGACTTTCAATTATTGCACTGGCAGGAACATGAGATATATTTTATAGTATTTTATATGAATGTATGTATTTATGGTTGTGTGATCCTCCTTTAAAAAAAAAAAAGTTTATCTGTTTAAGTCAGATCATTTTTCCAAATAGAATCTGTGACTTTTCATTATTTACTTGAGCGATAAGACACCTGACTTTTACTGAAGTAAAAACGGACCAAACAGACAATTCAGGCTGTGAACAGACCAACCACTGCAGCTTTGTTTTTTTTAACAGTTTGTGTCTCTTTGAGTGCAACTCTGGACTCTCTGGTGTCTAATACTAGGCTGAGGTAATTTCTGCAGTCTTTCTTTTGCTGGTGGGGCACTACTAGGGACTCTCTTCTATACACAGCCACTTAGTATCACAAAATGTGTTGAGACTTAACATCTCTGATGCCTCAGCTCCTCTGTCAAACCGAGCTGAAATAGGCCAACAGGTTCAAAAACAGGATGTTGATTTGGAGGCAAACTTTTGGTGAAGGCTCTGGACTCTGAAATCTCTAAGCTTATGAAAAGTGCCACAGTCTCTAATGACTGCAAACGTCAGGGCATCAGCTCTGCTTCCCATGGAGAAGGTCATAGAGAAAAGCAGCCTTTGGAGTCTGAACACCTGCATCCCTCCAGCCCATGTGCCTAGCTTCCTTCCAGCTTCATTGCAGATCTCAGAAATAAGTAGCTCCCACAGGATCCGTGACAAACTGGAATTTTTCCTGAGGCAGAAGCAGCATCAAGACAGCACCCTATATTTGTCTGAATCATGTTGTTCTTTCCAAAGGTTTCTGTCTCTCTGGAGAGAATCCAGCAGAGGACTACAAAGATGATTAGGGGACTGGAGCATCTCTCCTATAGGGAAAGGCTGAGGGAGCTGGGGCTGTTTAGCCTGAGGAAGAGAAGACTGAGAAGGGGACCTTATCAATGCTTACAAGTATCTTAAGGGTGAGTGTCAAGAGGATAGGGCCAGACTCTTTTCGGTGGTGCCCAATGACAGGACAAGGGGCAACAGGCACAAACTGGAACACAGGAAGTTCTGTCTGAACACGAGGAAAAACTTCTTTACTGTGAGGGTGACAGAGCACTGGAACAGGCTGCCCAGAGAGGTTCTGGAGTCTCCTTCTCTGGAGATATTCAAAACCTGCCTGGACACAGTCCTGTGCAACCTGCTCTAGGTGACCCTGCTTGAGCAGGGGGGTTGGACTAGATGATCTCTAGAGGTCCCTTCCAACCCCTACCATTCTGTGATTCTCCACTTATCAGAGAAGTGGATGAGCAAGTTTGCAGATATGGGAAGAGCCATTCCCTATAGCAGTAGCCCCACACTGGCAGGAGGTAAAAGAAAGATTTGGGGCAGGGCAGAACTGCTTGGACTAGGAATTTATCAAGGGAACAGCTGCATGCATCAGTGAGGCTCTGCTCTGCATTATCCTTGAAGGGAACCTCTTTTATCCTCTCCAGGGACTGATCTCTCAAATTAAGCACCCTGAATTAAGTACATGAAGTTAGAGCACCAGAATTTGTCTCCTGGTCTAAGAGATGTTAATTTTTGTGCTAAAGGGGCAGTTTTGGCCAAACCCTGCAGGGGCTGTATGGGGATATCTGGATGCTCAGTGTTACTGCGCCCTGCAGAAGGAATTTGCTAGTAAAAAGATGCTGCCTGCAGTAGTTCAGAGGGGGACCTGTGATTCTGGCACAGGCTTGGTCAGCTCTTTCCTCCTTTCCCTTGTGCCTCTGATGTGAGCCTGGGAGTGCCAGGAGGAGATGGAACGAGGGGGCAGAGGAGCTTGTCTGTGCTTCTTGCGAGACCTGGAGTGCTCTGCTGCACTGATGTGATAGGACAGCTAGCCCAAGCCCATTAGCACTGCCTTAGAGACAAGGAAGCTCTCTGCATACCCAAGGAGATTTGCTGTGTCCCATCCACAGCCAACTGCTTGAGTGGGATTCCTCCTTCTTCCTCATCCTTGCTGCTGACAGCTGCTGGCCAGATGACCTAAATCCACTGGATTTAAAGAGGAGCAGTGTCCAGTGCTTATGTGCTCTCCTCTGTCTCTCATGGCCGAAGCATTCAGCCTTAACCATTCAGCTGTTCTCGAGGTATCTTCATCAGCAACCTGCTCTGCACTGGCCCTCCTCCTGCTGCCTGGGTGACTGACTGTGCCCAGAGCATGTTTCCATGGGAACATCTCAACAGTCAGAGATCAGTGATTTTCCCAGTTGCTGGACAGCATGGGAAATTGCCAATCAGAGGGTGAAAAACAAGAGCTGGAGAGAAAGTGAAGGAAGAATGGCAGGAGGAGGGTGTGCTGTTACAAGTCAGGGAGAGAAGATCTTCTAGCGCTGCAGGAGTCCCTGCTGGGGAGCCGAAGGAGCCAGTGACCCGCAGTAGTGGCTTGAGGATGCCAGCTGATTTGGCATCAACTGCTGTAAGAATGGTGACAGCAGACATCAGGTGAAAGGGCCTGCAGGGTTTCGGCCCAGTTGTGGAGAGATGAGGCAGCTTGGTTATTGGTAAGGGAATGCCCCTATTTGGAAGCTGCCTGAAGCAAGAGGGCAGTAGATCATGGGTTGGGCTGCAGCACATGGAGAGGGAGAGAGGTCAGCAGCAGAGGAGTCCTTTCACAGGTCCCCAGTTGCTGCAAACAGGCATCCTAGGGGAACAAGCCTGGATCCTTTTTCCTATGTGCAATCTTGGGAACTGGGCTGTATGAAATGAAAATAACTGTGAAAAAAATCTTTCTCTTATGTTGTCAGTGACTTCACCCCCTTCTAATATTGCCATTCTGGGCATTCAGAAAAGATTCAAAACCAATAGGTGTGTTTCTTTATATTTGTCTTTACACCTTGAGTCCCTAAGGTATCACAGTTTTAACCTGTTCTGCATAGCCTGAAAGGCTGGCATTTTTTTCTTCCAAATTCAAAAAAAGAAAAGCTGAAATTCCCATATAAACACAGGACTTCCAAAACATTCCGTTAGTGAGCCCTGTCGGACAACAAAAGACCTGCAGTAAAACTGAGAGAATGGAGACTAGCATCCACTGTTTCGATGAACCTTTCCCAAAGTACAGGATAAAGAAGAATGCTTTTGATCCAACAGAAATGGTACGAGGATGAAATCACAAGAATTATCCAGGAAATTTCAAGGCCTTCTCAAGGAGAAAACAACTAGTAACTCATAGTTTAATGTTGATTTGATTGCAAGTTGACAAGGTTCCTTTTTGTTCAGTGCCTCCATTGCAAAGTTGTAGCCTCTTGCATCCATTAGACTGTTGTTTGGCGGAGACTTAAGCTTTGGGTGGCTGTGGTAGGCATCAGGTCTTTGCACTGAATTAGTTGTCAGCCAAAACTGGAACCACTTACCCAGCTCTTCACTGGTTACCCACTATTCTTACACAAAAAACTCACTTTGTGCAAAATCAGATCCAGAAGCAAAAGCCAATGTTACAAAAGTAACATTGTGTTCGTGTAGCTGTATGCTCCTTCCACCTAGAGTTCCAGCTTTTTAAATTTTGAATAGAACTGACTTTCCCAGTTGTCTTGACACCACCCCCCCCCCCCGGCACCCTGACCCAAACAGCCAGACATCCTGCTGGAGACCCTAAAGAGCAAGGCAAGACCATCAAGTGCATTTCTGGCTGTTGTCTTAGCCCACAATTATTTGCTTGTTAGTTCAAAGAACAGAGGATTATTTTACAGCATCTAAAGTCAGTACAAATATTTACCAGTGTGTTTCTCCCCTTTGTTGATGTGTTTTTTGAGGAAGTTTCACTGTGTTTGCAATCCAAAGGCTGCAGCATGGTGCACGTATCTGAAATAAGGCCTGGCTGCAGCTGCAATATAGATTCAGGGTAGAGGAAGGGAGAACACTGCAGAGCTCAAGTGTCCCCTCCCATAGCCAGACTGGGATCACATATGGCACCAGGTGATGTTAATGGGAGCACAGAGCTACTGCTCCTTTAGTTTCCATTCTCTTATCCACCTCCCAGTAAATATGTTCCTGACCAGTCCCATTTTTTTTTCCACTCCCCTTCCAGTCAGATTTTTCACCTTCTTTATGTGCTATTTTTGGCTGGTTTGCCCACCAGCATTCTGAGGTGGCTGTTGGGTGGGGGCAGATGCTGTCTTACTGCTAAGGCAGCTGTACAGCACCTGGTTTATTAGCTCCTGTGCCTTGGCTGGGAATTATTGGGCATTGCCAGAGCACTAAATTTTGGATGGACTCAATCAGCTGAAATAGTGTCTCCAAAATGCAACCATTGTCATGCAGCTGCAGAGAGAAATGTAGAAAGAATTGCAAGGAAAATGGAAGGGGATGAAATTCCTACAGGTTTAGTTATCCAGGGAATCGTGAAAATGGGAAGCTGTGAAATTTGGCCTTTAAGAAATACATAAGGCCATATGTTCAGCCACTTCCAGTGATATAATCAGGAGTATCTGTTTGGGACTGGGTAAGAGCCTTAGATGCAGCACTTTTAACCTTTTATCTGTGGTGGATCAAAGTGGCATCTGTGTTGCATGTACATCTAGTGCCTAGTGGAGAGCTGTGCCTGCATGAGCTTGTGCTTGGGCTCTGTGGGGTGGTGCAGCCATACAGAGTGGCTCCCTGTAGTATCTGCATGGTGGAAGAGTACATCTGTGCACATCCCTCTTGCTCACTGAGGAAGTTTGTTTCTGAAGGTGCCTGCTGGGGCTGGGTCAATGTGGAAGCCTGTTCCTGTGCATGTGTGAGCCTATGTGCTTGTCCATTAATGTGTGTGTGCATCTGCTTTCCTGCAAGGGACCAATGCCACGCGTAGATGCTTCCTGCATGTGTTCCCAAGCGTGTCTGTATGTGGCAGAGCAGTGGGGGGGAGGCAGCTTGCTTCCTTACCTGGGTGGGAACCATCCTCTGAGCCAAGGGGAGCAAGGAAGGGGCTGGGGGGTTGCTTTACTGGCAGTGTGAATGTGTAATGTCTCATCCATTCCTGCCATACACGCACACCACCACCCCTGCAGCCTGCTCTGCTGCTGTAGCTCCGAGACCTGTTGTTTTTCAGGTCACTGCACTCTCAAACAGATAGCAGCTTCCTTGCTATTTTCCCTGACATGCGTCACATTACATTGGTTTTCTTTGAAGCCAGCCCCTCTGATCCTGTGGCTAACAATAAGGGATCTTCTCTCACTGCTCCTCCCAAGTCATATCCCGGCACATTCATTCCTGTGGGTCATGTCTCCCCATGCGTGTTTGGGGCAGTGGGAGAGGGTTAACTCTGTAGTTGGCACAACTATCTCCTTGCAAAAATGGAGATTGGGCTGGCATTTAGGATGGGATTTTAATGTTGTGCTATTTTAATAGCTGTTCACAGCAATCTGTGGAGGATGTGCCCCAACCGCTGCTGTGTTTGTGCTTGACTGGATGGCATCAGGCTGTGTGATGGGCCCCTGTGTGTACTGATGGGGATAGAGAGGGGGAGAAAGCGCTGTGCACCGTTCTTCCCATCTCCACACTTGGCCATCCCAACAAAACCATGATTCTCACTTCTCCCTTCTGATGGAGGAACCCAGAAGGACCCTGGATGTGTTGGCCAGCCTTCCAGCCCCACGCCAGTGTGACACGGGTACAAAATGCCCTTGGAGAGAGGGGAGTGGGGACCATGGAGCTGTTTGTTGGCCCTCACCCAACTGTCTTGCATTTGGCTGATCCTATGGTGAGGCAAATTGGGACCCAGGATGCCAGGGTTTATTCCAGGCCTTAGAGGACAGCTGGGTAGACATACTGGTTAGACTGGGGTAGGGAAGGGCAAATTGAAGCTCAGATGCTTGGTTACGTAGCAGCTGTGGAAACAGTGATCTTGGAGAGAAGGAAAAGGAAACAGAAGCCAAGGATCCTGGAATTTATTCACCCTGCCTGGGTTAGTCTGCTGTATTTCCTAAGGTACCTCTTCGACTTCACATATTGTTTAATAAGGGTATAATTGCCCAGGCATTTTTTCTTATTACCGTTTGTGTTGGATCATTCAAAGGAAAGGGCTAATGAATAGAAGAAAATTATTAATCTTTTGTTTTCCTTTGGGGAGGGTAGGACAGGGGAAGCCACAGAAACCTTTGCAGGTGTGAGGAGCTTGGCAAGACCCTGCATACTCATCCCTGGAAGCATTTTAGCCAACAGCAAATCATTTCCATGCCAGGCATGTTTTCAACACTAGGCTGTTTTGTGCTTAAGTGTCCCTATCTTCCTGCTTTGGACTGTAAGCCTCATAGAAGGTTGATGTTTCTGTGTTTGCCCCTAGGGGACAGGAAGCTCTTTGTGGGCATGTTAAATAAGCAGCAGTCTGAGGATGATGTTCTCCGGCTCTTTGAACCATTTGGGGTCATTGATGAATGTACGGTGCTCCGTGGACCTGATGGTAACAGCAAAGGTGTGAACCCCTCTGTGTGTCATGCCCTTTGTCCCTGCTCTTCAGGTAGCACTCACCTGCCTCACCACCTGTGCCTCCTTTCCACTGGGGCCCTTATTCCCCCACCACATCTTTATGGGAACCCATATCACAGCCAGGCATAGGGAGCAGGACAGGAAGAGTTGTCTGCTGTAAGGAAAGACTGGGGAAGATAGGCAGAGACCTAGGTGAAAGGAGGGGAAGCAGAGCACAGTGAGTAGCTGAGTTATCAGGATCACTAGTGAGCCTGTTGGCTTACTCTGGGTCTGCAATTTGAAATGTTTGTACCCACAATGAGGAGTGCATAGAGAATTTGGGGAAGGGGTAATCAGGGCAAGGGTGGAGATGGTGACATCATCTATAGAGTATATCGTTGAAGTAACAATTTGAGACTCTTCCTGTTTTTTCCAGGATAGAGGACTTGGGATCAGTCATCCTTTTTGTTCCCTGCTTTCTTGGGGTGGCTTTCCTTTGCCCTGCCTGAGATCCAGATACTGCGTGATGATGCAAGGGACACTTTCACAGCAGTCCTGTCACTGCAATCTTCTGTGCTCTTTCTATCCCTTTCCAGGCTGTGCTTTTGTAAAGTTCTCATCTCACACAGAGGCTCAGGCAGCAATCCACGCACTCCATGGCAGCCAGACAATGCCCGTGAGTATAAGGCCAGGGTACCTACCCTATTCCTAATCCTCTTCTCATCACTCTGTTGCAGGGACCTTCCCTCACTGTCTAAAACCATGACAGGTTCAACTGCAGTTTCCAGCTCGTGTGATTGTGGGGGGTGGAGGGTGTGTGCGTGCACATCCTGTCTTTGGGAACCATCCTGTCTCCTGGGCTGGTGCATGTATCTATGTCTGTCCAGGCTGGTAGTGACAGGACTTACAGCTATAAAGGCTAAATAAAAGAGTGCCAAGAACCAGGCCATGAATTTGTCTTGGAGACAGCTACCTGGAGTAGTTCAAAACTGAGCAGGGTGCAAGCTAACAATTCAGCAACGTGAGCAGTCAGGACTCCAGTGTCTGAGCACAGTCCCCACCTTCTCTTATTTAGGCAGTAGAAGAGGCCTCTGGGGCAGGCTAGGTGTGGATGGGAATGCTTTGTGCATTGTGTGGGGTTGTGTAGCCACAGCTGTGCCGCCTTGTGCAAGTGGAGCTGCAGTTGTGATCTCATCTCTCACAGTCTCTAACCTGGATCAGGGTACCTTGTGGGCAGGACAGTACATTGCTGCAGCAGGGGTATGTCCAGCTGCCAGGAACTGCTCTGCCTATCCAGCCAAGCTCATGGTGGTGGAGAGATGGTGCTTGTGGCTGACAATGTCCTGGGTGTTCCTGGCTGCACCATCACCTGGGGAACGCAGCCAGGGATGTGTGCACCCACTTGAGCAGCTGTGCAAGGCCCAGGGTGTGAGGGGAAGGGCGGGAGAGGGAAGGGATGGATGGATGGATGGGGAAGGGCACAGCCCAGGTTCCAGGCAGCTCCCGAGCACTTTCACACCAATATTTGCTCTTCTGCTCTTCTTCCCGCTCCTCTCTGCTGCCTGTTCTGCCCCATCCCACCTTGCCTGACTGCTGACTCTCTGGCTGTCCCACGGCCTCTTCTCCTCCTGCCTTCTCTGTCTCCTCTCTCTGTGCCTAGGGCGCCTCCTCCAGTCTAGTGGTGAAGTTTGCTGACACAGATAAGGAGAGGACCCTCCGTCGTATGCAGCAAATGGTGGGGCAGCTGGGGATATTCACTCCATCTCTCACCTTGCCGTTCAGCCCATACAGCGCCTATGCGCAGGCTGTGAGTATCACGTGTGTGTGTGTGGGAAAAAGCTGCCCTCTTGGCTATGGGGCAACACCATACCCGGGCTGGGAGACCACAAACAGGTCTCTAACAAATGCGTGAAAGCTTCCTGACACCTGGGAGTTGTTCCTGGCTTCAGTTTCTCCAGTCAGCGGCCTAGTCTTTGTGCATTTCTCTCCTGGAAGGGGTGACAGGAGAGAGCTGGGACCTTCTCAAAGTGAGGCTGGATTTCTCTGATGTGGTGTAGACTGGCGGAGGTGTCTGGGAACAGGTCAAGCATGACCCAGTGTCTTTCTGTCTTGTTTTGAGGACAGCTCAGAGCCATGATTCCTGGGTGA
This sequence comes from Phoenicopterus ruber ruber, assembly GCA_009819775.1. NCBI lineage: Eukaryota > Metazoa > Chordata > Aves > Phoenicopteriformes > Phoenicopteridae > Phoenicopterus > Phoenicopterus ruber. Next base: position 6,454,989 of record CM020240.1, read on the forward strand.
TGTCTGCCAGACATGGCAGTCTGCCAACTGGCGAACTCTTCCTCTGGGTCTATGGCACAAATGTGTGTCTCTCTTTGGTTTTGGAGCACCATGAGAGCCCTGGGCCTAGCTTCACGTGTTTATTTATCTGCTGAAATTCTCAGGAGGGCCCTAATCCCCCCAGCGCTGTCCTTGGCTCCCAGGGTTTTCTCTCTTGGCTAGTGTGACTGTGGGGTTTGCAGGATGCTGGAGAGGGAGCAGTGAGTAGCAGAGGGTCAGAGGTATTTCAGCAATCTGGCCTCCTCTGGCAAGACTGACTGTGCTTTGGATCTTAATGAGAGAACCTCATTGCCTTGGAGCGATGGTGGTGATGGACATTGATGTTCGAGGTAGGTCCCAAACTCAACAAGTCCCTGATCAGCTGTGGTGGAGCATCTTTTGGGTCTTCTTGGTGACTGTCACTTTCAGGTCTATGCTACCAAGTATAAAGCCCATGGAAGGAGGCTCAGAAATTGCTCAAGACATGAGAGATGCTTGTGTCAAAGAACTCAAAAGTAGATACTGTTACTGAAAGTAATTTTCCGGGGGAGGAGCACAAATAAACCTGTTGTTCTCATATGTGTGGACACCTCTTTCGCCTCTGGCTTCTGTGGCTACTTGGTGTGTCTCCCTTCCATCCACATGACAGAGAAGGAACTGTTTCTCAATTGTTGGCCATTTCCTCTCAAAGAATCCCCAGAAACTGCCAAATGCCATTTAAGTGTGTGGCAAGAGCACGGAGTAGCAAAAGAACAGAGTCAATTACATATAAGAGCTCCATACCGTTGGGGAATTTTGGGAACCAAATGTAGAATTTGTCCAACACAGATTATTTGATTCTTCTTGTGTAATGAGGCTGAGAACAGCTATACCATTCCAAGCACCAAGGCTTCCAGCAGAAGAATAGTTTAGAGGGGAGAGCCCTTTCTGACCAGACACTAGTATTTCTTGCCAGGACCAATCTTTTCTATCCAGCCTTGTAATCCACAAGCCAGCTATACGTGAGGTCTAAGGTTGTAGCTTAGCTCAGCTGTGGCTCAGCTATGAGATGATCATTCTGGTGTATCTTCTGCTGTCATGGAGATGGTGCTAACTTGGGCATGATACAATGGTGAAGGAGGCAGGAATGGACCGCACAGTGAGGTTATGATGGCAGAAAGTACTTTATTAGCTTAAGGTCCAGGATGTGTAAGGAAGGAGAGCAGCGAGACCTTCTAGACTTGGTCTTTAAATGCCCACCAATCTTCAGAAACTCCTGCTGATGACAAGAAGCCAGTCGGGCCTAGGCTGTGCTACTTGCTTATTTGCATCTTCTTTCTCCTCAGTTTTGCCTGTAAATTTGTTTCTTTGTCTCTGATTCTTCACTGGCCTTCCTGCTCTGTGACTTTATTTTGGCTTTCCCCTTGACTCAAGACTCAGCCTGTCTCCCACTCTTTCAGGTTTTTTCCTCCTTTTCCTTTCCACTGGTTTTGGTTCTCTCTCCTTCTTTCTGAAGCACTGACCTCACACCTGATCGTTTCTTCTCTTGTGTCATCCCAGTCTTTGGTCTCCCTTCTCCCGGAGGAGAGATCCTAGCCAGTTCTCATATGCATAGTGTCCCCATCAGAGGGAGAGGGTATCAGCCCTTTGAAATGCCATCTAATATCTCTGGAAGTGGAGACAGAAGGGAGGGATTATTTCCTTGCTGAATCTCCTTACAGCACCTCCAAATGTCCTGCCATGGGCAGCTCTTGGGAGCTGGGACCTCTGGTAAGCCACGGCTCAAGGGAACTCCAACATAGTTCATGCTTGCATGATGCAAGGCTTGGAGTAGTAGATGCTGCACCCAAGGTTACTCAGAGGCCTGGGAGATGCAGCTAACAATTATGTATGTGGTTGATTCAGACTGAGAGGATCGAGTGCTGCTGGGGTGAACTGGTGCATCATAGGCATTGGTTTTTACATTCACAATTTAATACATCAACAACTTTCTCTCCCTCCTCTCATCCCCCATGGGATTTGCTGCCTTGCCAAGCCAAAGCAATCCCCAGAGTCCCCGGCCTAGGAAGAAGTAGTTTGGAGCCTGGGTTATTTGATTTTGTTTCTTTTGTTATAAATTTATACTGATTGCGTTTTCCTTTAGAAACTATCTCAAATTAAACATGAAATAATCACAAACTGTGTTAGGTCTAAAGTTATTCTGATCTATTCAAATATACAAAATAAGATATTAAAAATAGTCAGTACATGTTAGCTGATACAGTTTGTAAGAAAAATTCTCATACTTATCTGGGAAATATGACTGGCTAAGCATCTGGAAGCAGTTTATTTCAGTGCTTAAACCAGGTTTTGATCCCAGGTGCCTCTTCTGCAAGTGAAAAGTGAGTATTTCCTTCATTTCAGTTTATTCAATAAATTGAATTCAGTGATTAATTCAGATGGAATCAGGGAACTGTTTGGGAGCTGAAAAAATAATAATCAATACAAGAGAGGCCTGAAGTCTTAAAAAAGCAGCCAGTGCAATTTACTAACTGCTTGTAATGCTTGAATATTTCTCTTATTTCATAAATCAGTTAGTTCTAAACACAAAACAGTTTGTTCACACCCCTCCCTTTTCTTTCTGCTCTTATGGTTCATTATGGTAATTTTATTTAACTAATGAAAATAATTTCAGAATGCTAGTTTGGTGCCTGTGCAGTTGGATGCAGGTCTTGTTCCAGCCAGAGCCTGGCACAGAACAGGCATTAATGAGAAAAAAGCAAATCAATATTCATCTGCTAAATAAGAAATGCATTGGTTCCTGCATCCTTAAATGGGGACAGCGTGAAGATAGGACTAGGAATACGTGCAGACTGCTTGCCATAGGGACACCTTCCTTAGAGTTTTGTGCTCTGAGGAAGGCCACGTTTTGCTGTAATCCTGGCTCAGGGTGAGTGGTTCCCAGTAATGTGGGGGAATTGCTCCAAAGACAATGTGAATAGATGAGATGATTCCAAGGCACTTGCTTTCTGGAGTCAAGCGGTAGTGAACCCCTTTGCTGGCAGTCAGTCCTGCCTGCCTGCAGAGACCCTGCCCTGTGGCGTGCCTGGGAGTGTCCCACCTCTGCCCCAAAAAGGGCCCTCCCCTATCTCAGCACTGCCCTGCGGAGTCAGTTCCACCCCAGCTGCTTTGCTTGTGCTAGCTTACAGAGACAGCAATGCCATGAAATTAGGCAATTCCTCTTCTTTTTACACAACAGCAATAATCGGCTTCTGTGTGGAGGAAACTAAGAGGTGGTTTAGCTAGCCATGAACTTTTCAGAGTTACCAGATTCTCCGGCTGAGACCTGGGCCAAACTGGCTTACTGACTCAGCCATTTGTGGATGAGGCAGGTTACTTGAGTGGTGTGTATTTATGTTGCAAAGCAGACAGTGGGATATGGTTGTAGTTAATGTAAGGAGGATTTGTGTTTTTCTTAGGTTTTGCCATGTGCCACCCCCCAGCTCCTCCTGTGGAATTGTACAGTTTCCAGAGAGCCGTGCCTGCGCCTCCCCTGTTCTTCTTTGCTTGATGGTGAAGACAAGGCTTATGAAGGGGCTAGATAATTTTGCATCCAGAACTAAGTCTTTGTTGCCACTGCACTTTGAGCACAATCTGATTTAATCTTAGGCTCCAGAGCAGCAACTGATGGCCAAATAGGACCAGAAGGATTTTTTTCTTCTTCCTCCTAACCCTCCTCGCAACCTTGTGTCCCACCTCACCACCCCTTCTTTTTGCATTGTGCATCTCTGCCTAGTCAGGTGTGTTACAGGACCACAAGGAGCTGCCATCTCCCAACCCTGGGGTGCAGGCCACTGCCAGAGGAAAGACTCTGGGGCAGACCTCAGATGGGAAAGCATGCTGCAAGAGCTGGGCCTGGATGGATACCTTGTTGTACAGCAGGGTGCGCATACCGTAATGAGCTCCATGTGTCTCCAGCAGCATGGTCTCCTTGTTGAGGCTGGGCAAAAGAAGAGTGATTTGGACCCCATTCCTCGAGGCAAAGCTGTGTTATTTAATACCTGGCACTGTCCCAGGAGAAGTGGCAGTGCTCAGACCCAGCTGTGGCTGGGAGGAAATGTCATTGCTGTGCCTGACAGAGCCTGTGGTGAGAGGGTGCTGCTGGGTGCCAGGAGCACACCCATTTCCCTGCCCCTTTCCCCACTGCAGGAGCTCTCTAAGCAGGAAGGGCCCGTCCCGATGGCCCGCCACATAGCTGAGTGAGCGAAGACCCCTCAAGGCTGCTGGCATGCAGAGAGGGCGAGGGTGGGTGAAGGGCTTGCCCGGCTATGGCCCTGGCTTTGCAGAGGAGGCTTGCCTAGCCGTGTCCCCCAGCTGCAGGGCAGGAAGCTCTCGGGGGGCTTCCACACACAGCCTGGCCCAGGCTGCCGACCCGCCTCGGCAGGGGCAGCCCATGCGTGAGTACGTGGCCGCGGGGAGCTCCAGACCCACCTCGGGGGCCCCCGGGCGCGAGGACTCTCAGCCAGGCGGGGCGCGGGGCTTCACAGGACGGCGACGACGACGCCCACCCCGGCACGTCCCGCTGAGTCGCGCGAAGCTCCGGGGCAGGCAGTGGGAGCCCGGCGACCCCCAGTGGCGGCTGGGGGAGATGGCGAGGCCGCAGCTCCGGCCCGTCCCCGGCTAAAGGCAGCGGCGGGGGAAAGCAGAGGCCGAGCCGGCTTGCGCAGCCTCCCGGAGCTCCGCCCGCGGCTGCGGTGGGGCCCTGATGGCGGGAGGCCCACAGCAGCGCGGGGCCTGGGTCGAGCGGAGCGAGACACTGAGCCGTACGTGGCCCTGAGTGGAGTGAGACCCCTGGGCACTGTGAGGCCCTAAGTGGTGTGAAGCCCTGGGCAGCATGGGGCCCTGACTGCCTGGTCCTGCCTTGCAGCTGATGCAGCAGCAGACGACGGTTCTCTCCACCTCCCACGGCAGCTACCTGAGCCCAGGCGTCGCCTTTTCCCCTTGCCACATCCAACAGATCGGTGCCGTCAGTCTCAACGGGCTGCCAGCCACTCCTATTGCACCAACATCAGGTGAGGGCCTGGTGTGGGCCAGGACACGGCAAGTCCTTCACTACCAATGAACCTCCTGCCCCAGCACTCAGCATGGTGCTCATACAGGTAAAACAGTTTCCGCATCCCTCCGGGCTCAGCATCTGGACTAGGCCACTCTTTTCTAACAATGTAGCCTCTGAGGACAGCAGTCCCTAGTTCTGCGCAAATTTCTGCAACCTCCCTGACACCCTTGTGTTGAATGCACATTCTCTTGCCCTACTACTGTTCCTCTGTGCTGTATTTTTTTCCTTTGATACAGTAAAGAAGGACCAGGTTCCTAGGATTGCACCTGACTCTGAGTACAGCAGATCATTATCATCATCCCACAGTAGGTGGGATATCAGCACTAATGCACATTGGGTTTGAACACCTGTCAAGAACAGGGCTGTATCATGCTAGGTGTTGTACAAACCTGGATTAAAAATGTTCCATCCCAAAGCTCTGACAGCAGCCAGGACTAGCAATGCTGTGCACACTCTTCTCACTAGTGCTGCCTCTAATTTTGTGAAGGCTCCAGCACTAGTCTGTCACCTCCACATGCCAACTAGAAGAGATAATAGCTTCATACACAGCAGTCTTGCCAGGCAGATGGAAAGAGGGAGCACAGGCTTTGCGGGACCTCGACTCTCACGGGATGTCCTCTCTTCTTGCTCTACAGGGCTACATTCACCACCTCTCCTAGGAACAGCAGCCATGCCGGGACTGGTGGCACCCATTTCAAATGGATTCACTGGAGTGGTACCATTCCCAAATGGGCATCCAACCTTGGAAACAGTTTACACCAATGGCCTTGTGCCATACTCAGGTACAGAGAGCAGGAAAAAACACATCCAGAGACCTCAGAAACTGCAATTAGCTCCTCTTTTCTGGATTCCCCACCCAGAACGCTTTTTCTAGCTCTCTACGAGCCAGGCACTGAGACTCACTTGGTGGGGGTGGGAGGAGAGAGACAGAGAGAACGCATGATTCATTCTCTTTGCTGTACTTCTGATTATGTTCTTCTCTGCAGCCCAGAGCCCTTCAGTAGCAGAGACTTTGCACCCAGCCTTCACAGGAGTTCAGCAGTATGCAGGTACCAGCTTCCCTTGTCTCCCTCAGGCCCTTGTGTGGCTGACCAGATCCTCAGGTAAACAGTTTGTTCTGTCTCCTTGGAATACAGCTGTGTATCCAGCCACCACCATCACCCCCATTGCTCAAAGCATCCCTCAGCCACCTCCCATCCTGCAGCAGCAGCAACGAGAAGGTGAGGATCGGGGCGGGGGGGGATATTTGTGTAGCTCGTCTTCGGCACCACAGAACTAATGGAGAGGAGACAGCCCTAATCTTTGTCCACTCTGATCTTTAATATTGGAGCTGGGTTATGGAACCAACCATGCAGTGAGTGGACTGGAAGGGTTCAGAGGATGCTTGTCATGCAAACTTAACGAGCTCATACCTGGTCAGATACTGCCAAGTACAAAGGGGACAGCAAGCACTAGAACACCAGGCTTTGACACCAAAGTCAGCACCTTCCCTACGCAGGCAGGGGAAAAGAGCACTTCCTCCCCATTGTTACTGATGCCAGAACCACACTGGTACCAGTCAAACCAGCCTCTCCAACACACTGTCCTCTCTCTTCAGTCTTCCTAGCCTTGTGAGTTTGTTTTTCAGCTTATTTCAAAACTGGCCTGGACAGAATTTGAAGGCAAAGGCATTCTCTGTCTGTTCCTGCTTCGTACAGCAGGTGTCAGCGAGGGAACAGCTCCTTGCGCTCATCAGGCTCACAGGGACCAACTGAAGGAGTGGGCAGGACAAGGTCAATCCATAAATCCAATGTGTGGCAATCTGGGAGATTTCCAGCTGGGGCTGTGTCTTATGGCTGAATGTAACCACTGCATAGCTGCAGGCAGGGAACGCTAGAGCAGCAGCTTTCACATAGCAGTGTCTGCTGCTCTCCTAGGACTGGGAGAGCTATGAACAAGGAGCTGTCACCTCAGCTAATTTCCTTCCAGCAAAACAGCACCTAGCCACTCACAGAGTTGTTTTGTCCAGCACCCCACATGGGAACTGGGCAAGCTGTGAAAGTGCTCTCCAGAAACTCTGCATATTGCCTCCCAGCTGCTCTTAGAGAGCCCTCAGAACCCTTCATGGACCAGTGACTGAGAGAGACAAGCAAGGGGAGGTCAAGACAGAAGGAGGCAGTGCTGGGGTTCTCCTCCAGTGCTGTGCTCTGAGTTGAGCCCATTTCTCTTCCCCTTCCCTTTGGGGGCTCTCTGTTTTGTCCCTCCCTATTGCCCCCATGCTTGCAGGTCCTGAAGGCTGCAATCTGTTCATCTACCATCTCCCTCAGGAGTTTGGAGACAATGAGTTGATGCAGATGTTCCTGCCCTTTGGCAATATCATTTCCTCCAAGGTGTTCATGGATCGTGCCACCAACCAGAGCAAGTGTTTTGGTGAGTGCTGATGCCAGTGGGCAAGGGAAGCATGATGGATAACAAGGACACTCATACATTGGGCATGGCACCAACAGTGCCATTATTATCCATGCCTGTGTCCTGTCCTTCAGGTTTTGTAAGCTTTGACAACCCATCCAGTGCACAGACTGCTATCCAGGCCATGAATGGCTTCCAGATTGGCATGAAACGTTTGAAGGTCCAGTTAAAACGACCCAAGGATGCTAACCATCCCTACTGACAGCAGTGAGCAAGCAGGAGTCACTTCTGCAGCACAGGTAAAGCTGGCACCATCACAGCACGGTTCCTACACAGTGCTGGCCAGTGTCAAGGGGCAGCAAGGTCTGGCTGCTCCCTACAGGGTGGGAAGCCAGGAGCTGAATGCAGTAACACAGCTAGCAGGGCAGAGGCCTTGCCTGCCAGGGCCCAGCCCCAGCACCTGAGCAAGGCGACCAAGGCAGGCCTGGATATGATGGCCAAGTTCAGCCAGGCAAGTTTCTGGCAATGAGGCAGGCCCAAGGCCAAGCCAGAGCGTCAATCCGCAGTTCAAGATCAGGATCAGGTCTGGTGAAGGTAAACAGGGTCAGACATAGTCCAGTGATTGCCAGGCAGGTCTATGATGAGAAAAATAAACAGATCCAACATCAAGGTAGGAAGACAATCCAAGGGTTGGAGTCCAGATAATAAGATCCCTGGACAGGACAGGTCCATGGACAGGTGGAGATTGGCACTTCCGTGATGTAGATCAGACAAGGACTGAAGGCGCTGGCCTGAGCTGTAATGAGACTCCTGGGCCCATGGGCAGAGAGTGTGGACAGAGGCCACAGGTGAGGCTGGTCAAGGCCATTAAGGCCCGTTAGTGCACTCAGGGCCGTGACAGGCAGATGGGTTCAAATTACCTGCCTGTGGCCTAAGCAAGGTTTCAGTCTACTCACTGACCGCTCCCAAAAAGCGTTCATCTTCCTAAAAAGGTTTTAAAAGCCAATAGTTTTGTTTTCAGTTGTTACATGTGCCCCAAAATAAGTCTGCAGAGAATGTTTTCCAGAGTAAGAAGGGACAATCCCATGCTTCACAAGGATCACAGAAAAGCAGAGAAAAGGTGAGACCCTGAAGGGCCACAGAAGAGCTGCCTGACATGAGAGCTGACTGTCAAAGAGCTAGCTCTTACCACCCAACAGACTGGGAGCAAGGGAGGGCTGATCTTGGTCCCTTCTAATTGGGGTCATCTTCCTCCACGTTTAAGCAACAGCAACTCAAAGTCTGAGGTTTGCATAGATGATGTCCTCCTAATCTCCCACTTCCCTCCCTCCTCCCTTTCTATTCAGGTGAAGGGAAAGTCCAGAGGAAGAATTTCTGCTTCAGGTTGATTTACAGAGAGGCCAGTAAATTTATCAACTTTTTGACACCACCCCTTTCCTTCCTCTGCTCCCCACCTACCCACCCCATCCTCCTTCTGCCTTCCTCCCTAAAACATGCAATTAAAGAGAAGGCTCAGTATCTGCCCAGCAGGAAGATTCTTGCCACGACGGACTCGCATGTTTGCTGCTAATGTGGTGCATAGCAAAGGGACCAGAAAACCAGCAGCCCCTGGGGATCCGAAGCTCCTCCTCTCAGGGTATGGCTGGAGTACATGGACCAAGAAAACCCACTGGTGTGTCTCTAGGTTACTGCAGTGATGTATGGAAACTTAGCTCCGTGCCTCCCTCCCTCCTGCCCTGTCTCCTGACCCTTTCATAGGTAAATATAAATATATATATATATACAGTCTCTATTTTTTTTTAAAGTGGCTCACAGGACCAAACTTTTCCATTCAGAGACTGACTCCTTGCAAGAGGCATTGGAAGTTAAGGGTTTACTTTTGCAAGTGTCTTCTCAGCAAGCACTGCAGATAGGCCTGAACATTTTGAGAGGATGCTTGGATGGACAGAGAGCAAGAGAGAGCAAGCGCATCTCTCTGCGCAACATTAGCAAGAAGCGAGGAGAAAGAGAACTACATACCTCCAGGATTAGGGCACAGCCAGCTGCTCAGCTCAAGTCATTCATCCACCAACCTTAGCACCAGCCTGGTTAAGGATCTCAAGAGCTCTGAGTCTTACCTTTCCAAGGGCTTCTGCAGACAAAGCTCCTGGAAGTTGGTGCCAAAGCCTATCCTGAGCACTCCTCAATTAGGCTGAAAGCACAGGAAACCAGTCCCTTTACCTACAGGAACTGTACTGCCTCCCCACACGTGGCACAGATGTGTGTTTCATAGCTCTCCATGGTAATGGAGCATTTTCTTGATCAAGGCAAGAGAAGATGAGAGTATGAGCAGATGCAGTCTCCAAAACAGAGTGACAGAAGCCTCTCAGGGGCTACACACTGCCTCCCCATGTTGGAAGTAACCTAGTGCTGGTTAGCGGGCAGTTCCAATTCACAGATGAAACAGGACATTTTCGCCTTCTGAATTTAGCAAGAGGACTCACTCTTACACCCTCTGCAAAGCTCTCCCAAGCAGATACAAGGATAGTATGATGAAAAAGGGTTGCCATTCTGTTTTTTTTCCCCACCACCCCCTCCAAGAGACAGATTATACATTATGCAGCATATATAGATACAGCTATATACACATACACTTAAGCACAGAACATAGTTCAGAGCTTGATTTAACAAAGATCCCCTGGGGGTGGGGAAGTGTCATACTGATAAGGCATATCCCTTTAACAACTTGAAACAGTCTCTTTAAGTTTCTACCAAAATAAGGAAAGGAAAGAAAAACAAACCAAACCAACCCCACAAACCTTCTGAGTGATTAGTTTCAATAGTCCAGAGCTTGATAAGGTACCAAGAACATTCGTGTGTGTGTGTGTGTGTCTGCGTTCAAACATGAACAGTGGAGAAAGACTGATGCAACTGATACTGAAGCGAGCTATGGGAACTTCAGAGAACCTCAGCCAATTTCAATCCTCCTCTAATTTCCCTTTGTTCAGCTGTTTGTGGCACAGTTAAAGTACCTTCACATCTCCTCAACCACCCCTCTGTATCTGATGCTGAGAGTTTATGAGAGAGATGGACGAAGCTGTGCGAGTCTGTGTGTTTCTATAGTCCATGTTTACTTATTGTAAATACCATTTTTATACTTAACATCTATTATGTACGTGATTTGTATAATGTACTTTATTTCTGCTACAAGTAATTTCATGAAGTTTAAACTTAATCTAATTTTGAACAAAACAAAAAAAAAAGACCAACAAATGCAAAATGGGAAAAAAGGGAATTCTTTGGAAACTCTAGATCAAGCTGGTTTAAAACAAGCATTTACAGTTTCTTCCATCACAGTTACTGATGTGACTGTACAATGTTACAGGTGCGATACAAGCTTCGTCAATGTCAAATTCCTCACTCTGGTCAAAAAAAATCTTTATTTAATAAAAGTTTTACTTGCTAAGTAACTGGGGTTTTACGTCATGTGTTAGTTGCACCTGCTTTTAGATAATGCTTACACTTGAAAACAATTACCAAAGGCCTGAGGCAAGGAGTCTGTTTCCATTAGCAAATCATCTGTGCAGCCAGTTAAAAAGCGTTTCACAGGGGGGATGGATGACAGAGCCTGAGTCCTACAGAATACAACCCTGCCTTACTCTGAACACCACACAGTGTCCCTGTGTCTCTAAGAAGGCTGGCTGTGAATTTTTATTCCAGTCTTCAGCACATGATCCCAAAATGCAAGTTTGTTATATTAGCCCAATTGCAACGAATGTGCTCAGCAGCCAAGCTCCACACACAAAATAACCATCCTCTCAGACACCAAGGAGCCCACATAGGATCTTTTATCCATCCCTAGCCCAGGAGGATTCAGGCAGACTGCTTTTTCTTAGCTGCTAGAACTTAGAAGCCATGACACACATCCATAGGAATAATGCATTAGGGAAGAATTCCCTCTACATTCTTTCTCCTGTTCAGTGCAGGAATCAACTCATCTTGGCATTTACAGCAAGGAAGAGCTGATTTAACAGGTCCCATGCAGTCAGCAAACATCTTTCAACAGGCCTGTGCTCACAGAAGCCAGGTCACCAGCCTTCCTTCACAGAGGAAGCATCAACATGTAACACCCAACACATCAAAAAAAAAAAGTTTAATTAAAATAGAGATTAAAATTCTATTTATAGGAAGCAAGAAGGTTCACAGAACCCACAAAACAGTGAAGCAGTGGAGCAGGATGTCCCAGGAATGTACAGATACTCCAGGACATCCTGTACAGACAGAGGTTAAAGCTGGAGCTGAGAGAAGAGTGGAGGCAGTAAAAGCAGTCAGGTGAGGCTGAAGGACGGGAGATGGGTAGAGGGCTAAGACAGAGTGAACAGTGGGAAAGATCTCTGACTGATGGGTAGAAATACCAGAACTGTGGCTGAAGCAGGATGAGAGGGAGACCAAGGAGTCTTAAGAAAAGAGTTAAGGTTACTTTGCCACCACTGCTGCCCTGCTCCTGCTTGACACCAGTGGTTGAATGGGATGCTTAGTGGGACAGGGGGAATGAGATTAGAAGGGATGCGGGACAGGAGACTGAGACTGGGCATCCCTTAAGGACCGCTGTAGTTATAATAACTCCATAAAACCTGGTCCCGGCCATTGGGGAATAAAACCCAGAGGCAGCACAGGTGCTGCAGCCACCATGGGTAGAAAACCTCCTGCACCCGCATGGCACCCCCCCGGATGATGGCGAGTGCAGCTTCAGGAGCAGGAGAAGCAGTTAGGTGCACTTTGCCCCTGGAAGGAAACAGTCAGAGGATTACTCAAAGCCAGTCAATCCTTGGTGTGGTTTTAACTGTGCAGTCTGACTACCACAGGGCTCTGCGTGTTCATGTTCCATGCTGAGGTGGACACGCACAATGCTCATGCTGTACCCAAGCAGACACAGTCTTCCCATTAGTTTTTGGGCACATCCAAACAGATGCACACACCACCTTAAACACAGCTGTGGTGCATTTTTTTGCATGCTTTCAAGAAGAGACATGATTCTATGTTCCTGCAGACACACTCCCTCCCAGACTCCTACATCCTCCTCCAAATACACACCTGGTATTCTCTAATGCTGTATCAGTATCAATCAGGCCCAGGATGCACAGTGTGATAGAGACATTTCTCTTCCGCATGATGAGTTCATGGCGCAGCGAGCTGAAGAATCCATCCAGTGCAAACTTGGTGGCAGAATAAGAAGTGGTGAAGGGAGTGGGTATTTTCCCTAGAAAGGGAAAGGAGAGAATGGAAAACACCAGGAAAGTGGCTGTAAGGAGGATGGTGCCATGGAGAGGGAATTTGGGCAAAGACAGAGCCTTTGCTGTCCTGCATCAACCCATGTTCTGTTCAGGTGAGTTTCCCTCTATATCTAGTCACACGCAGGCACTTAGAAAATTATACCACTTTGCATGAGCGCATCCCAGCACAAGAGCCACCACATATGTGGATATGGGGAGGAAATTTCTTTTAACATACAGAGTAACCAGGTCACATGCTGGGCTAAAAAGCCCAGTGTGATGGTCTACCTGCAGCCTTCCCCTCTCCCATCACATGCAAACACATGGACTGGGTCACATGCTGGTGCATCTGGTCATGACGTTTCCCTGACACCAAGGCGCATTACGTCACAAGGCAGGGATGAGCCGTAGTCTGAACTTGTGTATGGTGATGCAGCTTCCTTGAGCACACACTGAAGACTTTCTCCTGCCTTTCCATCCCATACAGTACGTGCAGCTACTCAGCAGCCTGCTATTCAGGCTGGCCAAAGCCAGAAAGCCTTAGAGTGGCAGGATGGTCTTAATGCTGTGTCAGAAATGCAGGAGAGATGGGCCTGGCTGTGAGGGACAGGAGCCAAACAAGCAGATCTGGGCACATGGTGAGTGAAGAGCAAAGTTCCAAGGAAATGCAAAATGGTGCAACACAGAGAAGGTCTTCTAGAAAAGAAGGTGGCCAGCCAGCCACCATCCTGCTTGCTAGTATATAACAGACAGCTTGAAAATGTGTTGAGGGGTTGAAGGACACAGAGAAACATGATGTGCTGGGAACCATTGTTTCCACAAGGCCAGCACTTATGCCAGTTAAAGACACTAACCTGTGAGGGAAGAAACAACCACCAGAGAGCCGTTATTCTTCTCCAGGATGGGAAGAGCTGCTGTTGCAAGTGCCACATAACTGAAGAAATTCACCTGGAATGATTAAAAAAAAGAGACATGGAAAAAGCAAGAGGGTTTGGAGGGAAGGCCAGCATGAGCCAGAAAGCCAATACAGTGGTTAGAAATGAAAAGGAGCATGGCTTGGATTTGCTTTTTCAAACATCAAGCAAAAAGAATCATCTCTGTGAGGATGGGGACAAACATTACATCCATGAGTCCTTCAGATTCCAGAAAAAGCAATGGAGAAGAGTCAGAGCAAAGGTTACTCCTAGGCTTTAACATATAGATTTCTTGACAAGAGACAATTAGCTGTCCCTGATGTCTTTATATGCTATTCTTTACTCTGCAATCCCCATCCAGCAACAAGGACACCAGCAGCGTCTCAATTTGCTGCCCTTTTAGTTTCTCTTGACTGAGCTCAGACTACAATGAAGCATAACATTCAGCATCTCTTCTGAGCTTGACTGCTCTCTAACTTGTAAGAAATGTCTTACCTTTGATAGAAAGTTCCCTACTCTCCAGCAAACAGGCTCTCAGTGAAAGAGAACTAATATGACTGACCTGACCTAAGAAGACTGAAAAAAGAAAACAGCTCTTCGTCTCCATGGTCCCAAAAGCTGGTACCAAGCTGATTCCATAGGAAAACTCTGAATCTGTGAGCAGAGACCTAAATGGCAAACACCGTTTCAAACAACCTTACTGTGTTCTGCAATGACATGTGCACTTGCTATAGATTAGTAGGAAGTGCTTGCTCCTCACCTCGCCTTCCTAAACTAGACATACATTGCACAACTGCCCATAACTACCCATCAATCCCTAACAGTCTTGGGCTAATGGGCGATAAGAAGGACAGAAGGAAGAAGAGTTCTTCACAGACATTCCTCTGCACACATATACAACAACTGAGCAATCACCTGTCTAGTAACAAAGCCTCCAAACCATTTGACTTGAAACATGAATGAAATATAAGGTTTGTTCTCAACCATTGCCATAGACTTGAATTTGCCTGTGAGCTTCCCAAAGCTGTCCCATGAGAAGTCAGACTTGCCCAATTCCAGGTGAGCTCTTCCTGCTGGGAAACCTCACCTGCATGAGCCAGTGGGTGTATTCCACATCTCCAGCCCACATCTGGAAATGGGTCACGCCAATGTGGTTCAACACCAGGTAATCCAGTCCCCCTGTGGATAGGAGAAAAACCAGTCAAACAAAGGGGCCATCCCCTAACCAGTAACCAAGGAACTCAGAAATGCCAGCAGGAGAGCTGAACCAACCAGCCGCTCCCTCAGAAGGCTAGAAAGCACTTTACCATGAAGATATATGAAATATGTCCATCTGGGAGCAGCTTTGCCTGCTCCTCAAGGGTAGAATTGGAAGGAAAGCTGTGCTTTGACGGCAGCTCTTTGAAATGATGTTTCAGGGTAATGCAGCCTTGAAACTTAGTTCTGGTGGTACACGCTATTTTCGAAGTTGTAAGTATACAAATTTGTAACAGAAAAATTATGATTGGTATGGGAATGTATATGTGCAAAAGCATCAGCAGAAACAGCAGAAGGTTTAAAAGAAAGGTATGAATCGATTGCTGCTGGACTGGCAGGTCATCCAGATCACAGCATACTTACACACAGTTTCTTAAGACACCCACGTCAGGAAAACCAAGAGCATAATGACGTAATTAGGACACTCAAATAATGGACAAAATGATAGTGAGTATAACAGAAAATGCTGCCTTATGACAGTCTGACCCAAAAGAGACAAGATGGAGAGGCAAAAGATCATATTTGCTCAACTCCTACAGGGCATAAAAGATAATAAAAAAGCAGCACATGGTCACCAACCAAGAACCCAGAAGACACAATGAGGACTCAACAGTGGGCGTCCCTTGTTCTTTGTATCACCACAAGTAAGCTTGGCCAAGGTACTTAGTCATACATATCTTGTTGCCTGTGAGTACTAAGGAATGTGTGAATACAACTGCATGAGAGTGGAAGTAGTGTGAATTAGTTCTGGTTAAAACCTTCCCCTTCTATAGAGTCTTGGACTGAGCTTTGCTACAGGGGCAGGTCAGTGCTTTCAGACCTCCCAGTTTCTGTCTCTCTCAACACAAGGCACTATGTTCAGGGTTGGGTGTGTGCAGCTGGTACCTGCTCACATATTGCAAATGTGTGTACATGTGGTACCCTGTGACAGGTGAGATACTACAGCTGTTACTATGGGATGTGGTTTTAGTGAAGTACTGCAAGCAAGTACTTTCTGCATACTTTTCTCCTCTAGCAAAAGATGTGCCCTCCCCATGAAAGGCAGCTAAAAAGATGGCCACGTCCAGATTGCTGTTTACAAACCCCACACCCTCCTGTCCTAAACAACCCGCTCAGTGCGGAACATGGGGAAACTGAAGCAGGAAGCTCCTACTGGAATGAGAACTGTCTATATACCTGAAAGCCAAACAGATGCCTAAGATGAAGACAGAATTGAGACCAGAATCAGAACCCCTTCTCCTTGCTCCGCTCAACTGGTGCTGACCAGGCAAGCAGTGAACATCTGAAAAGTCAAAGATAGATACCTTTCCTTTCACAGAGTTCTGAACTCAGGTAAATTACAGAAACCCACATCTTTCAACTCCAGGGTTATCAGAGAGGCGCCAAGATTAGCAGGGCCATAGGAGCCAGGATGAGAACTGTGTCATCAGGCTTATCTATCTCTGATCAGTTGCATAAAACTTGCATGCCAGTATGAAGCATGACATAGCTTGAGAACTATAATCTCTGAAGGGTGATGAGGCCAGGTGTGATGTAAACCTTTCTTGAAAAAAGGAACATGGTATAAACTGGAGTGAGAAGCAAAGTTTGTTCTCTCTCCTCAGTAGCTGTCATTTTTCTTCTGCTTACCCAGCTTTTGGACAGCAAACTGAACCACCTTTTCAGGCTCTGAAGGGGAAGACATATCTGCAGGGATATAAAATATTTTCTTTGCTCCAAGTGTCAGGCATTTCTCCACCACCTTGAAAAAGAACACGCACCCAAAGATTAAACAATATGGAGCAAGGGGAAAAGAAGAGAAATAAGGGCACTGTAAGGCACTGTTTTTTCCCCATACTACAGTCAGTGAGAGTCAATTCTGGGCAGAGCCACACTTTAATTTTAAATCTACTGCTATTCAGCCCACGGAGAGCTCATTTTGCAGCCAGACTTTGTTTAACCAGACAGTTAAATAGAGGTAACTCTTAGCAGGATGCAGATTCAATCTACCTTGGAAAAGGATCAAGATTCACCAAAAAAAGACAGTGTTCTTCAGGAGAACTCTTCTGGAATAAGGGTTATGCTTTACATTAAGTTCTTCTTTTTGTTCCGAAATACCTGGTAAGGCTCTAGCAGTATTCATCTTTCATAGTTCCTTTGCTATGTTGCATATGTGAAGGTGCCCAGTAATGATACACAGTTTAGCTATTTGCTGAAATAATGCCTTCCAGGCATTAGGAACTATTCTTATGCTCGCTGTCCCCAACTCTCCTTTTGTGCCATTTCATAGTGAAGAATTTTCCTTGCAAGTCACCTATCCCCACAGTTTAAGAGCTACCTTCTCTAAACATTGCCCCATTTTATAAACTACAGATAAAGGAGTCTCGTCTATTCGAGCTGGTCAAAAGTTATTTAAGCTACAGAAAGGTTTGAGTCTTCAACAAAACAGCTACAAACAGAACTGTCTAGACTTCATTCAGAGAAGAATGGCACAGGACGCTCCCAGCAAATCAGGCTCTAAACATGTCACTGGCATGTTCCATCTTTCTACGTAAGTGGAAAGAATTTCAAAAGTAACTAAGCTGGTTTTGCTCAACAATAGTTCTGAAGGAAAATTTATCACGCTGACAACTAATTTGTTGTTGTTGTTGTTTTGGTAAAAGTCCAAATCTCTTATGTCTTCCCTCGTACAAGGAAGTTCTTACCTTCTGCAGCACAGCTTCCCTCCTAGCAGTCAAAACAAATTCAGCACCAAATCTGGCATAATGATATGCCATCTGCTCTCCAATCCCAGCACTGGCTCCAGTCAGGAGAACGCGGGCACGAGACAAGCTCTCTTATTTATGGGAAAGAGAATAAAAGATACAGAAGTAAGTGAAGGAAGTGGCAGAGGAGCTGCCCTTAACTATTGGCAGAACTTTAAAGTAGAAAGATGTGTGTAAGTGCTCAAAAGTCTTGATGCTTCTCCAAAACTAGAAGAGGCAGGACTGCCATGAAGAAGAAGCCATGAGATTAGCAATACCTTCCAATTCTTGCTAGACTGAAAATAATCAAAAATCACCTAATCTTTGAAGAATGAGCTATTTTTCCCTTTGGACAGGTGCCTACAACAAAAAGGTTAGTCATCAGCCACCTCATGTCAAATAGCCAGCCACACTGATCTGTTTTGGCCTGGGTCACAGGAAAGCTTAGCTAGCTCAACAAGCTCCAGCACACGGCAGTCAGCTGGGCCTAGCTCCACTAACATACAACAACCAGTTCGCTCCTCCATCCTGACAACTCCCAGGTTCATACTTCAGTCATGGAGCAGGAGGCTTAGTCTGACCCACTTCATTCAGACAGCAGCTGGCATGCTAGAAACCAAACAGCCAAGCCTTGCTTCACCATTCCCGTCCCTCCTCCCCAGCTCAGCATTCTTCCATGGAGTTGGATAAAAGTGTGCAACTGGCACGGCTCAGTTGCCATGGAGCAACCCCCAGGCCCAACTGCCCAAGAGGTGCGTTGTTTTATTACTGCATGTTTGTTGTGGACATTATGCCTAGGCTATCACTGCCAGGGAATAATGATATGATTATGAAAGCTAGCTGCATCACATGCCCTTTGCCTGGGTTCCTAGACCAATATCTTTCAAAGATGAAATTGGTTTTCACATTATAAAAAGCTGTACAACATAAACCAGGGTCTGGGCCTCCTGCCTTCTGCATATCGTTTATTCTTTGCTGTCAGTTTGGAGACATGTCAGCCCTCTTGTGCTGGGCACTGCACATCTATAGAGATGGTTCTTGACCCCAAGGAGTTTGCAATCAAAACACAAAAAGGGAAAGGCATGTCATCTTTTCCCCACATAAACAGCAGGATCCCTTGTAAATACTGTTAGACTATTTTGTCTTCCTCTTTGTTTCAAGCTTCTCTTTATTTCTGGGAATGAAGCATTGCTTTGGGGCCACTAACTCTGGTAAGACTATGGGCAGGAATGAGACCACCAGTCAGTCTGGAAATTCAACCTCTTCTCTTAGGTGACATATTCCAGCTTGGAATGACCCCCCCCCCTGGTGAGCCTACCTGGGTTAAAAGGGTCTTTCCAGAAGAAAGCTAGGAGCCCAGCTACTATCCCAGTAGCACAAAGCACTTTTCCAATTGGCTTCATATCCCTCCAAGTTGTGAAGAACAAAGTGAAGTCTTGAAGCTGAGCACTCCAGTCAAAATACTGTAATCTCCTTCCTCTGATGCTGGAAGCCAACCTGCAAGAGGCACGAAAAGTCCTTTTCTGTCCGGCATATAAGAGAGGCACTGTGCAGAACTGAGACTCCACCTGAGAAGCCTCTCCACTGCGAGCCAAAGTCACCTTTGTCAAGGATGGAAGATAGGAAGGACATGGATAATCAACACTTTGGTAAGAAGCTGCAAAAAAGTTGCTGTTTCCCTGTTGCAGGGAGGGATCACCACAGTCCTGCGAATGGTTTGCATTTGCCCAAGAAAGGTTAGGGCTTGGTTGTGCCAAGCAGCGCAACTCCCTGTTCAGAGGAAGTAACCCTGGCAGGATGAAAACTGTAAAGCTGCAGGCCTGAAGACAACAAAACCTGCTCTCATATGAGAGGAAGGGATGCAAAGAGGGCAGAAAACAGGTCTGGAGAAAGCTCAAGAAATCATCTCATCTATCTTCCTACCTTGTTCAACTGTTTTCTCAGCCTTTCATTTGCTCCAGGACAGCCGGTCTGGCATTCAGTCTGTCTTAAATGAACTGGACTGGGGGAATTATTTTTAAAATGTCTGTCCCTAATGGAACACTCCATAGAAACTTGTGGAGTCAGCACCAATTCCTCATATCGGGAGGCCTGGCAGATTGAGTATATATTTTGAGAAAGGGAAGGTGAAGGAGCGCGGGAAAGTGTCCCATCTTGTCTCCCCCATAGGTTGGCTCTCCGAGGAGAAAAGGTAGAGTGTAGTTATTAAGAGTTTCTGAGACATGGTTCCCAAAGTACGGAGATGATGGCAATGCTAATTACAACTACCAGATTAGTCTCACAACCAGTAATTTTATCATCTCATAAGCCAATGTTACACAGTACAGCAAAATGATAACCTTAATCCAGCCCCCAGAGATGACAAACAGCACAACAGGGAGCGTATACAGCAAGTAAGGTGTTACATAACACAACTCTGAGAGCAAAAAAAAACCACCATTGTGACCAGCGACTACTAAACTAATATACTAAATGCTTATAACAAATTTGATTTAACACGCTCTGGTCAGATCTGTCGTTATCTCAACCCTTCGTGCCCCACGTTGAGAGTGCCCAAAAGGACTGTTGTGCTTAAACCCAGCAGGCAGCTAAATACCACACAGCCGCTTGTTCACTGCCCCCCCAGTGGGATAGGGGAGAGAATTGGAAAAAAGGTAAAACTCGTGGGTTGAGATAAAGAGAGTTTAATATGGCAGAAAAGGAAGGGAAAATGATAATAATAATGATAAAAGAATATACAAAACAAGTCATGCACAATGCAATTGCTCACCACCCGCTGACCGATGCCAGCCAGTCCCCGAGCAGTGGCCACCGCCCCCCCGGCCAGCTCCCTCCATTTACATGTTCAGCATGATGTCATATGGTATGGAATATCCCTTTGGCCAGTTTGGGTCAGCTGTCCTGGCTGTGTCCCCTCCCACCTTCTTGTGCACCCCCAGCCTCCTCGCTGGCAGGGCAGTATGAGAAGCTGAAAAGTCCTTGGCTTAGTGTAAGCACTGCTCAGCAACAACTAAAACATCAGTGCGTTATCAACATTATTCGCATTCTAAATCCAAAACACAGCTCTATACCAGCTACTAGGAAAAGAAAATTAACTCTATCCCAGCTGAAACCAGGACACAAATTTTACAGTAAAAGCCTTCTGCATTTTGTATTGCTGCATTCTATTTCAGATTCTCACAGATGTATTTGATGTAAAAATACATCAACTCTGAAAAGCAAAATTAATTAAACAATTATCTCTTTTCCAAAATAATATATTATCTGTAGCTGTTGACAAAAATTTAAAACAGATATGAAATCATGCTGACAAATTATGTTTAGATGTGCTTTTCCATGCTTTGGAAATTATACATGCCTGCCATATGTAAAATGGTGTACAAGGCAGGAAAAAAGGTGAGGGATTTATTTCTGTACTTCTCCTTCTTTAGAACTTGTCCTGCAAAAAGAAAATTCAAAGCTTCAGTCAGTATCAAAACTTACTGATACTAATAGCATTCACTTACCAAGCTGAGCATCATCAGCCAGTACTATTTCTCTGTATTTTCTGAGTTTTTCTGTCTTCACAAATTCTTTAGTAGCCACAAGCAGTTAGATACAGTGAATATAGGACGAATTAAAAAAGGAATTTTGCAGTAGTTCCAGAAGCTGTCCCCTGCAAAATTCACTTCGTCAACTTCCACAGTTCTGCAAACATGTTTAAAACTACCTTTTTGGAGGGGGTCACCATATCAGGATATGGCTAATACTTAGTGAGATAATCAAATTAACAGTCTTACCCAGGGTACAGAGATGATCATGGACATAAGTCTTTGCAGGAGCAGGGCCTGGAGAATATAAAAGGGAAAAATGGGAACAAGTATGAACTTCAGTAGCTGGAAGGTTTTGTGATAATATAGTAGATATTCTTGAAGTTGAGAAGTTGGCAGGTAGATTTGGAACTCAAGGATTTTAAGTTAAAAGCATAATGTGATTTGACAACACAACACATATTTTCTATTTCTATTCATCTACTTCTACTCCCCTATTACAAACAGGGAATCCAAGTCAGCTGAGTATCAGCAGTTCAGACCATCTAATATTTGCTTAAAGGTGGACAAAATAACAAATACATTCTGTTTTGAACCTGTCTAGATTTTCTTAGGATTAAGAAAAAAGTGAGAAACAGATGCTCGCACGGAGAATTGCGATGGGTTTTGAACATGACAGGCATCCACCGCAAGAGCTAGCCTCGTTTTGGCCAAATTTTATGTATGCATGTATGAAGACTAGAAGGTTAGGAGCTCTTAAAAAAAAAAAAAAAAAAAAAAAAAGAAAAGAAAAAGAAAGAAAGAAAGAAAGGGGAGAGAGAGAGAGAAATAAAAGAGACAGAATACATCTGATTCTAAGAAAAAGATCTTTCAGGGGCAATTCCCACAGCTCTCTGAACTCAGGGTCAGCCTCTATACAACAAGAGTTCTCCCTAGTCTACAGGAGAAAAAAACATGTCTAATCTTACAGAACATTTAATTTATTAAAGAATTATTATGCCCATAGCTGATAACATTAAACACAAAAAGTCGTACCTCAGGATAATCGGCACTTCTTACTGCACAACACAGAAACGAAGCAGCAGACAGAGTTGATAGAATGGAGCCTCGTCACAGAATCGTTTAGGTTGGAAAAAACCTTTAAGATCATCAAGTCCAACCGTTAACCCAGCACTACCAATGTCATGAGCAATGGGGCTGAAGCCCTGCCCGAGCTTCCGCCGAAATCTGAAGAGCAGTAAGATACCGTCTACCGGCACGATACAGCACAAACAACTGGAGACGGGGACATCACCACAAAAGGCGGGAGATGTGCCCGGAGGACTCGAGAGCAGCTCCCGTCGCGGAGGGCTCACCGCAGGGAGGCACGCGCAGGACCGTCGCCCTGCTGGCCCGCGCCCCACGACCCCCGTCCGCGGTGCCCAGCCCACCTGTGCGCGCGGCTTGCCCCAGTGCACCGCGGCGGGGGAGGAAGGGCGGCTGCGCTGCCCTGAGGTGCCGCGTGAGCCCCCCCCCGGTGCCAGCCCGGCTGCCATGGCAACCGTGGAGGCGGCCGCGCCTTCCCGTGCTCGCCGCTCCGCGCCCAGGGGGAGGCGGGGACAGCCGGAGGCGCCGCGCTCCCCTGACCACGTGACCGGCTCGCGAAGGTCCCCACGCACCGCCCCTGCTGCAGTCATGGCCGCCAGGCTCTTCCCCGCTGTCAAGTGAGTCCGTGCGTCCGCGCTGCCCTACCCGGAGAGGTTGGCCCGAGCGCTCGCCATCCCTCCGCATGCACCGCCCGGCCCGCGCCTCTTCTGCCGCCGCGCGGAGGGTCTTCCCCGACTCTCCCGGGGCTGTTGCCAGGGCCCCGGCCGGCCCTGCTGGCCTGCCGGCGCCTGGCCTCGCAGCGCCGCGCCCTTGACCTCGTCTGCCCCCGTGCCAGGCTTGGTCTCCATCCGGCAGCTTCTTTGTGTGTCTCCAGATGCCTAGCAGGAGTCTAGCGGTTTTCTCGTGGCGAGCATGAATACGTAAAAGAAACCCGGGGAATGATGCCTAAGGGCACTTGTTTGCTGGAGGAACGCTTTCAGATCTGGACATACAGCCCACTCGAAGGGAGAAGGTGTGGAAGGGTGCTTTTGTGAGCGAGTAGTAAATCTTTAACAGAGAAATCCCTTTTCCCCCCAAATACTTATGAATACATGGATTTAAATACTGATTCTCTCTTGCCTCTCTCAACGGCTCTATCTATCATATGTTCTACTACTGCAGTATTGCTATCTGGCAAGTTTTTGTTTATTTGGTTTTTTCCTATGTGTGCAATAGCTTTGTGTTGTTTTTAAAAAGGGAAACAACTCTGCCCTGTGAATTTAAAAAAGCCAGTCTCCCCAGATCTCTTATCTATAATGAAAAAGTAAATAAAGGTTAAATATTCTCTTCCTGTCTTCCATTTTGCAAGTTGCCACTACAGCTGTAAAACTAGTGTTTGCACACCATGCAGTCTACCGGGAAACTTTAAAAGCCTAGGCAATGCAGGAACAGGCATGGCCAGGTGTTAACTGGACTGTAATGAGCTTAACAAGATATGGGTGTCTGTCAAATTAATCAGATTACTTATTAACAAGACAGCAAGAACCACATCATTAACATGGATGTCTTAGCCACTGCAAAATCCTTTAGTTCCTTTTATCAAAGGTATATGCCAGTGATTCTCAGACTTTAAAAAGTGGCACATACTCTGAGGTGTTTGACCCTTTCTCATTTTTTCTTGAAAACTGTCACTGATAAAATGTGAATGGGTGTGGTTTCAAGGGGCTGACAGGGAATAGTTGGCCTAGGAAGAAGAGGAAGGTAGATATTTTTCTGCTGCTTTTTGTCTGTAATAAGACATTACAGTAGAGTATTTGTGACCCTCAGGTTTCTTTATCGATACTCTCCCTTTGACGGTCACAACCTATCGAGAAAGATGCATTGATAGTCATAATGTGAACTGAACTGTTGCTGCTTTTGATTCTTTCAGGTTTGTCATCAAAGGAAGCCTGGCTGGAGCTGCTGTATATGTGGCATATGATCAGGGGCTGCTGGGCAGTGGCACACAAGGTGCTGAAGCCCTCAAAAAAGCTCAAGCAGCACTGCCTCCAGCTATCCAAGAGTGGACAAGTTACATAGGCTGGGAGGTAAGGACTGTGCAGATGAACACAGTCAGGAGAACAAACGCATTCTCTGAATAAGGAGGAGAAAACATTGGGGTGATACTCTGGTTCCAGTGATGTTGGCAGGAGTATTGCTGTTGAAACTGGATTTCGCGTTGAGAATATTTTGAAGAGGATTGAAATGGAAGGAGGATGAAATTTTAAATTTAGGGGAGAGACATTGCTCACAGATGTTATTTTAAAGGAGAATGAGTAACTAGCCTATGCAGGGTCAAGGAGGGGCTTGCAAGCATGTTCTGGGAGATACTTCACTATGTAGTGGTATTCCTAAGCTTCTTTTGAAGGATCCTACATGCTTTTAAAAAATTAATGAAGATTCTCCTGGCAATTTCTCAAGCTGCTAACAGTTTGTCAAGTCAAATTTAAATTGCCTGAAGAAGCCTTTCTCTTTGAGTAATTCTTAGTTTTTAAAATCCTGAGAACAGGAGAAACCTTTGCTGAAAGTTCGAAAAGGATTTTTCATATTAGAGACTATTCTAAACTAATAGGTAACTGTAAGGAGACAGCCGTGGAGATGATTTTTCAGGAGCACCCAAATGATAAGTACTACCTTCTGCCTCTACTTTATACTGGGGGAAAGAGCAAAGTCCAGACTTTAAGCCTCATGTCTGATCCCTTTTGAGACTTACGGAGAGTAGGCACCTACGTATCTTTGAGATCTGAGGTCAAGAGGCTTCTCCAAGGTGATGTGAATCCTGTTATAAGTGAAACCCCTTGAGTGCTCATATTTTGTCTCTCTTTCTCTTTCTAGCTCCCACCCACTCCAAAATTTGATTTTTCCCCCTCTGATTCCTGGAATAAAGGTAAAATAACTTCTCACCAAACTGTGAAAGGAGCAAGGGGCCAAGAGTGATGTAGCTTGTACCAGTCTTGTTTCAATACCGCCCTCCTAAATTGAGAAGGTGATAGATGGTGGAAGTCTGGTGGAAGGAGCATTGGGACTGGGACTAAGGAAGTGTATTCTGCTCCAGGTTTTACGACTAGCACGCTGAGTGACTTTGGACGTAATTTCTTGTTGTTCCAACTGTGAAATAAGGAGGAGGATATGTGCCCATAAACCTGTCTGCCTTTTCTAACCAGAAGAGCTGGTGTTTCTTTTACCTGCAAAGCTTGTTGCCCACCTGTGCGCCAAGACGAGCATGCCTATGCTATCCTAGAATCTAAGATTGAATGTTTCGGTGAAGTGTTTGGGGAGGCCTGTGGCCCCCACAATAAATAGATAGAGTTTATGCACCAGTGAGTTCATCAGCACTGGTAGTGATCAGGGAAACTAGAGCATAAAAATAAATGATGACTTATTCTTAAAAAAAATGAACCTTTGGTTAAAGATTGAAGAGTTTATAAACTCTTCAGATGCTACTGTGTCTCAACTCAGCCTCTGACTTTTCAGGAGGGATGAGTATTCCCATTATTGCTAGAATTTGAGAGATCTTGTTTGCAGGCCAAAGCACGTTATAAATACCTAGTAAGTTAATTTATAGTTTTTATGGTGCAGCAAAAAGTCTTCATGTAATTGTGGGGAAACACAGTCCACAGATATTGTGACATGTCCAACATCACCCATGTAGTCTGTGGCAAGGCCAGAAATAAAATGGAACTTAGCTCAGTTCTTTGTTTCAGTCTTCTAACTGTCTGTCCCTTACACTGGTCCTGAAATTGGAATTTCTTTGTGCCACACATGCTCCTGAGACAATAAAGCTGTACTTGAACCAAGGATCATTCAGGCCGCCGTGTGTTTGAAAGCTTCTGAGATAAAGCTAGATTTTTCTCTCCGTGTTTGAAAAGATCTACAATGCTAGAATAACATTAGGAAATTTGGCTTGAATGATGCTCTTCTTGGGATAATTCTTCTCTGCTTTTCTTGCAGGAGTGCAGACAGTCATGTCTGCCTTGTCTGTAGCTCCCACCAGGGCCTGTGAATACACTGTGGAAGGCTGGAAATATGTGAAGGATCTTGTCAAATGAACACGTTCTCCAGGGTTCATGATTCTCTCCATCCTATGTTGTCTTTGGGATGATGCATAGTCCATCCCTCTAGAGGGCAGCTCAGCCATGCAAGGGCTACAATAAAAGACTTTGGAACTTCCGTTTGTATTTGGGTTGGTTTTAGCATACAGACTGCAATCATTGCTTTCTGTCTTACTGGTAATCAGAGGCTTCGGCAGAGATCACGGATCAGTTGTAATGAAGTAATGGCCATATGCTGAGGTGTAGCCCCTGTTCTAAAGCTGCCAAGCTTGCTGACTAAACAGATTAGAAGTCAAAGTAGCTCATTAGCAGGACATCTACAGTAATTCGTTCCAAAATACTTTTGATGTGTATGTGTTCAGTCCTGCCATGTGTCCCCCTCCCTCTCAAAGCATTAATGAAGTAGCTGGGAAGCAATTTCCACAGCTCCTACAACACTGCGGCATTCTCTGCATTGTGAGCTGTTTCGTTTGGTTTCCCTAGAACAGGCCATAAACTATATCTGCTGTTAGTGCACATTACTTTTTAACCTCTCCAGCTATGTCCAGGACACAAAAAGGCAGGAAACGGAAGCAGCTAATCAGTTATCTGCAGTTGTCTCTTACCTTTGCTGCCATGAAGGGTTCTTGCAAAAAGGAAGACGGTACCAGTTGCTGCCAAAGTGAGGATTGTCAGAAGCACAATGCATCAGCATGTCTGGAGGACAAAAAAAAGACATATTAAAGGCCAATTCTCCGCAGGCTGGACTCCAGAGGGAGTCTGGGAGTTGCATGGGAACTTTTTACAAGGGCATGTAGTGATAGGACAAGGGGTAATGGCTTTAAACGGAAAGACGGTAGATTTAGATTAGATACAAGGAAGAAATTTTTTACTATGAGGGTGGTAAGGCACTGGAACTGGTTGCCCAGAGAAGCTGTGGATGCCCCATCCCTGGAAGTGTTCAAGGCCAGGTTGGATGGGGCTTTAAGCAAGCTGGTCTAGCAGAAAGTGTCCCTGCCTATGGCAGCGGGGTTGGAACTACATGATCTTTAAGGTCCCTTCCAACCCAAACCATTCCGTGATTCTATAGCTTGGACCTATCAGGTCTTGAAGGTACGTGTCTGCAAATCCCTTTCAAGTGATGCGTGCTTTGTCATAGACCTTTGGAGCTACCCTTTGTACATACCTGCTGATGATGGAACACGTCTGGGTTAGATATCTAATAAGTTTTTTCCTGAATCTAAGTTAAAGTTTAAGCAAGAGGAATTATACCAACGGACAGGTGGTTTGCCAGACTCATACAGTTCAGCGACAGCACTGTATACAAGAAGTTGTGAATCTCAGCACCTTCACCATGCTTTAGTCTCTCCTTCCTACTGGCACTTTTGCAGCTGGTCCAAGGTGGAGAACCAAAATCCTTCATTGATGCTCACCTTCAAAGTGGCAGTGTCTTCCAACTCAATAAGATCTAAAATGGGCTTGCTCGCTCTTGCTGTTGGATCTGCCTGCATCCACATGCTGGCAGATGTGAAACTTTCCACAGTAGTCCATCTTACATCTGCAGGAGGAAGCTGGTGTCTGCAGGAACTGTGTGGCATTGTAGTAACATGCCAGTAGAGAAATGGATGGGCTGGCACGTGTGCATGCATGGCCTAGGACGATTAGAGAAGCACGGGGAGAATAACTGAGCAAAGTGTATCTGCATGAAACATTTTGCTAGCTTGCGATATGCTCTAGTTTGTGGACTATGCATGTTTTAATTTTAACGTTGATGAAAACTTTCCGAAGGGCAGTTTTCGGTCACAGTCAAGGCCTATATAAGGAGCACCGATGGCCTAGAGAGCATCAGTATTGTAAGATGGAGGTACAGATTTATTCTGTATTTTTAACCCTTTGCGATGGGATTGTGGCACGAGGTTGCAGAAGTCATTATGACATGGCGTAGCATTGGTATGAATCTGTTCCCTCTTCACAGGAAGCATCTGTGCATAAATTGGATGGGTTGTTATAAGTACACAGCTGGTAACCTCTCTGTCCTCAGGTCTCTGTTTGTCCCAGAGCTACTGCTCATGCTTCCAAAACTAGGGACAGAGCTTGTCCTGGCTGCTGGCAGGGCGGCCATTTCTCCCACACTGATGTGCTAACACAGTCACATTGTTCTAGTCTGTGCTAGCTACGGAATGAGCCAAGACACGGCTACAGGACAGGAAATAGGGGTAGGTAGGGAGAGTAGGATGAGTGCTTACTCAGATTAGGAAACACAAGAAGGATTTGTGGGGGGTTTGTTTCCTTTTTTTAAAACAAATGGTTATATGATGAAACTTACTGCCAAGAGATTTCAGAGGATTTGGCTAAGGCTAAATAGCTTAAAAAGTGCTTAAGTTAATTCCTGGAGGATGGGTCCATCAGTGGCTCTTAAACCTAATGGTCCAGATGGAAGCTACAGCTCAGTAAACCTCGGAGTGCCAGATGCTGGGAGTTTATCACCTGATGAAGGATTGCTCTACATACATCCTGTTCCAACATATTTTTCTTTATGCACCTGCCTCTAAAAGAGAAAGAATACTGAGTGGGAAGGACTGTTTCATCTGACCGAGTACATCTATTCTCCTCTTATTACATCTCAATGACAATGTGTACATTCAACAAGGGACTGATCCTTTCATACAATTGCTGGATTTAAGTCGAATATTTTGCCGAGTCTAGTTTGTGACCTATAGAAATAATTGTAGGTAAGACAGGGTGCTAATCAGATGCCTTTGCTGAGCACACAGACTAAGTGGCAGTGTAGAAATTGACTTGTTAAAAATAGTACCTGTGCTGCAATTCACAGAATCGTTGAGCTTGGAAGGGACCTCTCAAGATAATCTAGTTCAACCTCCACGCTCAAGCAAGGTCAACTAGACCAGGTTGCCCAGGACCATGTCCAGCCAGGTTTTGAACATCTCAAAGGATGCAGACTCCACAACTCTGGATGACCTATACCAGCGTTTGACCGCCCTCACAGTAAAAAAGTGTTTCTTCAGCTTGCCCAGTATCTTTTCTCTTTCTGAACATGGCGACACTGGATACTGCCAGAGTGGCCTGGCACCACTACACCAAACAGTTCTGGAATATCTGACTCACATTACTGGCCTTAGCCAGTAGGTCTAAAAGCTCCCCAGTGCATTTTGTAGTTGTGTACTCTATTTTTGCATATACATCTCCAGTCCTCCTTTCCAGTTTTCAGCTTTTTGCCTCATAGATGTTTTGTAACAATGACTTTCACAGGCTACCTTTTCTGTCACCAGTTATCAAGCACTCTGGCTGTCTCTAGTAGACCTGTCCTACAGAAGGATAAAAAGTCTACATCTGCCAGCATTGTGGCACTAAGCAGGATTATGGGATACTCCCATCCCACCTCCAAACTTACTGGTATCTTTTCAAGCCCTTACTTTCTCTGGCTACACATGGGGAGAAAAAAGCAGAAAGAGGCAGAAAAAAGCACAAGCAGCTTTTACTAACCCATTTAAGCATACTTGTTTCCCCATGCTGCAGAAAGGATAATTTGGCCTTGGGAGCTGGTGCAGAGCATTTCTTCAACTTAACAAGTTAGCATTCTCAAAGGCCCAGTCTATCTATCTTCTCTGGCAGAGCTCCCCTAAGGTTTCAAAACAGCCATGCCTGCAGCACAGGTGCTGACTGGAACTATTTTCAACACAAATGAATTAGGTATTACACACGACAGTTACGGTGATTAGTATCCGAGATGTTAGGGGGTTCTTTTTGAATGGATGTTGCTAGGAGGGAGCTGCAACCTCCAGGGAATGGTTTTTGAGAAAAAGCAACTGAACAAGGCATTTCTCAGACAGCCCTGACCAGTGACTTAAGCATCAGGTTACAAATGTTACTTGTGGCCTGTGACTAACCTCAAATCCCAGCACAGGCTTGTAACTACATGTTTCCAAGTGCCACATGACTGCTTGCTTGTTCTCTCATCTGCATTTTCAAAATGATGTCCATTTTCCCCGCTCCTAACAGGAAAACTTCACTCGCAGAACATCGTAACTTTTAATCTCTCATACAATTCCAGTTATCTTTTACTGGAAAATGTTGGACGAACGTATAAAGCACAGCCTTTACAATGTGGTGGGAGGGAAGTACAGCTCATTGTTCAGCTAATAAGGGAACATACCTGCACTGTGCTGCTGCTGATGTTAAGTGGCACAGGCTGTGATTTGGCTCACTGGCAGCATAGCAGCAGAGATCAAGAGTTGTTGCCCATGTCACTCCCCACTCATCCCCTAGTTCTACTATTTAGTGCCCACAGATGGGATGATCAGTTTCTGAAACTCAAAAGGAAAGAAAGTAAAGCATGTGGTTGTAGGGCTGATGGCATTGCCAGACCCTCAAACCAGCAATTGTGATCCCCAATGAACCCTTCATATTCAGAGCACTGGAACGTACTCAAAGTTGTTTTTACCATGTGCACCAGGTGAATGAAGGAGAGGGGAGTGACGCCCGTCTGTGTGCGTTTGTCAGCTTGTGTCCCGAAGCATTAACTCTGCTTAGTCTTTATAAAAGAAAAGTAGTATTGCTTCACCTCATTCTAGAACCTCAATAACCTCTATCAATACCCCCATTTCTTCCTTGGCTTCCCAATGGCAACTGCCCTTAAAGTAGCACAGCTTTTCCAGCAGGAGTTTCTGTCACAGCTACTCACACACACCCCCTAGAAAATAATGGTGCTAAGATACTTGTGCAGGGCTGCTATTCAGCAGACTGGCTCCCGGGCATGCTGGCAATTAGATAATCAAATTAACTCCAGCTGTGAGACAGGAGCTGTCTGCCATTTTACAGCCCCTGTGCAATGAGCTTGCTGTGGCTTAGGCAACCGACTTTGAAAAGCAGCACGTCTCACATGACAAATAGCTCGGCTAGGAATGCACTGGGAACGTGGGTTTACTGGAACAGACCTCCCTTCTCTCCTGCTAGAGTAAGGGTCAGTCTGCATGGGAAGCTCAGTCTCATTGATTACCCCTGTCGCTCTTGGTGAAACAGAGGGCTTAGTTTTCCAGAGCAGTGTTTAATTTTTACCTTGCAAATCACCAGAAGTAATAAAAGAATTATCTTCTGTCTCCAGGATGGCCTCTGTGCTTACCTTCAAGTCTTTTCTGAAAACACTTACCCTTAGTTTGAATGTCCTGGAAGGTAAGAGGAGAGGTAGAGTGAGGTTTGTGACTCCAGTGGATGGTTCTGTGTCTACTCCCCCATCCCACCAGGCCAAACTTCCCACTAAGAAAATTCTGACACTGTCATCGAGAGAGTCTTCATCTCTCTAGCTTTTGCTACAAATAAAATGTAATCACTTTGAACAAAGCACGGTCTTGGTTTATCATGTACACACACTATGTACAAATAGGTAGAATACTGCACCTCTGGTATGCTTGGAACGTTAGTTCTCCATGCTTTTCATGATCTTCTGTACCACTTTTTTGCCCTTTGATGATTGCTGTCTAAAGCTTCTCCATTGTAATATGCTTTCTTGATGGGTATTTTATGAATGATCTTAAGTAATTCAAGTTATTTACTAAAAAGAAGAGGAAAGTATGTGCAAGTGAATATAGTTCTTTTGTATGTCAGCACTTAGTACATCCTAGTTCGTCTTGCACAAATGCTTCAGTTGCCTTTTCAAGGCAAGAAAGTTGGTATGAGGTGTACTTTTTCATCCTCACGCTTCCTGCAGCCTTGTCATTCCAGCACAGTTCCCAAGAAGCACAGATGACACCCTGCACCACCAGCATCTTTAGTATGTTTATGAAGTAAACATGAATTATGGAGGATTTATGCCATTTAACTATGGCATCAGATTAATTACGCAGACTTCCAAAGTCAGTTGAAAGCCTCCAAAACAGTTAGGAACTGTTTCTCTCCATAAAGAGAGGCTAGGCTTCTAGTGTAGACATACTAGGCTAACCTTTGAAGAGCTAGACACTGTAAAAGTCCTCTGTGCTAACAGCACAGACCACTCATTCTGAGTTATGCAATATCAAGTCAAACTTGAACCTTGCACAACTTCTGGAGATGTTTTTCCCTGTTTGGACAGAGCTGTTTTAGGTGACTCAAATTAGCTAGCCCCAGTGGAGTCCGTCTTCCTTTGCAAAACAAGCAGCAGCTGACATGCTAAGAGCTACACTTCACATTGCTATAGCTTTCAGAGATCAGACAAACATAAGCAAAAACTTTCTTACCTGAAGTACCAACTTGAGAGGCCACAATAGCAACACTGAATAACACTAAACCAAAATACTGACGGACAAACACGATAGGGCAAGCAGCTCACTCTGCTGCACTGTGGTAACTAGATCTTTCCTTGGAGGGCACAGTTAAATTAGAAACAGGCACATGCTCAGGATCCTGCTTGCGCGCTCGTTAGCATCAAACATTCTCCATCTGCAGGCCAGGTATGGGTTTCATATTTGAGCTTGAAATCGCTGGGAGATTACCATTAGCCGTAGTGCTTTGAATGCTAAAACACACCTGGCTTTTGCTTCTCACTTAGGTTATTCCACCTCCTTTGAATGCAATTACTTTGCTTTTCTCACCACAGAGCTTGCTTGCTTCACTTGGTTTCATTTTAAGGACCAGAAAGGTTGGGACTGGTCTGGAAGTTGTCCTTCCATTGCTGAGACTCCCAGCAGGTTTGCAGAGTGAGTGAGGTTAATGACTAAGGCAGGCATAAGCATTAAAATAATTTTTGTTTGTTTATTATTTATTTATTTATTTATTTAGTATTAACATCACTTTTTTGTTTGTTTGCTTTTGATTCATTTAACAGACATTTTTTTAAAAAACACCTGAATGAATTTGGTAACATTCATTAGAACTACCTTGAGGACTCTAGCCTGCAAATGTTCAATGAATGCGGATTTCTTAAAATCAGGGAACTCACATTTGCTGTTTGAAAAAAAAAGCACTATGCAAACCTTATTTCTGTCCTACGCAACACCTGAGTAATCGGTATATTATGTTTTTACTGTGTGCTTTACACATTACAGCAGTTGATTACAGCAGTAATTAACCACAGGGATGCAACCTGCTTACATCAGTGGTGGACAGTCTGAGGCTCTGCTGAAGTTGGGTCACACTGTCTCTATCTTGAGTTTATTTGGAACTGGGGAATAGAAGGCAGCTGTTTAGCTTTGTCTCCACCTATGCTGTGTGGATTTTTTTTTTTTTTTTTTTTGATAACCCATAGAAATCTTTGCACCAGGCAAAAACCAAACCAAACGAAACAACCCACAACCCCCAAACCAGAATTTGTCCGATCATTTCCGTGCACTGGATTTAATAAAGACCTGACAGATACCAGAGCCACTGACTGGGTGTCAAGGTTTGAGTGATTGGCTGCTCCCATGTCAGAAACATGCATGTAGTCAGTGTGGCCATCTGGCGGAATTAGAGGGAAATGCAGCTCAGTGAAAAACGTGGTAGGGGGAAAAAGCCTTCATCTTCAAGTAAGTATGATTTTCAGATGCAGTAAACATCATAATGAGATAGTAAGAAGCTCCAGTTTGATTGGTTGTTTGTTGTTTTTTCCCTCCATGGTGGTCAAAAAGGTTCTTTTATTAGAATAATTGTCTCCCTAGATGATAAAATACTATCCCTTTGGCATCAATCTCTATGTAGGCGGTTGATGCAATGGTCTGGGTCATAGGCATGACTTTTTCGACTTCTCCAAACTCCTTAAATAGTAGACCAGGAGACAGCAATGTTCCTCATGCTTATAAATGACTGTGTGATGCTGTAAACAGAGCCTGCCCTGGCTGGAGGGGAAATCTCGTAACCCCTTTTGGGATGCTACATGCTTGCTGAGGACAAGGGAAGATGCTCTCCTTAAAGCTCCAACTGGACAGGTCAGTTGTGCTGGACCTTCACGTTTCCATGCAATTCCTGCAGAGAACATCCAGATACAATAATAGGAACAGCCACAGGTTATATCTAGTGGGAGCGATTTACTTGTCCTCATGCTTAATGGTCGATAATCTGAATTGGGAAAGAGAAAGCAGAGCAGGTCTGGGGGTATCACTGCTCTTTTCTTTGTATCAGAGGTGAACACCTAAAGGATTAAAAGCAAGGAGGCGCTGGACTCTAGCCAGACCCACAGAATTATTAGTTAGTTGCTACTAAGTGTGGCAGTCTGGAAAGCTATTCTTTCTGTTTGCATTCCTAGTTTGTGTTCTTGAACAAATGACCCGAGCCTTTCTGGGCCTTAGCATCACCATTAAAACAAAAACTAACTTTTACACTGAGGTTGATGTCAGTGTGATCCAGACAGCCTTAGGCAACTCCCCACTACAACCAAAGCAGCTTTTTAGAATTTAGATAGTTTGTCCACAGGGATCCTCCTCCAGCATGGGAAGTCTCAACCCTGATGAAAAAGATCTGGAGTTTCACTTTCCCTAACAATGCAGGCTGTGGGAAATGAATGAAAAAAAATCTTCAGGCAACTGAGAAAAACACACCTCTCCGAAGATGGAAAAAACCCCAGGGACCCCACTAATGAAAGTAACAGGCTTTTTTCTTCTTGGCATGACAAAAGCCATCTTTGGTAGCTAGCGCTAAGGCCATGTTGCTCCAGAGATGACTGCACAAAGACAAATTATAATTTGGATACGACAAAGTGACAGATCATTTGCACCAAACTTGATCATGTGAGTTCTCATCACATTCTTAAAATGATGCCAAAGCACAGCCAATGGCTATTTCTAATCTACTTCAAGGAAATTATGGATTGCTAGGTAAAATTACTGGCCTGAAAGTGGTAGAGCTTTGGACTACCCTGATCTATCAGAAGCTAAACAAAAATGATTGACTTGCACTTCGAAGTCATTACTGTGCATTTTCTCTTACAGAAGCTGTGCTGGTAACTCAGTATGTCACCTTTTTCAGAGAGTGGAGAGTATTATGTTGCACAGTACCTACCAACATGAGACAAGATGAAAAAAATTCTTCACCACTCGTCCTACAGGATCCTAAGTCAATTTTGCACTGGCACAGCGTTCAAACTTTGTCAACTGCAATCTACTAATATTCTCTCATGCTGGCGCATATGCTAGTTAATTTTGACACGCCTGAAGTAACACAATATTTCAGTGTATTTCTGGGAGCTGTGTGCTACTTAAAGTGCACAGGGACACCTGTAAGGCATTTTGATACTCACCTTTGAAAGAAAGTTACATGGTTTAACATATAGCTGAATACATTAGTTTTCCAGGGACTGCTGAAACAAAGCAATTCACTGTAAACTGGCTTTTATTTATGGAAAATGGAATGCTTCATTAACAAACATTTTAAATGGGATATGAACAACACATTACAAAACAAATGAGTTCACATTGGATTGAGTGACATAATATGGCAGCAGCTTAAAAAAAAAAAAATTACACTTACAGTAGCCCCTAAGTTACAATTAATGGTAACCCTGGGTAACAGATTGATTTCAGTTGCCACCTTGCATTAAAAATTAAAACACATTCAGTAACGACGGTTGAAACGAGGATCATTAGGTCTGTTTGCTCTCTCCTGGCCAGCAAATCCTTCTCCTTGCATTCCTCCTCCATGCATCATCTGACTTTGGTTGCCACCTTGCATGAAACCTCCACGCCTAGAAAGCGATTCAGACATTTTAATTTTCTCTCGTGACTCTGGTAGTCAGGTTGATATAATGGGTGTTCTTTTAAATTTTTTTTGCGTGATTTTGCTTGCACGCTTCAATAAGATGCGCTACATAAAACACATGGGAATATTTTATTATTCCTTGACATTTAAATAACAAATCAGGTAACTGATGCTCCCCTAAAATGTTTCTCTGGCCAATTTAAATAGAAGAGATGCCCCTTAAAAGTGAAACAAACACTTTGCTCTTTTTAAAGTTCTTACCCTGACATGCCTCCACGATGCATCACATGGCCAGGTCTGCCTCTACCTCCACCTAAAAAAGTTCAAATGTTTCCTTTATATCCACAGTAATAGTTTTACTTAATCTCCAAGAATAATAATGCCTGTATTTCTGCTTACGTAGCACAGCTAATGAGCTGTTGTGCAAGAAGCATACCTTGCCATCTCTCATGATCCCGTCCTATCATTCCTCCATCCACACTGCTCTGCCATGAGCGATCTTGATGTCCTTCAAACTTTCGACCGTGATCTCCCCAGTCACGTCCATCCCTGCAAAAGTATGACATTCATACCTTCTCATGTTAGCCAGAGCACACAAAATAGATTCAAGTAAAACAACTAAGTCGCAAACTTACTCAAATGCTTTACCAAGGTACGTGCAAATCTTGTATTTATATCGCTGTTACGTCAAATCTCAGTAGTAAGCCTTCTGTTCAACCCAACCAACATGACAAATAAGAAAATAAGATTTTCTTAATCTGTTTAATGCTATGTTTATGTCCCAGTTTACTCTGAACATGCTAGCTCATTGTTTTGACCAGTCAATTTATTTTTGGTGTTTTCTGTAGGCTGGCTTACTCACAGGACTTATTAAAAAACAAA
Organism: Phoenicopterus ruber ruber; assembly: GCA_009819775.1. Classification (NCBI taxonomy): domain Eukaryota; kingdom Metazoa; phylum Chordata; class Aves; order Phoenicopteriformes; family Phoenicopteridae; genus Phoenicopterus; species Phoenicopterus ruber. Next base: position 6,491,822 of record CM020240.1, read on the forward strand.
ACACAAAAACAAAACCTCAGAACACCCCCTACACTCCCCCAATCTGTAAGCATTTTATTAACTTGTTTTCCTTTCAAAGGGCTGACAGGATGGTGCTTCCAACAACTACAAACTGGAGAAGAACCACTACCCTGAAAATATCAAGCTTTGATAGCAATGTTAGCTAAAATTAATTGAAAACATGAAGACTTTCAGATGTGAAGGTATTAAAAAAAGAAAAATCATGCCAAGATGCAGGTTTTGATGCACAAGGCAAGCTGAAAGAGCTACTCATCTGTAGTCCATCCAACAGAGAACAGACTCAGGGGTGAAAGGTGGAAAAAAAGAATCGTACTTCCAAAAACTGTGTCCCACTTTCACATATGGAAATATTCCTTAGATGCACAAGAAAAAAATATTTTCAGTTAAGCGTACTAACCGTGACTGTGGGAGTATCCCTCTACTTTCACTCATTCTTCTGTCGGATCCATAGCTACCCCAACTTTCCCGAGAGTCTCGTGAATGACGGTCTGGTCCTCCATGGCGCTCATCTGGATAATGCTAAAAGGCAAAGAACACTTAAAGGACTGCCCAAACCAGACTCTTTAATTGTTTAAAGTTGCTCAGCTGTAATTCTCAATCTCAGAATCATTTAGGATGGAAGGGACCTCTCGAGATCATCTAGTCCAACTCCCCTGCTCAAGCAGGGTCAGCCAGGGCAGGCTGTCCAGAACAGTCTCCCATCAGGTTTTGAGTATCTTTTCAGCTGGAGACTTCACAACTTCCCCATGCAACCTGTTCCAGCGTATGACCATCTTCAGAGTTTTTTTTTTTTTTTTTTTTTAAAAAAAAAAAAAAGAGGTGATTTGTCCTCATATGGAATTTCATGTCTGTCAGTTTGTGCTCATTGACACTTGTCCTGTCAGCGGCCACTACTGAGTGGAGCCTGGCTCCATCTTCTCCATACCCTCCCTCCCTTGAGGTATTAATGCACATTGATAAGAATGGATAAGATAACCTGAGCCTTCTCTTCTCCAGGCTGAACTGTCCCAGCTCTCTCAGCCTCTCCTCATACAAAAGATGCTCCAGGCCCTTAATCATCTTTGCGGCCCTGGGCTGCACTTACTCCAGTAAGCTCTTATCATTCTTGTACTGGGGAGCCCAGCACTGGACACAGTACGCCAGATGGGTGCTGAGTAAAGAGGAAAGATCGCCGCCCTTGACCTTCTGGCAACACTCTTCCTAACACAGCCCAGGATGCTACAGACCTTCTTTGCCAGGAGGGTGCAATGCTGACTCACGGTCAGCTTGTCGTCCACCACGACTCCAAGATCCTTCTCTGCAAAACTGCTTTTCATCTGGTTGTTCCCAAGCATGTACTGCTGCACAGGGTTATTCCTCCCCAGGAGCAGGACTTTGCATTTCCCGTTGTTGAACCTAATGATATTCCCCTCTGCCCAATTCTCCAGCCTATCCAGGTCCCTCTGAGTCTCACAGCTTAGCCATCAGTAAAGGACACCTGAGGATTCTGTGACTCCATAGAATTAATCTCTTGCTGCTTGAACGTGCCCTGAAGGTCTTTCCCCTAGCCCTCAAAAACATTCAAACATCTCTACTAGTTTTGCTGTTATTTCCATGCAACCTCAGAGTGAATTTTATGCGTACTTTGTACCTTTGCCTTTTCTAAACAATCTGTTGGAATACTCTACCTTTTTGACACAATTCACTTGTTTTGTTTGATTTGTATCAGAATAACTGTATCTAACTTTTATAATAAACAAGTCTTTGAACTGAATTTCATCTTATTAAAGAAAACAAGACAATATGGTTATCAATACATATTTTGGGAGATATCATTTAATTCTTAACTATTGAAATTTAATCTGACACACACTATAGAAAACCAGGTTATAAGAAGTTAAGACATTTCTGTAGCTTTATAAAGCAACTCACTTGTCCATCCCGATCTCCAATCATTGTCCTTGATCCATCTCTCCTACAAACAGACCATTAAAATCAGACTGTGGTAGTACAACATCCAGCAGTCTATAAATATCCATCCACATAACACAAATGAAAAATCCTGCTTCCATGTAGTGCCAGCATTATCTACAAAAGGCACAAACAGCTGGAACATACAGAAACTATGACACATTTTGAATTCCTGGAAAACCCAGTTAGTCCTAAAGTATAAACCAGAATACTCCCGTTAAGATGCTAGGTGCCTAAAATATTATTCAGAAATTTTTCAGAATCTTACAAATGTGTGAAACAGCATTGCAAGTAGAACACTCTGAACAAGCCTGCCAGAAGGTTTAACTCACGGCACAGTACAGATCTCTTCATGGTTATATAAGAAAAAGTCCACAGCCACTAAGCCACACTTGAAAAATAAAACGCAAACCAAACACACGGTAAAGGCAGCAAAATGTGACATTAAATACATTTTTGTCTTTCAATTTCAAGCAACACAGTGGGGGTAAGATACCAACCTGTCTATTGAATGGTCTTGATAACGGCCACGATCCCTGTGATCAAAGTCATGGAAGCGATCCTGGCGACTGAAATCTGAATGGTACCTATCATTCATTGCCATTCTTTTTGCCTCTGGCCAGTACGGATCATCTCTCCTGAAAGAACATACTCATTTTAGTCAAGATAATTACTTTTGATATTGTTCCCTCCTTCCAAACTGTGCAAACCAGAAGGGTAATTGAGTTCAAAAGGGAGTTGAAAAACCTCAGAGAGGATAGTTTGACTGGGACTATTAAACATGATCATCTCAATGCGATCAACAACTGCTGATTAACGGAAGCTGAGAACGTATGGATAGCTTTTTATAGCACAGGCTGATGAGACAGAACCTGGCAGCCACGTTTTCCACTTGCATCATTTGTATTTGCTGGCTTTACCTGCCATCTATGTCATATGGTCTTCTCATTGCAGACCGACGTTCTTGTTCATAGCGCAGTTGCTCATGCTGGCGTCGCAGCTCTTCTCTTTCTCGCTGAATGCGATCTTGTTCTCTTCTCCTTTCGTGCTCTATGTGCATCCGTTCTCTTTCCAGTCTTTCTCTTTCCATCCGTTCTCGTTCAAGACGCTGCCTTTCAATTTCCAGTCTCTCACGAGCAATCTCAAGCCTCTCCCTTTCTTCTCGTTCCCGGATAGTCTGCAGGTGCTGCTGTCTCTCCCGACGCTCACGTGTGCTATTTTAACAGAAACAGAAGGTTACAGATCTAATTCTTCAACAAATAAAGGAAGTTAAAAAGGAAAAAAAAAAAAAAAGAAAAAGAAGCATTAAAAATTAAAACCACAGTGACTGCAAACTTGCGTCAGCTCCTTGAAATTATACTGGGGGGGGGGGGGGGCACGGAGGGAAGACACTCAGCATACACATGAATTACTTGTATTTAGAGACTGATCGTATTACTCCCACAAAACCCACCTGTGGGGGCAAATAATCCTATATGGTCCGGAGAATTTGAATCCAAATGCCCCAAGCTCATTCCTTCTACTCAAACAAAATATCCAACTCTGAAGAAGCCAGAACGATATGTTGAATAATGTGACTCCACTAAGGCTCAGAAATCTACCTATGAGAGAGTAACTTTTTCCTCTCCAGTAAGAATGATGAAAGCATTTTCCCCCTGTCCAATTCAACTTACTTTAGGTAAGAAAGTTTTGTAATGTGTGGAAAATGTTCTAACATGGAATTCAGGTCACAGTTTTAGCAAGGAATTTGAAGGATGGCCCTTACCACCTTTATTCTGTAATAAACATCATGAAAACAGAAATAAAACCCCACCAAAAATAATTAAATAGCTGAATTAGGTTCTTAACTAAAATGATACAATGTGGAAACTTTGAAGGGTTGCTGGAAAATCCCCCAATTTCTCACAGACACAATGTATTTAAATACAAAAATATTCATCTTGTTTTATTTCAAACACTATGGAGACTTTGAATGCTATGACAAGACAGACAACGTCTTATTCTGAGAAAGACAACTTTTCTCCTGGTCTTCCCCTGTAGATTTGAGCGTGGCAAGTTTAGAATTATCATTTCACCTCTACTATAATGCATGCTCAGCTAAGGAGAGCAGCATACTTACATCAATCTAAACCACAAAATCTACAAAATGGAAGAACAACAGAAACCAAACTGTAATTTTTTTCCCCAACACAATTTCAAGCTTAGTATTAGCAGAGTCAGTAATTGGAGCTTTCCCAATTCAATAGATATGTGACCCACAAACATAACAAATTACAAATAAAAATCAAATCAAACCCCTCTTTATCTCTTAGTCATTTTAATCAAAAGAAAATTATATTCATTCTAGGAAAAAAAACAACAACAAAACAAACAACCTCAAACAATTTCACTGTTGCTCTTACCGGCGCTGCTCTGCCTCCCTCATTTTTCGCTGTGCTTTAATTTTGTCAAATGGCACAATGCCTTGTCTCTCTCTGCTCTCTGATTTGCGATCCTGGCTCTTAATGCTCTGGATTTAATATTGAAGTAGAGAAACTTAATGGAGTACATTTATAAAAGAACAACTATCACAAACAATACTCTAAGCTCCGTTTCCATTCATACATATCATGTCTCAAAGCTCGGTCCCCACATTTTTCAAAAAAAGCTGTTCTTTTTTTAACATTACAGACACACCACATATTAACACAGTAATACTTACCACCTTCCCACATTTGTTGGGCAGGACTTCATTGCCGAATATGGTATCAGCCACATGAAAGGTATATTACTAATTAAGATCTAAATACACATTATAGAAACTCTAATCGGACAAATTGGTAAGACGAGCGTGGGTTACAGGTAGCTTGGCAGGATTCGGTCTTTTTTTCTAAGGAAAACTGACACATAATGTTTGTTTCCCATGCAGAAACATTACTTACTCTGTCTTTTGATGCAGTTGATGTTTTCACACTAATAACAGGTTCTCCTTTGGATTTATCCATTACTACTGTTCTCTCTGTTCCTTTACTTCCTAAATAAATCAGAGGTTGAGGGGAAAGAGATGGAAAAAACAATCAAACTACATAACCTACACCACTCATTGCTATGCCAGAAGTTATGTTCTCTAAAATGTGAAAACAGGCATTTAACCCTCTCTTCAAAAATCATTTTTTTCACTACACCTATTTCAAGTGCTTCTGTTAAGGATGACACAATGTAAAACACCCCCCCCCCCCCCCCCCCCCCCCTTTACTTCTGGATTTCCAACTAAGAACCAGAAATAATTCTGGCAGTTCTTTGCAAAGAACTACCTACAATTAATTATTCATACTTCACCGTATCTTTTACTCTATGAAAAAAAGAATAGCCAAATTACCTGACTTAATAGTTTTAGGTTGATCTGATGAACCAGCCTTCAGTTCATCTTTATCTTTTTTTTCCTTGTCATCTTTGTCTTCTGTCCTTTTAGGATCATCTTTTTGGTCAGATTTCTCATCCCTTTTAACACTGCCAGCTCTATAGATAGACATTGATATAGATTAGACTAATACAGAGTAAGAGAAAAGAAAATTAAAGGAGAATGCTAGCAACACAGTAACAAAGTAGAATTCTGATGTGATAAGACAGTCATAATTAGATTTCCAAAGACTTCCTTCTACAACCACCTACACCATAAAATAAGACAAACAGACCACGCTGTGCAGTTGTTATAAAAACTTGGCCGTGATTCAGAGATCTCAACTGGAGGCAAAAGGAAAAATTCACACCACCACGTGCTTAATGCCCACAAAGTTTCTTATACAACATGACAATTATGAAGTGCCAATGTGAACCATTTCTGTCGGGCAACTAGGTGAAATAAAGGCAAAAACTTCTCGGCTAATAGCATTTAATAGGAGTTATGCCTCAAGAAGATAATTAAAGCAAAAGACTTGGTGTCTTTTTCAGCTACTTTCAGTAATGCTAGAGAGAAAAAGCATAGTGCTGAAGAGGAACATGTTCTGGAAACAGGATCTTGGACAACTGATCTTTAACTGTTTCTGACCACAACCACCTGAGAAAGTCCTATTCCAATGAGAGAAAAATTTAATGAAGAAACAGTAACATACTGTTCAAAATTTTCAAATGGCTTTTCCTATAGATTTATGACATGAAAGCACCACAATCTTTACTAAAACCCCAATATAGCTAAATTAAAAAGGTATGCTTGAAAATGCAAATTCCCTATGCCTACCTGAAAGCACGTAACAGAAACGTGTTAAGTTAGGCACTGAACATCAACAGAAGTTTATCTTGTAGTAAAGTTGGAAAAATGCATCTATCGCTCTTTTTGAACGTTTGCCACAGAAATTCTTACTGCAACTTTGTTTTCTTCTGACAAATCAACACAGACTGAAGAACAGCAAAACACCTTTGGACAGAGAACTTTTACAACGGTACCTCTCACTGACTGTTTCTTTCTTTGCTTCATTCTCTTTTTTTTCACTTGGCTTCTTCCCAGCAGGTTCATTTTTTGCCTGAAATTTATTTTGTACATCATCAGCTGAGAATGTGGTCTCGATCATTTGTACAATCTGATGGTAATGGGATATCTTTGAGGATCAGTACTCACTTTTTCTACAGAAATTATTTTCCCATGTAACTCTGTTTTGTGGAGATGAGTAATACACTTTGTTGCTTCCTCGGCTGTAGACATCGTAACAAAGCCGTAACAGCGAGCACCAGGACTGCGAGCATTGGTGACCACTTTTGCACCCACCACCTTTCCAAAATAAAGAGGTATTACACTCACTGTAGCAAGTGCCTGCCATTTAACAGCACGAAGCACAAGCTTCATTTCTACTCTGTTTTATTCCTGTCCATCATCATTCAGGAAACTTCTATTGTTAAGAGATTAACAAATAAAAAAAGGAGCATTGCTTGGAGCCAATCATGCTTCTGTAGCCAATGCAACGCTGCAAAAGCTGAATCAACAGATGGGAGCCAAAGACCAAATTCTGTCCTGAAGAAAGCCCAGGGGGTGAAGGGAGGGGGCTAACTTTACATCATTTTGCTTAAGTATAAAGGAGTAAAAACTTATAAGCCAATTTCCACTCACATGCTAATGCTAGCTTAACTGCTAAGTCCCATCTCCCCTCGAAAAAATGTTTTCACGTCACTGCTAAGAGGCAGACCCACAATGTTATCTACAATCTCACTTAAGAAATAGGAAGTTTCCCCAAAAAGTGTAACTTGAAAAAGCCCATATAAAACACCTCTTTTCATAAATGGTGCTCACTTATGCTCATATATTCAATACAGCTCACTTTGTATTACAGAAATCAATCACATTTCACAGAGGTGTCATATTTTAAAGTACAGCTGAATAAAGAACATACTTTTGAGCATTCGATTTATTGCAGATGTTCATCTACTTCTAGGAAGCTCTGCCTCTGCTAATACTCCAAAGAAAATAACAGTAATTTTATTTAAATGACTAAATGTTACCATGGCATCTAAGTAGAAACAAATACTAGGTTGGCTGTCGCATAGTTTTTAATTACATTTAAAATTTTGTGGTACATCTCTATGATCAACGTTCCAGGTTACCAGATGGAATTCTGAACAAGTAAATAGAAGGAAAGCATTGCATTTTTATTGTTATGAGGAACATGAAAATTAAGTTTTACTAGTCTCATAACTTTCAGACAAACTCAAAGCTGTGCTACACTTAAACCATTTTTCTACCTACTGTAAAGTCACATTTAAATTCTAGTGTATTTTTATTAGTTAAACATTCAATAGCAGATTGCTAGCACATACGGTTTTCTTTTACTACAATCTGCTGACAGTCATCTTTAAATAGGCTTCAAAGCTTTGACAAAAATCTTTACTGATGTCTCTGACATCAGTCTTCTATTAAACTAGCTCTTTCAATTTCCCAACTGACAGGGAGATTTAACTTGCCATTTTGTCTATCATTAGTAACAACTGCAGGACCACCCTCCCAAACCAAACCAAACCACCCCCACCCCCCCAAACTACCCAAACAAGTGCTTTTTAAAGAAACTGCCAATGCTAGACAAAAATAAAACTTCAGGTACCAAGGCAATTCTTAAGATATTCCTCAATATGTTTCAACATTTACTGCATGTTTTACTTAGTCCTAAGGAACTCTTTAATAAACAATGTTAAATTCACCACTGACTGTGAATTTCCAACGGGTGAAGATACTATACTACAGCACAGGACACAGAAGTATATGTAAACAGTCATTGGCCGTTTTAAATAAAGGACCATAAACGTAATTTTATTTTTGTTCGGAAGTGAGCAATAGAATCAAAAGGCAGTCATTCGGTGTGTACTTTGGCAATTTTTTCCTTGATATCCCACAATATTTTTGATAATTTGATTCCTTTCAGCGGTGTTTTCAGTGACAGGAGCTTAACAAGTCTTATTAAGACAGCTTCAAGTGGAAAAAACCAAACCAAACCAAACAAACCCTTACCTTCCCATATTTGCTAAACAGATTCTTCAAATCTGTAGCTCTGGTAGTGGAAGCCAGTCCACTCACCCAAAAGTTTCTACCAGAACCGCTAGCAGTGCGACCTAATTAGGAAAACAAACAAACAAAACCAAAACATACCCCAAATTCTAATTATTTCAACAACTACCTCTGAATTAAAAAGAAGCAGTTCCACAAATCTTTTATTTTTTTTAAATCACAGAGCAAATGAAATGCAATGCATAACATTCTCCCCCCATGATTCACATTCCTGAAGGCAAGTAGTACTCCAAGTCCAAAAACTTTGAGATGGAACTACAAGCTTTGACACATGCAACAGAAGTGTGTTGTGTCATTCTTCAAGAAAGAAACCGGTCTAGGGCATCTCTGCAGTAACTATGGCTCTTCAGAATGTGCCTGCATAGATCCCAGTAACTCTGCACTTACAGGAAAAGACAGAAGACCTGCTAGAGTTGCGGGAACTGTGTTAGTGCCCATGTACGCTCATGTCTTGACCCCCTTATCTCTCTGACTACAAAGGAATGACGATGGGATGCAGATTAACCATACCTCTCAAGGAAAGACATTCACCATGAAGACAGCAAGAAAATTTGTCTCCTATTTGTGCCCACGCAGATTCCACAGTTGGGGTATGAAACCTGTGACTTCAGTTACAGGAGTCAAAAAAGACCTATCTTTCTTTAACTATGCAAGAACTACAGAACATCCGTCCAATTTGGCATCTAAACTAGAAAGATAATTTTATAAATGCTTATGTATTTGTAAAGTCTGAAAACCCAACGTCTAGCGATTGAAAAGTGCTCGAGCTGAACTCCCAGTTTTAGTGTTTGCATTTCAGCGTGAAGGACTTACGCAGGGATACCGTTTCCCATCTCCTTTGAAATGTCTTTACTTTCCTTTTATCAGTCTTGGTAGCGTTCAGTTCCATAGGCTTCAATGAATGGAGTGAGACAGGTTTCAGTCCAGCTACCTGCTTCCAAACCATCTGCCTTTTTATTTTTTCAGTGATATATGAAAGCAGTTTTGAGAAATTCCATCGAGGGGAGACATTTCCTCCAAAACCTTTCTAAAATGCTATTTTATTTGGGTGTCTTTACATCGCTTACGTCGTGATAATTTTTGTCACTGTCTCAAACATGAGCTTAGCACTGAGAACGCTGTTGTTAATATTTACACAAGTTCCCTAGGGAAGCACAGAGTCATTTGTGCCACTATCTCAAAGAGCTCTTTTGTATAAAGGAGACTAAGTCTACACCTGTCACCTGCTGGTCTCAAGAACTGCACGGACAAAGGTGTGTCACGCATGCAAACACATGGGAGACACATTGTCTTGGTGTTTCAAAAAGCTGAGCCGTAGGCTTTGATGCTTTTACTCCACACACTTCCTTTAGAATTTTAAAACAGCCACCTGCAGTTACACTGACACCAACATCCTGGAGAAAGAGAAAAATGAGCACCTTCTTCTTTCTTCTATTTCACCGACGACTTTTTAGATTATTTAAAGTATGTTAATGTCCTTTTGAGTAAGTTTCGATCAATCTTAACATCTCCAGGTTTTGCCCTCCCGTAAGACTTAAAGAGGTGCTCCTGCAATGGTACTGCACTTCCAAGACAAAGAAAGACTAGGATGATAAAATCTTTTCTAACTTAGAAACTAGAATGATGTAGGTATTGGGAGCCAACCCTCAACATTGGATACATCTTTCAGATATGCGTATATCAAGTGCCAAGTCCATCAGATTTACGAGCTCATAAATTTATTTTTCTACACTCCTATTAATACAGTTCTCATAATGAACGCATGGAACACGGAAAACTCCTCATCCTAAATAAAATCTTTTCATACAGGCGTGGAAATAGCAACGTATGAGTCAGAACTGACTTATACGTAATTCTGTACCTTTCTTCTGGCTCAACTGCTTTGCTCTGCATGCAGATAGTGTTACATAATCAAGTAGCTACCTCTCCTCAGTGCTGTTTACTAAACCAGAAAATTATTTAAACAAATGTGATGGAACACAGCACATCTTGTGGAGGAAGGTATGCAGGGGCAAGGTTGTTATCAGACACCCAAGTTCCTGAAGGCTGTTTTGAATAAAAACTTCAAGAAGAGTTTTCCCAGGCCACAAAAAAAAAAAAAAAAAAAATACACTCAAGTCCTTGGGTAAATGACAGCATGCACAAAACACTCCTTTAAATATTCTGAAATAAGAGAACACAAGATTATAGACTGCAAGAGAGAGGTAAACAGATCCTAATGGAGGTCCAGTAGCTTGCGCAGACAAGTATAACCCTGGAACTTCGAAAAAGCAGCTGACAATGAGTTCGGTCTGTGTTGTAAAACCCAATTAAAGCCAAACAATTTCTTCCTGTCAAGTGCTGAACTACCTGCCTGCAGTATGTAAGAAGAACATTAACAGTCAGTTCTAATTTTTCTGTCCTGGTCAGGTAGGAGAGAATAGAGAGGCAGGGTGAGTTGCAAAGACTCAGCAGCCTGATGTATTAAAAGGAAGTAGTATGATGAAAAGAAGGAGGAAGCACCTGACACTGTTGATCAAGAAATTGTCATCTTGCTTATGATGCGTATTTGCACCGTAAATAGGATCCGTGTGGACAAAAGATTTAACAATGTCGATCAAATTTGAAGACAACGTTAGGTTATGAGTTTCTGTTGCATTTAAATACATGAATACTAGATTCCAAATTATTTCAGCAAAACAGAAGACGGTACAAAGAATCACAAGCGTACAGTAAAGCAAACACAATCATGAAAGGCTCTTGACTCACTAACAGCTGTTGGTAAGCATCTTCAGTGCCACAAAGGACATATTTGCCACGTATTAATGTCTACCTTTGAAGATCAAGATACAAACAAAAGGGGGCGACACAGATATCCTTAGAAAATGCATAAAAGTTTTTTTGGCATAAATAGAAGAAAAAACAATACAGAAAGAAGTGAATAATTTATGATATTTAACAACTGCACAGATTCCAACGCTCTTCTGCTGAAATACCCCATCCGATACAAACAATTGTCCAAGCAATCATTGAAGTTCTACTTTTGAAAAGAAACATACCTTTCTCATCCTTTGAAATTATCTTTGTATCTCTGTCCTCCTCAACAGGGCTAAAGACAAAACAGCACATTATTCAAGTCAGAAAGAAAAGTGACTAACCACAAATTACAAAAAATGCTAAAATTAAATACCTACCAGAAAACAGGTTGCAAAAGAAAACACACCTTTGTATACTTAAGAAATCTGACAAGAAATAATGAAGTCAGATTCTTAAACAGACTTATATTAGGAAGACATTTACAAATAAGAGTAATTTAAGAAAACAACCTTTGAAGGTTGAGGAAGGAAAGAAATCAAACCCTCTGTGTTTTAAAAAAAAAAAATATATCTGCACATGGAGAAATAAAACAAGACTCTTTAGGAACAGGCTACAATTTCATCAGTCTCGGTGGCCAATTGAAGGAAACAGCTTATTCGCATCACTTAACGACCAATGAAAAAAAGATAGCATCTGGTCTATAACGGAGAAAAAACAAACCTCTTTTTCTGATCACCGCCCTCACTGGTTGAGGACTCTTTAGTAGCAGGGGATTCCTCAGAATTAGCTTTGTCTTCTGTCTTCTTGGCATCTTCTTTGCTATCTTTGGCTTCGGGACCTGCGCCTTTTTCCGCTGTTTCCCCACTAGAGGCTTCCACGCCTTGGGAGCGTTTGCTACTCTGATCGCTTAGGGTCTCTACTACTAAAGATTCAGAGTCCGGTTTCTCTTCCTCTATTGTCTGTTCACTTGTCTCCCCTTTTGCTACAACTAAACGCTTTGCTTCCTTCCTTGCCATAGCTTGTGCCGATTTGCTGTCCAAATCTAAAGCATCTTCCTCCAACTGAGCGGCAGCAAGAGCGTCCTCTTCCTCCGCTAGCCTCTTGCCTGGCACCACGTTACTTGCTTCCTGTGCATGTGGCCGCTCCGCTTCAGAAGTTTCTTCGTTAAGTAGTTCAGATTTACAAGTTTCCCCCAAAATGTCGAGTATTTTCTCATTTTCTACGGATTTAACAGGAATAGAATGGCACAAGATTTAATCACCAGGGAAATACAGCAATCACAAATGTGGAACTGGCATGGCTGCCACACTAACACCAAGAGAACTTCTAAGCTACACAGAGATTGGAAAACCCTAGTGTACACAGTGTTAAAAGCACTACGCTAACTGCTGTCTGACAAACTACCAAATCGGCCCTAAAATGTTAACAGGGAAGAAAAATGCCCCCACAGATTTAACAAAAACCTTCTGGCTGATCCTTGATATTCTTCATGAAATCGTTCAGCTCTGTTTCTTCTCTAGTTAGCTTCCAGAGTCCGAGATGCGTAACTGAACGTATCAAGGCACTGAGGGTTCAATTTTTAAATTTCTGTGAAATTCTTTTAGCAGACAGTCCAACATGAGAACTGGGCATCTTCTGATGGTGCATGAGTGTGTTTGCAGTCCAGAAAGTGAAAAGTATCTGTATGAAATTTCCATGAAGAAACTCTCTTCTTTCTTCTGTGTCCAGTAACTAATCTTTACATTTTAATGCCCTACAATATCTTTTTACTGCTTTCACTGCTCTCTACTTAGTAACAGAGTTAAGGTGTGTGCGATATCACAAGATCTGTTTACAAGTAGAATCTTTAGCTTTTAAACTGTGATTAACTTCTCTAAATCCATTTATGTAGTTTAACATGTTTTTAAACCATTTCATTTCACTGGAAATATTTCAAAGATGACAAGCATCACCTCACAGATCTGGGGATATGATTGGGTTTCCAATCTCTATGACCCTGCACGATCTGGATTGTCCATCATAAAAATAACGCAAATTATGTTTGTTTGCTTGTTTTTTTTAATAGTTAATGGTTTAAAAAGTATTAGTTGAAAAGACAGGAATATGTTTTTCTTTAACAGTACCTGGCTCCATGTGTAGCTTCTCCGTTTTCTGTTTGGAAAAAATAAATACAGAATGAGGATTTTATAAAATGTATTTTGTAACACAGAGTAACAGCAACCCGCCGCCCAATCCCAAGAGTGAAATCTACACAAATTCACCTACTACATTTAGCACTTTTTTTCACCATCCACTGGAACTGAGTATTTTATATAGGTAACTCTTCTGGCACATTAAAGCCAAATCAAAATATCAGCCACAATTGCGTTCTCATATCTAACTTGGAATGTTAGAGACCAATAAAGTATCTTTGTGTACCACATCAACTGCAGAGTGAAAAACAAACCCATCCACTACTTGGTGTAATCAGCAGGAGAAAGAAGAAATCAACAGTTCAAGACCATTTTTATTTGCCACAAAAGTGGAGGAAGTCGTGATAGCTGACTGAAAAGTAGGGAAGAAACACAGGGCATTCTCATTTGACAGTTTGTATTCTGAGCAAGATCACCTATGTCTTGGATTCTGTTACAATTTCATGTTATGGTCACGTTGTCTTTTTTGTAGTATAAGCACAGTGAATACTGATAATAACAATCTGAAATACAGCTACATTTTCAATTTACCTTTGTTTCAATTAAATCAGAAGAAGAGGCATCTAAATTGTTTTCAATTTCATCATAATCTTCCTAAAAGAGTAAAAAAGGAATTATAGCATTTCTTACAAAAAGTAATGTTATCTTATGGAGAAATACTACTGTATTCAATTTTCCCTAGCAATAATAGGAGAAATATTTTCCAGTATTTGAGAGATCACAATTGCTACTTCAGATTGTGTCCCAAAAATGAGGAGCAACATATACATATTCTTGATGATTAAATATCTTTCTCTAGTTACTTTTCATTTTAATTTCAACATGACACTGTCTACTTCAAAGTTACTTTTATGTAGAGAGGAAATTCATTTCACATTTCTGTGGTTACTGTACATAACATGTTTTTCCATTTTCCCACTTCTTTAGTTTTTAACTGAAAAAAAGAAGTTAGAAGTTAAGCTGACTTAGGTGTCTACTTTTCCAAAAACAAAACACGTCCCCAGAATCTTCCTTCCTTAAGAGCTGATGGTCGGACTCAACCAAAGCTCATCGGTTACATGATTCATAACAGCTCTAATTTACAGAACACCAGAAAATTGCCTTTCAGGTTAACCGGATGTTGTTGCCATGAGTCTGTTTTCAGAAGGTAAATGATAAAAAGTTGAAACAGACACCACAGGCCTAAAATAAAAACAAACCAAACCATAAGGAGGTAAGGAAGGCTAATACATTCAGTTTTAGGAGTGAACAGTCTAAAATAAAAAAAAAACCAACAAAACACACAAGGATCCAACGAAGGATAATATTTGCAGAGCGAACGTAACATATAGACTACCCTGTTCCATTCAGTAGCAGGAGACTCTGCTGTCTGTAAAAGACATTGCAAGTTGCTCTCAAAACTAAGTCAAAAGCCCGGCAACGTCAGAACAGGGCAACACACGATACATAAAGATTTTCTTGTTTTACTAATGTCTATGAGAAAACTGTACAACATAAATTCTTTAAGCCAGAGCATTACTTCTGCGGGAAAGATTTCCAAATTATCTGTGAGTTGAAAACGTATTTCTCTCTCTCTCTCCATATATATCAACATCTAGATGGCTGGGTATATGCATGTGTACACTTAAACGCATACAAACGGGAAGACGGAACACCAAAACTAATAATTACTTTCAATTCCAGGCTGCTTTCACGCAAGCAAAGATGTTACTGCAAGGTAAAGGAGGCTGTGACTCGTCTACTGCGAACATTTCAAGCCTCTGATAGGTCCAAGAACATTTATCACTTAAAGAGCAGGACATGAGAGCTGTTAATGTGAAATAGAATCCATATCACATTCATGTCCTACATTGTATTACACTGAAAGAACTCGTTCATGTGCCTATATGCTTATTAAACACCTTCTGAAAATTTACAAAGACCTCTACTCACTTACCTCATTTTCTGTTAGCTGATCTGGAAGTTCTTTCATTTCTGCTTCAACGTTGTCTTTATTATCAGACAGAGAATCGAGAATATTATCAGGACTATAGTCTTCTCCACAGTCTACAGCACTGCCATTATCTATTTCAGCTTCATCTAACACACTAATATCCATCATGTCAATATCTTGCAAGGTATCCAGACTTGCTTCGATATCCTCCTACAGAAAGAAAAAGGGTAGATGTGTATTAATTGCAGATTAAACGATGCATATTCTTAGTAACAGCAATCACAATTTCACTTACCTGCCCATCTCTAGAGTTTTCTTCTAGTCCATTGTCTTCGACACCTTCTTCTTCTGGTTTTCTTCCTAAAAATAGCATCACTGAAGTGAGATATAGCACTAAATTTCATAACACGTCTACTCTTCGCTGAATTATCTAGTCAACACTGAGTTTGTTTCAAGAAATAATCATTAAGGCCCTGATTCAGATAGTCCAGGTCTGTCTGGATGTAACGGAGGAAGACTTGCCACTCGATACAAGAGAATGGCACGAGCACAAACTAGAAGTAGCACAGCTACATTTTTCAACAGCTACACTCCTCTCATTCCACAACACTTTAATACCTAAAAAGACAACGCTGTCTAGTAAGTGTTCCGTTTAAAAGAAACACCCTATCATTGTTACAAAACCCCTCCCTCTTACCATTTAGATAATTAAACTGATTTAAAATCAGTCTTCACTTTTAAGATCTTGGACATACAGATCACATTTAGGCACACCTGCAAACTTGTATCGCTATTCAAAAACAACTGCTCTTTCTCTATTTTTACCCCATTATCTTAAAGGAAGCAGCCTAAAAGTAAGTTTCAGAAAGTATCTTTCAAGATCTGGCCACGAGCAATTCAAATAAACCACATGTAACATGGCCGACGAAACATTTAATGTTTTTGAAGCCAAATATACTTAAATCACTAATGAGCTATTTCAGAACAGTTTATTTTCAAAACAACAGACAGTTAGAAAATGAAATTTGACACTAACAAAAGTTATACGTGTTTGTTATTTGTGCAACAATGGTTCTAATTATTCCCACTGTAATTTCTCGCATCTAAAAATGTATCCCAATGATGATGGAAGTTCAAGGGCTTCTGTGAAAAAAGGCAAATGTATACAGTTACGGCAAGTAAATTAGCACCAGGAGTGTTGCAGAGTCACCTTAATATACATTGGCAGAGCTTTCCACGGGAGCTTACGCTGCAGCTGCCTGCTCTGCACCTGACACAATTCTGCACTCACGGTCACAAGTAAAGAAACACCTGCAACTTACGGTCTCATCTACAGGTTTCAAGACTAGCTAACAGAAGTACAGTTAGGTGTCACATTATCGTTTAAACTTGTTATCGCTCAGTAATGCCACAGAGTTTTACCGTTTTCCAGAAGAGAAAAAGAAAAAGCACTTTTTTTTTAAATTAAACTAACAAAACAGAAGAAATCAAGATTGTATGCTAAGTTCCAGCTACAGAGAAACAAATGAAGTGTATTTGTCTAGACTCCATACCTTTGCTAGTTCTTTTTGGCATTCTCTTGTTGGTCAGTTCTGAGGCCACAGGAATTTCATCAGGATCTCCTCCTTCATCCTCAATGGCCTATCGGAGACAGCAGCATGACATCTATTGCATTGTTTGCAGGTGTGCATTTGTACTGGTTTTGGACTGGATAGAGTTAAATTTCTTCACAGTAGCTTGTATGGGGCTACATTTTGGATTCGTGCTGATAATAGCATTGATAATTCAGGGATGTTTTAGTTATTGCTGAGCAGTGCTTACGCAGCATCAAGGCCTTTTCTGCTTCTCACCCTGCCCCACCAGCGAGCAAGGCTGGGGGTGCACAAGAAGTTGGGAGGGGACACAGCCGGGACAGCTGACCCCAACTGACCAAACGGATATTCCATACCATATGCTGTCGTGCTCAGCAATAGAACTGGTGGGGGTAGGAGTCGGTGGGGCTGCCGCTACTTGGGGACTGGCTCGGCATTGGTCGGTTGACAGCGAGCAATTGTTTTCTTTTACATCGCTTGCTTTTCTTAGGCGTTTTTTTCTTTTTCCTCCTCTCTGTTGTTTTTTTTTCCCCTTCCATTTTTAAAAATTATTAAACTGTCTTTCTCTCAATCCACGAGTTTTCTCTCACTTTTACCCTTTCAATTCCCCTCCTATCCTGCTGAGAGGAGGGGGCAAGTGAGCGGCCACGTGGTGCTTAGCTGCCTACTAGGGTTAAACCCCAACAGCATTTTTAAGGTTTTGTTGGATGGAAACATTAGTGTCTCGCCCTAGTCCAGGTCATACAGCCAGACAGCCATATCAGCCGTTAGAAACTCCAAATAGTAAGGTGTTGTAACACAACCCCACAGCCAAATTAAGCTATGATTGAGGAGCAAAGTTCCCCTCCTCTGGAAACGAGGCTCCCTACTCAGCAAATAAGCGTTTTAATTGTGTAAAACTGAGAGTGACCGCTACAGGAACTCAACTGCATCCAGCAGTATTTTTTTCTCAATGTGCAGGCCTATTAGAACCCATAAAAGGGTCAGGACCGACTATGCCGTTCTGGCCTCACGGAAGTCTGTGAAAATACATTCCGGAGAGGTGGGAGAGATGGAGTCAGGTGAAGCGTGTACAGAGGAAGCAAGGAAAGAGATATGGGAAAGGGGAGCGTGTGTATACGCTGGGGAAACGGGAGAGGAAATCGGGGAAGGGCGCGTGTACGTCAGGGACAGGGAACGAGGGAAAGCCCGGGTCCATCGCGAAGTGAAATCAGAGTTACGGTCCAAAGGAGCGGCTGAGGTGCGGGCGGCGGCGCGGATGCCCACGCGCTGGGTCTCTGGCGAGAAGCAGCGCAGCGGCAGGGCTGCTTGCGGTTCCCGCAAGGGCAACGGCTCTACAGCGGCCCGAGGAAAGGGGCACGCTGGTTCTAAAGGACACCCCGCGGCTCCCTGGGACCAGCGCTGGGAAGCAGCGGACGGACACGCTGGCGTGGCTTGACGCCGCAGCCCAACTCGCGATCCCCTCAGGGCCTCCCTCGGCACGGCGGCTCGGGACTCCGGACTAGACCCCGACCGCGCATGCGCCAAGCGCCCTCAGGCCAGGGACAAAGGACCCGGATGACACCTCCGCCGCCCCCTCTCCCGCCGGGTTTGCGCCTCACCTTCCTCAGCCGCTCCATGAGAACGCTCTTGTTGCCGCCGCTGTCTAGGTTACGGCGTTTCAACTCGGCCCGCAGGTCGATGACTCGCAGCTCGCTGAGCCGTCGGGTTTCGGGTTCTGAGCCGAGAGCCGCGGCCCCACCAAGGGATGTGAAGTCCCCCAGCCCGGCCGCTGATTGACTCTCCGCCATCGAGGCCCCTTCGATATTCCGCCTCAAGTCCGAACGCACGGGAGAATACGGCACAGTCAAGCAGCTAACCTGGCGATCACAGCACAAAATGGTGGGGAGGCCAAGACGCGCCGAGGGGAGGGGGGGGGGGGGAAGCCTGCTCCGCGCAGGCTCGGAGAGAAGGGCGACGACGAGCAGGGGGGAGGGGGAAGGTGGGGCTTGGAAGAAAACTTGAATGACACCTCTTGCGCAGGCGCGGACAGCGTCTCCCGCAGCCAAGGACGGCTGGCGACTTCTTGCGCATGCGTCCGAGGGCCGAAAGAAACTGCGGTTGCGCGTTCCTGCGGTGAGGTATCAAAGGAACTAGTGCTCATGCGCACCCGCAGTAGTCTGCTTCAGAGCGGGGAGGTTTGTCTGCGCATGCGTGCCACCAGCGGGACTTCTGGTCAACGCGCGTGCGGGCTGCGGTTGCTTCCTTTCCCTCCCCCGTTCTTTTTAGTGCGTTTCGGTTTTGCCACCATTTTGTGCTGCAACTGCGGCTTTTCGCCGTTGTTTTTATCCTGCCTCGCTCCATACGTGCGAGTCGAAACAACGGCCCTATGGCGGAGAGTCACTCAGCGGCCGGGCAGGGAGAATCTGCGTCCCTGGGTGGGTCTGGAGTCTCCAGTTCGGAGTCTGAAAACAGGCGGCGGCTGAGCGAGCTGCGCGTGATAGACTTGCGGGCTGAACTCAAGCGCCGCAATTTGGACAGCAGTGGAAACAAGAGCGTCCTCATGGAACGACTCAGGAAGGTGAGCAGGGAGACGCGCCGGGGCTGCCTGAGGGGGAGCCGTAGCCGGCACGCGCGCACCCCTAGCCCGCCAGGCACCGCTGAGGAAAATGGCGCCAAACGGCCGTAGAGCGGAGGGAATGGGGCTGCGGGGAGCCGGGGGTGCGCCAGGCTCTGGGGGTGGTTCCGTGGAGCCCGCCAGGCCCAATGCGAGCGTTCCGTGCGTGGCGAGCGTGGCCCCGTACTCGGCCGTCCCAGGCTCCCCCCTGAGACCGCCGGCCCCATGTAGTAGCAGTGGGGTGTATGCGTTCGCGTGTGGCGTTTCCATCTACGCAGCGAGCCCCTTTCCGATTTCCTAGACCCGCATAGCGTGTCTGCCGTGGCACTCGGCCCAAGTGTTTCTAGGCTCATGCATCGCTGGGCTTTCCGCCATGCGTTGAGCTCCTGGATTTACAGTTCTATACACTGTCTGCTAGGCTTTTTGCCGTGTACTGATTTTTTTTCTGGCTTTCTAGCTGGTAGCCCGCGCGCTGTATCCTTATTAGAATGTTTGGTATGTTAGTAGCATGAGGACCGCCTTCATTGAACTGATGCTTGCTGTCTCCTAGAGCCGAGGTTCTTACGCTGTCGCAATGCCCTGGGTATCTGCGTGCTGTTACAAACGCTGTAGGATGGACTTTTTTTGTCTATAGGTTATGCTACTGACTGCTTTCCAGAAACTTTACACCAACGTGTTACTGTTTCCTGCGTGCTTGTTGCTTTGATCTGGTGGTCTTTGGTTTGCGTATCCGAGTTGCTGCTGTGTAATTCAAAGCTCTAGATTCTTGTTTTGATATTTTTCCGCCTTTGGTGTCCAGCTCTTAAACTCAACGGAAATGCACAAATGGAATGTTTATGTCTGTCTTGATATCTGTCTTTATTTTTTCCCCTTAATAGGCTATTGAGGAGGAAGGGGGGAATCCTGATGAAATTCCAGTGGTTTCAGAAAATATCATGAAGAAAACTCCAAAAAGAAGCAGCAAAGGTACAGGGCAGTTAGAGAGGATCTCCACCCCGTCCCTCTTGAGTTTTCTAGCAAGTTTTACTCATGAAATGGAACCGTGCTAGTCTTTTTTCTGAAGTCTGCTTTTACTTTTGGAAAAGTGCTTGATTTAATTTTGGCGCTGTTGCTGAATGTTTTGCAGTCCCAAAGCTATAGCTAACATTACTTGCCTGAGCCAGATTTGGGTAAAACTCATTCTCTGGAAGAAATTAAGGACAGTTGAATCTTCTGTTCCTTGGTTCTGACCTTTAATGCCACATGTTACTGGTAGTCTTCCCCACGTTTGTGCTCAGGTTTCTGGGGATGGGTGGTATGGTGTTAAACTTACCGGTCGTTTATTCACAGAACCTCATGTAATTTTAATAAGGCAGGAATTGGTCCACTCGAAGGATCTGTTGGTTTGTTCTTAGAGTTCCCTGAAATTTGTAGCAGGAATTACTAAGTAACACTGAAGCAGTGTCAGTGTTTTTGAAATAGATAATTGGTTTTTTATATGACTGTACCTTTACTTTTGAGAAATATAAGGGGTTTTTTTGAGGTAGAAATGCAGAGTTTCCGGTAAATCCAAAATAAATTCTGTGGTCTGTTATGCTTGTACTTCATAGCTAATAGCAGTCTCGTTTTTCTCTCCAGAAGACTAGTTTTTAATTAATATCTGAAAGTGGATATGTTTTTAAGTCTTTCCCTATGTATGATTTTTCTAATGGTGAGACATAGTCTTACATAATCCTTATTTTTAAAAAATAATCTGCTATTTTTCTAAAATGAGTTAATTAGCACAGTTTGATCTTACTTTGTAATCAAATAATGTTGAAACTTATTTTTGTATTAGAGCTGAGCAGAATAACTAGTTTAGATGAAGGACTTGAATTAAATTATTAATTCTGATTTACACAAAATGTAAATTTGTGAGATGAATGTTTTGCCAACTAATTTGTTTGACCCAGATTTTTGTCCTTATATTCAATTTGGAGCGATGTTACATTTGCTTGCAAACTACAATGTGAAACCTTAACTGGAAAGAGAACAAACATCACAACTGTAGGTAAAAGCAGAGAGGTCTTTGGTAATCATCGCGTTCATTTCAAAGTCTCAGAAAAATGCCTAACGTATGTTATAGCACTTTTAGTGTTGGGATGAAAATAGATGAGATGTTCCTCTTAGCTCTAAGACCTTTTTCCCTTTTTTATTGTAATGTCCTTGTAGTTTTCGAAGAAAATAACGCTCATAAAAGATGAAACAACTATTTACCTCTGAGTTTGAGGAGTCACTATTTGGTGCTGAAACTAGCATACTGCATCAGTTCCGATATTGTATGTCCAGCTGGTGAATGGAGCGCTGCAGTGATGCTTGCACGTAGAGTGATGTTTTTCATTGTTTTGTGCTGGGTTTTTCGTTTGGTTGCTTTTGTTCTTTTTTCCTTCTACTAAATGTCTGTAAAGAAATGAAAGGTTGAGATAATAAATTACTGCGATCTCAGCTGAGCCAAATGTTCTGGGGAGTGCCCAGCGGTGCTTCTTGAACTCGTGACAGACCTCGGACTGTAGCATGTTTGTCAGTTACTGAACTGGGATGGCATATGAACACTCAGTTGTGGAAAATAAGGGAAAAGCGGATAACTAAACTGAATGGAATACCAACTCTGATGAAAAAAAAAAAAAAAAACCCTTGAAGGATACGTATTGTTACCTTCTTTTCATTCTAATGATCATAATGTTGTTAGGACGTAGACCTGATGAAGAGGGAGTGGAAGATAATGGCCTGGAAGAGGATTCAGGAGATGGACAGGTATGTGAGGCTGTGTTTGAAGTGAAGTAATGATAGCATTGCTTTCAAATTACAATGACTATTATATATACTTTTTTTCTTTTTACAGGAGGATATTGAAGCAAGTTTGGATAACTTGCAGGATATTGACATGATGGATATTAGTGTGTTAGATGAAGCTGAAATAGATAATGGCAATGCGGTAGATTGCGGAGAGGATTACAGTGCTGATAATATTCTTGACTCACTGTCTGATAGTAAAGAAAATGCTGATGCAGAAGTAAAAGAACTTCCAGATCAGCCTACAGAATATGCTGTAGGTAACTTGGAGGCATCCCCACAATTTTCAGAAATTAAAGAAGAATCAAGAGAAATACCAGTAGTGATGGTATGCATCTCTTATGTGTGTGGAATCAGATGCTTTTTTTCCTTTTTTTTTTATTTTTTTAAAAATTTTTAATTAAATAGCAAAACAGTAGCTAAAGAGTATTAGAAACAATTTGTGGCTCTACCAGTTCTCACGGTCATTGATTTTTCTTCTTTTACATATTTGTGGAAATAGCATTCTTGATTTTAAAATGCTTAGATGTTGTTTGTACACGTATGATTGTACAAATTAATAGTAATCCAGAAAGCGTTTGTTTTAATCATGCTTTGAACTCTCTGCTTCACCTTATGTTTACATTCCCATTTTCATATCTTTCCTTTATTTAGGAGGACATTTAGGAGGCATACAAATGCTGTAGCCTTATTTACTTCACTTCAGCTGAACAGCAACATTCTGGGAACTATATTCTAGATTATTTTTCTGTTCAGATAGGGTCTCGCAGTTACTCAGTTGTTGAAAGTATTTTTATGTTGGCTTTCCATGTTCGTCTGGCTGTTGCACTGCTTATATGATATTGTCCATCTGGGCTAGAAGATAATTTTTTCTCCCCAAAGTCAAGTGTTTGTCTCCTGAAATGTACAACAAAACATTTGAAGAAAGTTATTTCTGCCCCATCTAATAGGGAAGTGTAGCTCTTTGTTGCATGTGCACATGGTGTCGTCAGCCTGGACTACAAGATTCTAAAGTTGCAGAAATCTAAATCTGAAAGCTGCAGAAATAAGCTTAGCCCCCTATCCCCAAGCATATCCCTGCCCCACACAAGTCAAATATAAATACCCAGAAAGTAGGGTTTTTTCAGTGACTAAACTACCGGAGTCCAGGTCAGCTCCTGCAGACTTCTTTTATCAGTAAAGAAAACAGTTATTGAGTCCCATAGACTTTTTGGCTTTATGTTGTTGCTGTAAATAAGAGAGAAAGAGTAAGAGAAAGTTTGCTGTTGGAATCCCCATCCTTAAAAGATTTTTGTGATCCGACCAACATATTTGAGAGGTAATGAGAACGCTTATTTGGTCGGTGGGTACTGGGAAGAGGCATGGGGGTCATTGGTCAGTTTTTACCCTTATTGGTTGTTTTGGATGCTAGATGTATTTGCTTAGTATCAGTTGTCAGTGAAAATAAAATCTTGAATTTCTCCTTCAGGTTTCATTCAGGATACCATTCGTTTATAGATAACAAAATGTCTTCCGTTTACTTTTTAAAGGTAGAGGTCGAAGATGTTGGAAACGGTTTAGATGCTTCTTCATCTGATGTAACTGTAATAAAGGTAAATGGTAACAAGTTTTTCTTTACAAACAAAAGGCCATAATATACGCCATATAAACTGTATGCTGAAACAGTACGTGTACAGGTAGTACACAGTGGGTGCATTCTTACTCTGCAAAGAATAGGAGCTAATGCCTTTCTAATTTAATCATACGGACAAAGATATCTATCTATCGGGTCATATATATATGATGTATATATCCTATTGAGTTTAGGTGGTAGATTGGATTCTTTTTATCTGTTGTATAAACGAACTCGGTGCCTTACATTATGTTTAACTTCCATTAAAAGTGTACGTATCCCACGTTGACAAGAAAGCTGAAACTGATCTATTCCTGAAATACCGTCCTTGTTTCCAGGTCACTCATGGTAGGTTAAGGACTCTTGTAGCTCCAGGTGAAGCTGGTGTTTCTATCGATTCTGTTTTCAGAAAGCAGACTTCGTAAAGTAGACTCTAGAGAAGGGTAGCACAAAGATAAGCTTTGCTCTATGCTGCTTACGTCTGTCGATTTATTTACCCATGCGAATGTGTACCGTGTGTTCAACAGGTGTCTGAATTTGAGAAACATTGACGTTTTTACACATTTCATAAAACTTGAAGATGTTAAAAAGAAACATTAAACCTTGTTGTGAGAAATTTATTTAAAATGCAACATTTTCAAAGCTGAAATAGGCTAAATTATAGTAACTCTTTCCCTAAATTCTCTCCTATCTTGGGGAGGTGAGAGGTGTCATTCACAATAACATCTTACAAAATAGTGATATTTCTCCTTTTTTTATCTTTTTCACTGCAGAAACTTGAAGAGCTACCTTTGGAGCCAGGTACTGTTTTTTTGGTTTTGTGTTTTTGTTGGGCTCTTTTTTGTTTGTTGGTTTGGGGTTTTTTTGTTTGTGTTTTTTGGTTTTGTTTTGCTTAAATTAAAAAAAAAAAAAAAGTCCTGGGCGTTGAAACAGTTTCATTCTTCATTTAATTCTTTTTGTGTCCCTGGTTGTTGGTTGTTTTTTGGTTTTTTTTGGTGGTGTTTGTTTTTTTTTTTAAAATGCAATACTGTAGTGTACGTTATTATGGTGGACAATCCAGGTCATGCAGGGTCATAGAGATTGGAAACCCAGTCATATCACCAGATCTGTGGACAATTGCTCTTTGAAAACATGTATTTAATGTGATGGAATGGTTCCATAGAACTGTCAACTACAGTGGAGTTAAAGAATGAGCCTTAAAGATATAAAGGTTCTGAAAACAGATCTTGTGATATCACACTGTACTGTAGGTCTATGAATATAAATACAGGAGTGTAGGTAATAAAAGCTTTCGTACAGAACAGAAATTAAAGAGTGACTGGACTTCAGAAGAAGGAATACGCTGTCATCACGGGAATTTTATACAGACCCCATTCGCTTTCCGGACTGCAAACACACTCGTGCACCATCAGAAGATGCCGAGTTCTCATGTTGGACTGTCTGCTAAAAGAATTTCACAGAAATTTGGAAATTGAACTCTCAGTGCCTTGATACGTTCAGTTACGCATCTCGGACTCTGGAAGCTAACTAGAGAAGAAACAGAGCTGAACGATTTCATGAAGAATATCAAGGATCAGCCAGAAGGTTTTTGTTAAATCTGTGGGGGCATTTTTCTTCCCTGCTAACATTTTAGGGCCGATTTGGTAGTTTGTCAGACAGCAGTTAGCGTAGTGCTTTTAACACTGTGTACACTAGGGTTTTCCAATCTCTGTGTAGCTTAGAAGTTCTCTTGGTGTTAGTGTGGCAGCCATGCCAGTTCCACATTTGTGATTGCTGTATTTCCCTGGTGATTAAATCTTGTGCCATTCTATTCCTGTTAAATCCGTAGAAAAT
Source organism: Phoenicopterus ruber ruber (assembly GCA_009819775.1). Lineage (NCBI taxonomy): Eukaryota > Metazoa > Chordata > Aves > Phoenicopteriformes > Phoenicopteridae > Phoenicopterus > Phoenicopterus ruber. The sequence continues at coordinate 6,517,684 of CM020240.1, forward strand.
GAGAAAATACTCGACATTTTGGGGGAAACTTGTAAATCTGAACTACTTAACGAAGAAACTTCTGAAGCGGAGCGGCCACATGCACAGGAAGCAAGTAACGTGGTGCCAGGCAAGAGGCTAGCGGAGGAAGAGGACGCTCTTGCTGCCGCTCAGTTGGAGGAAGATGCTTTAGATTTGGACAGCAAATCGGCACAAGCTATGGCAAGGAAGGAAGCAAAGCGTTTAGTTGTAGCAAAAGGGGAGACAAGTGAACAGACAATAGAGGAAGAGAAACCGGACTCTGAATCTTTAGTAGTAGAGACCCTAAGCGATCAGAGTAGCAAACGCTCCCAAGGCGTGGAAGCCTCTAGTGGGGAAACAGCGGAAAAAGGCGCAGGTCCCGAAGCCAAAGATAGCAAAGAAGATGCCAAGAAGACAGAAGACAAAGCTAATTCTGAGGAATCCCCTGCTACTAAAGAGTCCTCAACCAGTGAGGGCGGTGATCAGAAAAAGAGGTTTGTTTTTTCTCCGTTATAGACCAGATGCTATCTTTTTTTCATTGGTCGTTAAGTGATGCGAATAAGCTGTTTCCTTCAATTGGCCACCGAGACTGATGAAATTGTAGCCTGTTCCTAAAGAGTCTTGTTTTATTTCTCCATGTGCAGATATATTTTATTTTTTTTTTTAAAACACAGAGGGTTTGATTTCTTTCCTTCCTCAACCTTCAAAGGTTGTTTTCTTAAATTACTCTTATTTCTGTCATCTGCAAAACAGAATTATCCGTTTAAGGATACGAATGCCATATTTCCTGTCACTCTTCTATAAATTTGCAAAGATAGCGTTTATTTCAGAACTATTTTCCTGGTAGGTATCCAATTTTAGTGCACAATCTAGAATTAATGGGTTTTTTTGCATGTGATCGGTTGAATAACGTGGTGTTTTGTCTTTAGCCCTGTTGAGGAGGACAGAGATACAAAGATAATCTCAAAAGACGAGAAAGGTATGGGTTTTTTAAAAAAATGTACAAATGACTTGGGGAAAAAAAATGTTAAGGGGTCAAATCTAACCATTACTTGTGAGTCAATGGTAGTAAGTAAGCAGTCAAAGGAGTGAATGGAGTAATAGTTCTACTTGCTTTTTGACTTGCCTTTCTTCCATTGCTTATTTTTTGTGGTGTTAATTCTCTAAGCGTGTGTATATCTTCACTGTAATAGTTATATTGGAGTCCCACTAGCTTCGTGAATGGTGATAGGTACTGGCAAGACCAGCATTTGTCTGAAAAATCTCAACAGATGCCTAGATCTATAGGTTTATACTCTGTGTGGCGATTCTGGTGAGGACTGTTAATTCAGTGAACCCTCAATGCAGTTGTAACGTAGGCCTTCAAAGCACAAATTGTAAATTTCGGTTCATGTGACTTCTGTAACCTTAATAACTGACAAAGTTTTTTTTTTTTAAAAAGTCTCTTGTGAATTAACATTTAATACTTTAATTCTCATAAATGTGATTGAAGTGTAGGAAGATAATATGTAGATGAAAACTCATTAAGACTATTCAAATGCACATCAAGTATGGAGTTCAGGAGCTCATTTTTGCAGGCTGCAGTGTGTCTATTGATTTTAAGATTGATTAGAAAGAGGTAGAAGTAAAATTGCATTTGAAGAGGTTTATGAAGAAAAAAAAGTGAGGTTTGTAGAGCGGTTAGTTTTTCACTGTTGCATTCTTGTGCTACACGGTCTTTTATGTTTGGCTTTTTTGTACCTTAGGCCGTGCGGGTAGTGGTTCTGGCAGAAATTTGTGGGTTAGTGGACTTTCATCCTCTACTAGAGCTACAGACTTGAAGAATCTTTTCAGCAAGTATGGAAAGGTACGTAGCGGATATGTAAATTAACAAATCCTTTTATCAATTTAAAAGGATGACCTTAAATTTAGCTCTTACTTTTCCTAATGAATAACTGGATAGTCTAGGCACTTAACTTTCTTGTGTTCTTTTGAAACTCTGTATCTGAAAGTAGCACACTTCATAAAGAAGGTTGTCTGAAGTTGGGGGGGGGGGGTGTGTGCACGTGTGCAGACAGAAATCCAGGTTTTGGAGACTCTCTGTGCGGATACCGGTAAAAATGAGGCAATTCTCAAGAGGAGAGACTGGTGGGTCATCATCTAGTGTGCTATAGTCTAATTATACCTCTTGGGTGTCTAGCGATAGTTAATGCTGTTTTAAACTTCCGTTTCAAGGGGTATTCCTTTGAGAAGTCTAGTCTTTGAGGACAGGCTACCATTTGTTCTTCAGTGCCAGCTAGGATATGAGTGCAGAAGTTGCGGAAGAGAACTCTTTCAGGACCATCTCCCCTTCCTCCTATTACATTTCTGAATGTAACATTAAATGTTTGTGTCACTAAGCACGTGCCTATGCGCTGTCAGAGATTGTCATCTGTGGATAGAAACTAGGAGAGGTGTCCTGTAAGAAAAGGAAAAGTGGTGGTTAGGTTTATTTTTGTATTATTACACCCTCGCTCTCCCCTGCATATATACGTCTTCCTTAAGTTATTGACCCGCTCAGCAACTTGAAGATGAATTTTCTGAGCTGGTTATTATGGCGGTCTCTCTTTTTCAGCAGAGCTGTGTCAACAGTCTGTTCCACAATCAGATTTATCTGTTTCATGGAATTTTGTGTTTGTTTTATACTTTTTTTCAGAACACGTGGAATAATCTTAAAATTTAACCTTTTCAGCTGTGTTTGTGTTGCTGTTGACTTGGGTGTAAATGGTGTTCACGTCATATTCTGTGTAGTAGTCTAGTGAGGCACTTCTAGAACACGAATGGCCCAGCAGTATAGAGGTCAAGTTAAAACGATAACCTTTCCTTTGCTGCCTGTCAGATGAGCCTAGCAACGTTGTCTTCTGAGAATGCTGATGGAATGTTGTGTGTCGAGCATATCTCCTCCCTGTTAAAAGTGGATAGGTGTTATACTGTGTGGTACTGGTAGACAGAGCTGCTCAAGTGGTGATCAGGTTAGAATTTATTTGGTGACAGATCTGCAAACACAGCATAAATTTTTTCCCAAAGGTGGTCGGTGCAAAAGTAGTGACAAATGCTCGCAGTCCTGGTGCTCGCTGTTACGGCTTTGTTACAATGTCAACATCTGAAGAAGCCACTAAGTGTATTAATCATCTCCACAGAACGGAGCTGCATGGAAAAATGATTTCTGTGGAAAAGGTAAGTGGTAGCTATTCCATGACAGCGTAATGAAAAAAAAAGTGCACGAGTTTAATGTCTCTCTCTTATTACAAAAATATTTCTGGCTGAAATTCTAGGCAAAAAATGAACCAGCTGGGAAGAAGCCTTCAGACAAAAAGGAAGGTGAAACAAGGAAGGAAAAAGACAGGCACCATTCTGCAGAGTCCAAATCTGAGAAGTAAAGTGGTTTTTGATATTTTTCTGTGTTTAAAGGCCACTCATTTGAAATGCAGCCATGTGACGAAAATGAACAGTAACGGTAATAAATCTCGACTTCCTGCTTCATACTGCATCTGAAGTAGGAGTAATACTTGAAAAATTGAAATTGGTGTTCTACAGCAGTAAAAGCATCTTAATTGGCCCTCTATTCAGAAATATGGAGCTCTTCAGGGTTTAGTATCAAAACGTACCAGTTATATCAGGAGATATCCAATCAACTTGTTTCTAGATAAAGTATTATTTTTATCAGTCATTCGTCCTCTGATCTGACTCTGGCTTGGTCTGCGCTTTTAACTGACAAATATTTCCAGGATTTAGTCTGTTGTTTTGATAGACTGCTGGCATGGTTAGCGAGTGATACTTCAATATTTGTTTTTCGAGTGGTCTGTTGCTTTTGAAAGCAGCATTTTGCTTTACTACTTTTTGTTTTTGTATAAAATTTTAAAAGATTTAGCAAAGTTGATGCTTTGGCAGGCTGGCCTGCTTGCATGGGGTGTTTAAGGTATTTGTTTACAAAAGCTGTTCTGGTGGAGCTCAACCTCTACCTGGGTGGGCCCTCTTCCCACTGTGCTAAGCGTGAACCTTAATTAGAGGCAGAACAGAAGACTTCTAGCACTTGAAGTCTCCAAATATTCAGAAGGATTATCTGTTGTTTCTCACTTTTGGTCAGCTTTAGCTTAGTATTGGTTGCTACTCTTAATCGTGCATACAAGTATGCATTGGCTTCAGCACAGCAGCACGGAAGGTATTGGGAGTGTGTTTTTTGAGAGTATTTTTTGGAGGGTTTTTGTGTTGAGTTTTTTTGTTTTGGTTTGGTTTTGACATGGTTGGCTTGATCAGAGTGGTTATATAGCACTTTTTGTTAGGTTCTCTATTAAAGCAAAGTTTACCTATAGGTCTGTTGGTATTAAAAAGGAGGAGAAGACTGACAAAAAAGATGATGCTAAGAAATCAGAAAAAGATGGAAAAGACGAAAAAGAAGGAAAAGAGAAAGATGAGCAAAAGGCCGGATCCTCTGATAGATCTAGGGCAAGCAAATCAGGTAATTCTAGCTGCCTTTCAGAAATGTTTTCAAGGATACTTGTTTTAAAAAAACAAATTTAAAAAAATTGGTACAAAGAATGTAAGTGACTGCGACAAAGCTTCTACTTTGCATCCAAAAAATTTCCTTTATCAGCTAAGTAGGAAACAGAAGAACAAGCATAAACATTCAGAATTGTGGCTGAATAGAAAGAAGACTTCACCTTCTGCAAACCTCAGTGTTCTTATTAGATGTGATTCATAATTCAGTAAAAAGACCATGAACCGTACTTAAGAATACTAAGGTTTTCCTGGTGAACAAAAAACACCACTGGAAAAAACCTTAAAAACTTTTTTTTTCTGACTTAGAACACTAGTAACTTAGCAACAAAGTTTTCATAATTACTGGGCTTTAAATTCTCAAAATGGTAAACTGTGAATTTTATGGAACTGTCACTGGGTTTACACCTGACACAGTGTGTGGTTCTGTGTGCCTTTTTTTTTGGTGTTTTGGTTTGTTGGTTGTTTTTTTGTTGTTTGTGGTTTTTTTTTTTTAAACTGTGGCAAAGGGATGTATTTTGCAGACAGAAGAATGAAATTAAATTTTCTTTCTTTTAACTGTCATCCCTGCCAGAAAACACTACTATAATTTTGTGATAGCTGTACTGCCCCCACCCCCAACTTGGCCAAATCTTGGTAAGCTATTTAAATCATAAATGCATTTTTCCATAAGTTATTTAAAACCTCAATATCAATAACTTTTTACTGCTTAATATCTTAACGATTTTAAATCTCGCAAGAATTTTTGAATGTCTTGCCTATTATTTATTCTTAGATGTATTTTGTTTTCTAGCGAGTCGAGGAACCGAAAGGACAGTGGTAATGGATAAATCTAAAGGAGAACCAGTTATTAGTGTGAAAACTTCTGCATCAAAAGAGAGGGTAAGTACAGCTTTCAGAGAAGCCTTTGTGTAAAAATAGGTGTCAAATAGCTTTATTTGCATGTCGTTGAAGGGGTTTTTTGCCTTGCATATTGGGAACAGTTATCCTTGTATCACTTTTCTAAAAAGCATTAGGGTGTTAATGATGCCCCAAAGGTAAATGCTTATATACTTCACCTTCTTTATAGTTTTTGTTGCTGCTGTCCTAGTTGAAGAAGTCGAGTTGCAATATGAAAAAGGTGTTAAGATGATGTGTTTCCTTGGGCGTGGAGTGTCGTGACCCTTAAAGCGGTGTATCATTCGCCATCGGTGCAAGTCAGATCGTGTGCCCCTCGTATTTATATATATTTAAACTCTTCAGAAGTTCTAGCCAAATTCGGGGTACTTTTCCCCGACACCTACTTTTCCGTGGAATTCCAACATTATTTACCTCTGGGAAGGTACAATACTCTGTTTTGTTCAGGTTGGCATAAGGTAGACCTTTTGTCTAGGAATTTTAGCTAAAAATGCACTATGTTCAGCTAATGTATTGTTTTGATTTAACTCAGAGTACGAAAAGCCAGGATCGCAAATCTGAGAGCAAAGAAAAGCAAGATATTTTATCGTTTGATAAAATCAAAGAACAGCGAGAACGTGAACGTCAGAGACAGAGGGAGCGAGAAATCAGGGAAACGGAAAGACGCCGGTGAGTTTTCCCAGTTTCGCTCTAAACTTTGCATGGCATTTGTTTTTACTTCCCTTATCTGTGTTTTGAACAGGCTGCAAAGTAGTGTCGTGCTGGCCCTCCAACATCAGTATCTCAGATCAATTTGATACTAATCTATCGACAGAACAGACATATTGCCAAATTATGAAGGTTTTTAGTACCGAAATAGATCTTCTCTAAGCCTATGCTTTTTGGGAGACTCTTGCTAAATAATAACTTTTGTAGGTGCTTTCAGGTGTCGTGTTCCACTTGATCAGATTTGAATTTCCATACTTGATTTTTCCCTGGAAGTTCGTAAATACTTTGTCAGACTTCTGTATTAGGACATGCTGTGCTCTATGAAAGCTTGTTCAGAGCTGACTTAGAGTAGATACTGTGTTATTTATGCAGAATGCTTACCCTTGCTTCTTTCATCTGTATGGACTCCCCCCCCAAACTGAGCAGCTGCAATTTAGTTGAGATCGTTCACATTTAAGCAGGTAGTGGGAAGAACATAGAAGCTTAAGAAAAAAACAAAACCAAAAACGACAACAACAACAGAAAACCAACCAAAAAACCCAACACACCCCCCCACACCCCCCCCCCCCAACAAAAAAGGCAAACAAGAAACCCCACCCAAAACAAAGAAGCAATAAAACGTAGACTTAAGATTCTCAACTGGAAACAAAATATCCCTTTTTCAATTAGAGAGAGAGAGAGACGAGAACGAGAGCAACGTCTTCAAGCTATTCATGAACGGGATGAAAGACAGAGGCTCCAGAGAGAGCGAGAACGACTTGAATTTCAAAGGCAGCGTCTTGACAGAGAGCGCTTGGAGAGGGAGAGATTGGAGAGAGAAAGAATGCACATAGAGCAGGAAAGGAGACGAGAACAGGAACGAATCCAGCGAGAGAGGGAGGAGCTGCGACGTCAGCAGGAACAGCTACGCTACGAGCAAGAACGGCGATCTGCCATGAGAAGGCCTTATGATTCTGACGGCAGGTAACGATAACCACGATGAGATTCCAAACTCTTTGGCCACATCCAGTTCCAGAGCATTCTAAAGCCTATGTAAATTGTGAGTACTCTTGCTAAAGCAGTCATGGGAGCTCACGACTGAAAGACTATTTACATATTGCTTTTAACACTTTAATATCGATCTTGAGAAAGAGCAAATGTCATACTCGTGTACCTGTAAGCACAATTTTATTACAGAAGGTTTAAAATTCTTATTTCCCAAAGAGGAGTGACCGAGAATAAAAACTATGCATATCGACTCTAAAGCAGGATTGCTAGCGGGAGCATATACTCGTTCTCTTCCTCACGTCAGCACATGCTGAGATTAAGCTTTTTGTATAGTGTCGATAGACCTAGCTTTCTCTGAAACTGAAATGCGATGCCCACTTAACACACAAGGATTTTTAATTTTAAATCAAAAATAATTGTTCGGATAATTGGATTGAATGAAGTTTGATATCAAGAGAGCAGGAAAGGAAGATTGTGTTGAGATTACTACCGATCGTGACCTTTTTTGCAGACGAGATGACCCGTACTGGCCAGAGGCGAAGCGAATGGCAATGGATGATAGGTACCATTCTGAATTTAGTCGTCAAGACCGCTTCCACGACTTTGACCACAGGGATCGTGGCCGATACCAAGATCATTGTTTGGACAGGTCGGCAAGGCGGTGTCTTTTCTTCCTATACCTTTATGGAAATTAGGTGTCTTTTTGTGGCTTACTAATGGCTTGAAGGGTGCCAAAAGAGAAGAGCGAAACAAATGACCCTCGTACATTTCTCATGTCTAGTTCTATACGTGCTTGCAATCCTGTATTTCCATCGTTTACGGACATAGCGGAAAGAGGCTGCATAAAGATTATAAGCCAAGTCCTAATGTAGTCTGCTGTGATGCCGAGGGAGATCCTACAGCTTCTCTCGGGACGTATGGAAATCTGGTTTATGAATCCCTGGTCATTAGCCTAAGATTTAGCCATTTCCCTTTGCTTTAAAACTTTCCCTACTTTCATCTCTGCAGCCTAGCTAATGCAGATTTTTAGTTCCACAGAATGCAAAAATACTTTGTGTAGCGCTATTGCGACTTTTGTTTTGCTCTCAAAGGATCTTTGGCAAAAAACGTACCGCTTTGCTTTTGTTTGTAACTCATTTCTGATACTGGTAGATTCACTCGGTATTCTCCCTTGGGACCATTGAGTACCTGACCATGCCTCAGTGAGGCCTTGCTTACCCATATTAGAGGAATAGATGTTACTTTGATCTCTTTCTATGCTGTGAAACAAGAACTCATTTGAATATCTCACCACTAAACAAACATGGGCATTCAGGTTTACAGCCTAATGAAGATCAACTTTCATGTGCTATTTCATACAGACATTGGAATTATGATTACTGTGTCAATTCAACTGAAACTTCTCGTTTTTGTTCCAGAAGAGATGGTTCGAGAGGAATACCAGATCGAGATGGGCAGGTGGGTTATACCCAAATAACCGCTTCAGTTAAAAAGCCAAACAAACCGACCGCACAGCAGAAAGAACACAGTGCGCACTCCGCCTCGTTCTTAAACGCAACCGCCCCTGGGTTTAAATTGAGCAGAAGTTCAAGCAGCAACTGATTTTGCACACTAATGTGCAGAACATAAGTTATTACATTATTTGCTCGCTAGGGCGGTAGCCACAGATCGGGGCGGGGGGAAACCTCCGAGCGATGGGAGCTACGGTACGGCATCTTTTCAGGCTGATACGTGGCACTAAAAGTTTTCTGCTTAACCATCTTAGCTGTCTGTATTGCGTTAAGAGGTAGTTACTGTAGTGTCTTATCCTTAGCTGGCGAGGGATCCTTTCTCTGACATTTACCTAAATGGTTTGTAGAAAATCAGTGGTGTCATAATGGAACAAGGCAGATGACTGTAAAAGGACAGGTGTGAAAACCAGTACCGCAATGGTATACAAAGCCTTTCATTTCTGAAGAGAGGTAGGAAGTAGGCAGATATTCTATGGAAAAATTAAAAATCTGAAGCCAGAATGTAAGCCTCAAAAACACCCTACCAAACAAAAAAAAACGCCCTACCAAACAAAAAGCCTTCTCCGACCAACGAGCGGAGCGGAATCTGTGCTGTGAACCAGAATAAATGCATAGAGTGAACTGTGCACAGTAGCAATGATGGAACCAGTAAAAAATGAGAGCTACTATAATATTTTCTGACAGCTTATAGAAAGGCAACCTCTGAGGAGCTGAAGTTTTGCAATTCTAAAAAAAAACCCCTGTATTGATCCTTAGCATAACTCTGTACTATTTGCCTTCCAGCATTACCCAGATGAACGCCATGGAGGCCCTGATCGTCACTCCCGGGATAGTTGGGGTGGCTATGGGTCTGACAGAAGAATGAGTGAAGGGAGAGGGCTACCTCCACAAACCCGGTTAGTGCATATGAAATAAGGGAAGTGATTTGTTGGTTCTTAAAATTTTAACGCTCCATGAACCTTCAAAAGGTGACAGCGGAAGCAGTTTGACAAGTATGAATCCTCTCTCCAGATAGTTTCTTCGAGCATCTGGAGAAGCAAGGAATTCACACATGTAGCTCCCCTGTGCATCAAGAGAATGGAGCATTGTAGTGAGTAAAGAAATGCTGCTCAGTTAGCTCAGCTCATAATTGTGGTTCTCTTGCAAATAACTTTCTTTTCTACAGATGAGATTCAGTCTTGTACCAGATGCTCCGGTAACAGCTACAAAAGTCTCCATTTGTGGCTAGCGGTCAGGTTTTAAGGAAATAGAGTCAGAATCTCTGCAACGGTGGGGATGGGGAACTGGGGCTCATCTGGAATCGTAGCGGTTTCTCTTTAAACCAGCTAGTCGAGCTAGGCATATTCCAGATGCATAATGTTCAGTTCTGCATACATACACCAGACAGAGAAATGAATTGTTCCATGTTTAAGTATTTTAGTACGTTGCAATACTAATTATGTCTCTGTAGATCAGAAAAAGATGAGCTTTGTAGCGTGAAGGACGCTGTTCAGCAGGTTTCTCGTCATTTCTCTTTGACCGGTTTTTATGACAATGATGGGGTGGCTATAGATACAGCTTGATTAACATTTTAATCCACTTTTGTATGGGGTACGGTGTTTGGCTTTACCCTATGCTGCTAAATGGATAAGGTACACACCTAGAAGATGTTCTTTTATTTTTTTAAGAGATGGACGTGACTGGGGAGATCATGGTCGAAAGTTAGAGGGGCATCAAGATCGTTCATGGCAGGGAAATGTGGATGGAGGAATGATGGGACGGGATCATGAGAGATGGCAAGGTACACTTGCTGCTTACCAGTGTGATTGTGGTTTTTTCTATGAATTACTGCTGCTGAACTTCTAGTGGTAGTTAAAATTCCTATGGAGCATTAACAGCATTACCGAGAAAGCAAATAAAATTCTGGGAACAAGGTGGCTTTTTTATTAGGAAAACACAAAAGTCTTTTTTTTTTTGTCTTTTTTTTTTTTTTTTTTTTCTTTTTTTAAATTAGGTGGTGATAGAAGCATGCCTGGTCAATCAGGACCAGGCCATGTGATGAATCGAGGAGGGATGTCTGGGTAAGAAGCTTTGTCAGAGTGCTTATAATGTGTTTATAATAGTTGACCGATCTGTATAAAAGAAGAAATTCCCGTGTTAATTGTGAAAAATAATACTTTCAGCTTCTACTTAACTATGGATTGGCAAGTAGAAAAAACTAAGCAAACATCTTTTCTCAGTGTCACAGTAGTATTAACTTCTCTGGGCAATTTTCAATTTGTCTGGTCTTGTTGTTAGGCGTGGAGGCTTCACGCAAGTTGGAAACCAGAGCCAGATGATGCAGAGTAGCGGAATACAAGGAGTGTTTGCAGGCCAGGAGAGGACAAACAGACCGACTGAGCCCCGTTTTACCCGCCGCTACTGAAAGCACTATATATATACATATATATATTTTTTTTTAATGCCAGATGACAATGGTGGTGAATTTTATTAACCAGGGTCACCTTGAATTTGTGATTACAAAAAGCAAGACTGCTGCCGCATTGTAGCCAAATATTACGTCAACTTGTCAGTTTGATTTCTTTTTTTTGTAATAAACGTGTTCTTGGTCAAACATCGCTTACACTTTCTGTTAGTGAAGCATTCCATTTTTCAAAAATAATAAAATCAGTTTGCGGCTACTGCTTTCTTGTTTCTAGAGTCTTTGGCAATATGCCTCTCACGAGGGGCTTAAAATGCACTTTCAACATCATGAGATTCTAAGGGATGCACTGAATCTGTGACAGTGCGCATGTGTTTGTCCTTAGCTGCATTTGAGAGAGAGAAGAGGGATCAATGTATTTCTCGTTCATTTCTCCACCAGTTGGTACACCATAAATGAGTACGAGTAGAAAACACCGCTGTCGTAAGCCAAAGAGATGCTAGATTCTCCATCCTGCCGGTACAATGCCTTACATGATAGTTTAGTTCCCAATTAACCACGTAGGTGTCCTGTGTTCACATAGAAGTGAAACTCGGTCTAGACGCCTGTCCCTCTTTGAGTCTTTCTGTCCCTTGCTGCTGCTCTGCATCGCTCTTTCTGTCCTACTCCTGATCCTTCTTTTTCTCCCCAGTCCCTCTGACCAGCCTTCTGTGTCTTTATCTGGCTGCTTATTCCTCTTTCCCCTGCAAGGCCCAGGAGAGTGGGCAGCAGGTGCCCCCCATGCTCCTGGAAGGCCTGGGAAAACCCTAATGCCTCTCATCTCCCTGCCCCGCCTCGGGACCCTTTTGCTCCCATTATGTTGCTTCCTGACGCCTTGTGCTCCAGAGCACTTGCTGACTGCTGCCGCCCTCCGACCAGAACACGATACTGCAGGTAGGGCCCCGCGCATGCGCAGTGGTGCGCGCCGCTGCACTCGCTGCTGCCGCCCGACGACCAAAATGCTGTACTGCAGCTCGAGCGCCGCACATGCGCGGTAGTCTCCCCCACCCCGTGCTCACTGCTGCCGTCTGGCGATTGAAACGCGGTACTGCAGCAGGGGCACCGCACGTTGCCGTTCGCCGGTAACAGCAATGCGATACTGCGGTTACTGCGAAGCGATGCCGCCGCGCTCGTTGTTGCCTCCCGGTGAGAAAACGCCACTGCCGCCCCATGTGCGCGGCGTCGGCGGGCGCTCGCTGGCCAAAGCACAGTTCAGCACTGCCGTGCCGGTGCCGCCTCTGGGCAAGCGCCGCCCGCCGGGTGCTCGCTGCTGCTGCCGCCTCGTGGTCAAAGCGCGGTACTGCAGCGCCGGCACCGCACAGATGCGCAGCAGCACCGCCGCCGCCTTCGCTGCTGCTCCCGCGGGGCCGAAATGCGGTACTGCAGACAGGCGTTCGCACGCCGGCTCTGGCCCCTCCGGCGCGCCGTCAACGGCCCATCGCTGCCATTTGTCTAATTTTTACTACCTCCCTCGCCCTCCGGAAGCCTCTCAGGACTTTTTCCCTTCTCAGTCTCTCTGTCCGGCTCCCTGTCCCTGTTTTTTAGTTCCTCCCTCTCTGCCCTGTTACACGTTGCTATTTTTATTTTCTCTGTCTCTCCTGGTCCAGCTCAAGATCCTGTTTTTTTTTAATTCCTCCCTCTCTGCCCTGCAGCCCTTTGCTTCTGAAGGTCTCTTTCTCTGCCTCTCTCTGTCCGGCTCCCAGCCCCTCTTCTGTACTTCTTCCCTCCGTACCCTGTGGCCTGTCGCTTCCCCCCTCTTGTTTCTCTGTCTCTCTCTCCCCTACTCCCCGACCCTGTTCTTTCATTCCTCCCTACCTGCCCTAGAGCCCATTGGTATTTTTTCTTTCTCTGGCTCTCTCTTTCCAGTTCCCAGGCCCTGTTTTTCAATTTCATCCTTCTCGACCCTGTTGCAGTTAAATTTCTTTTGCCATCTCTCTCTGTCAGGTACCCTGCCACGAGTTTTTAATTCCTCCCTATCTGTCTTGTAGCCTATTGCTGTTTTTTCTTTCTCTGTGTCTCTCTGTCCGGCTCCCTATGCCTGTTCTTTATCTTTTTATTTCCTCCCTCTCTGTCCTGAAGCCTATTGCAATTTTTTTTCCCTTCCTCATCGCTCTGATACCGGAAAAATCGGTTAACTAAAGAACCCTCTAACACTTCCTTTTAAGTTTTAGAAGGCAGGCATTCTTTATTACAGCGCCGGATGCACGGGGGATCACTCCACCTATCGTGCATACTGTAAGTCGTGAGAGTAGAGATTTATGTCATTCTAGTATATACATATTCATTAAAATTCTTGGAATAATCATACATATTCATGTTATTTCCTAGAACTAGTTGTAATATTCGCATCTTCATTACGCATGCGCTTTAAGTCTCTGAGGGTCTTCTGTGAGGGTCTTTGGTGGTTTGTTGGGGTCTCCTGGACCCTCTGGTGGTCATCTCCTTGGTGTCCTTTAGTTGAACTCTTCCTTGAAGCATGCGCAGTGTGGGTTACTCCATATGGTTTGTCTCTTTTGTTACAATTAGTTCGTCTTGGCTGGTTCCGACTGCAAAGCTCAAGGTTTCTTAGGTCTCTTATCTATCTCTACATACCAAAACTTTCTAAATTGTTCAAGCAAGCACAAAACAAGCACACAGAACTACCAACAAAGGCATTGTGTAATCCTTCAGCCTCTATACAAGGTATCATCTTGGCATCACTAAGCCTCTGTTCAAGGTATCATCTCCCCCCTTTTCTTGAGACTTTGGACTCAGATCCAAAGCCTCAATACCCAAACTTGATTCTCATACTCAGTTGAGAACAATAACTACAGTATTGAATCATAACACAAGCTATAATACAGACACATAATTATTGTGATAATAAACAAGTCCTTTAACCAAGTCTAATTTGGTAACCATGAGGTAAGTTTGTTCCACACTTCTTCAAATCCCCAGGACGTATCGTCCTTAGTGACTTAATGTAAAATTTTAGTCTGTTCCCAGATTTCCTCCAAGTCTGTAGAGATTCTTCCACTTTGATCTACATACGTGCAACAGCTTGTATTTATAACTGTGCAAACCCCTCCTTGAGAGACCAGTAATAAATCAAGGGCCATTTGATTCTGTAGGACCACTCGTGATAGACTAGACATTTCAATCTGCAAGGCCTTTATTGCATCCATAGTTTTGTTTTCAATTTCCTCATTTACTGCAGATATATTCACAATTGTCTCTTCTAATTCACTCACCCCAAGCCACGGAAGGAACCACCTAGCAAAACTATGGAATGTGCTGGGTCGCTCTGCAATAGCGTTGGGGGTCCTCTTAGTTTGCCTAATACAGGTTCTTACCCACCCACTCTGTTTGTGTAACCTATCAACTATTGTCATATTAGGAATTAATGTTCCTAAAGTGCAAGACCCTTGCCAATTTGGGGGTAACGTTTTTCGTGCTGAATTCCCACATAACCAATCCCACCCAGTGCCTGCTGGGACCGGAAGACCAGAATATCCACTTACATGTGACATGGCGGGTCTCCAAAATGATCCAGTCCGATTACAGCCGGGAAAACATCCTACAAAAGTTTCATTATTTCTTTGAGATGTGTAGTTATCACATCCATCATCTCCTGATTTCGGGATTACGGAATCATCACCTGAGCCATAGAGGCAAAGAGTTGAATTTTGCTCATCGCCTGCTACGGCTATTTGTAGGCTTTCATCCTGTTGTTGTCCATAAAGTGTTGGCCACCAGTTGTTACTTGGGTGCCCTATTCCAAATCGTGAATTAGAAAGTAAAGACCCATTGACGGGCATGGGTATCCCTATTAGAGGCACCCCTGGTTCTGCCAGTGATGTTGGTAGCTGGGTGCACACCCAGCAGTCATTCTTATTCAAAATGTTAGTTACATTCTGGATTAAAGTCAAATACAAATTTTTGGTTCCAATTTGGATCATAACTCCCAAAGTTAGAGTTAACTGTTTGTACATTTTGTTCTTTTAAGTTTTAATTTTAACGGCGATTGTTGTTCCACTGTCCCTGGGGAAGGAGCTTTCTTAACTTGCGAATAGTGGATCCATGGGCCCTTGCCCCAAACCTTAACAGCCGTGTAGGTAGTCAGAAGGACTTGAAATGGCCCTTTCCACTTCTCTGTCAAGGGCTCCGCGTTCCACAACTTGACGTAGACCCAATCTCCAGGTTGAAATGAATGTGCAGGTGTGTCGAGCTCCAAGGGTCTACTGGTGGCTACGTACTTCTGGAGTTCCTGCAAGGTATTCCCTAAAGATATCAAATAGTTTTTAAAATTTATTTCGCCCATGATTTGAGTAGTACACGGTATGTGTGGGGCTCGATAGGGTCGTCCATATAATAATTCGTATGAACTCAAATTCCCTTTCCCACGAGGTTGAACCCTAACTCTGCGTAATGCTAAGGGCAATGCTTGTACCCAAGTCATTGATGTCTCTTGACAGATTTTTCCAAGCTGCTGTTTAAGAGTATGATTCATGTGTTCTACTTTACCACCTGACTGCGGTCGATAGGAGGTATGGTAATCCCAGATCATAGCTAGGACTTTACTCAACTATTTTGTAATCGTGGCAATAAAATGGGGCCCATTATCTGATGACATTCCTAAGGGCACACCAAATCTTGGAATGATCTCTTTCAATAGAGCTTTGACTCCCTCTCGTGCTTTCTTGGTGCGACGAGGAAAGGCCTCAGGCCACCCAGTAAAAGTATCGACCAACACCAGAAGGTACCTGTATCCTCCTTTCCTAGGCAGCTCTGTAAAATCTATTTGCCAATAGTCTCCAGGGGAGTTACCTCCTTTCGTGACCCCAAAAACTAGTTTGTTACTAGTCTGTCGGGCTCCCTGTCCCTGTCTTCCTCTCGCTGTCCCGTTCCCAGCCTCGTGCTTTCTCGCTACACCCCTGCTGTCCAGCTGGCTGCCACTTTTCTCCTCACTTCTAGTGTCCTGCATCCAGCTCCTCATTTTTGGTGGCCTCCACCTGTGCCCAGCAGCCCGTGGCTCCAGGAGCCGACCGACCATCCATTCCCTGCCAGACTGACAAGCACGGCTCCAGGAACGACTGCTGAGATGTCCCAGGGGCAGGCCCTGAGCCCTAGAGCAGACTTGTTACGTGCATGACTGAATAAACAATTGCTGTCTCCTTTGCCCTCCCAGCTGTGTTTGCCCTCCGGGCGAGGGCCTGTGAGGGAGCCCGGGGAGGAGGTGACACACTGAAGGGGTCAGGCGATGGTCCCCTGTTCCTGCTGGGCTCCAGCTATGGACCGGGGCTGGAGAAGCCCCAGGTGTGGGCAGTGAGACTGATGGCAATGGCCCCTCCCTGTAAAGGGGTGGCTGCCGGTGGAGGGGCTGGTGCTGCCCCGCCCTGCCTGGCCGTGGAGGGTCTGGTGTGAGCCAAGGGAGGAGCCAAGCATTGCTGGGCAGCAGCTGCACCGAAGAAGGTGAGCAGGGCTGCGCGGTCGAACGGCAGGTCCCGAGGAGGGTGGCAGTGCCTGCGAGGGGATGGTGAGGCCGGTGGGGTCCGTATCAGAGGCACAGAGCGGCAGCAGCCATGGGGGTGCTCCGCCGTGTCGCAGCACAGCAGGCGGGCCAGAGCTGGGCGGCAGGGACTGCCTGGAGTGTGCTGCAGAGTGTGGAGCTGCCCTCAGGGCTTGGCGGGGCTTTAGAGTGTGTCTGGGGGGGGACCGTGTCCCTGCAGGGTCACGAAGCAGGGAAGGCTGCCTCTTGTGGCATGCTGGGAGCTGTAGTCCTGGAGCATGGGGTTTCTGGGGGGCATGCTGGGAGGTGTGGCCTTCTGGCACTTGGCCACCAGGCAGCCATGCTGCGTTTGCCTCTGCATGCTGGGAGGTGTAGTTTTTGTGGACTTGGCTGCTGGGCAGCCGCATCGCTCTCAGGTGTGTGTGGCGTGGCGTAGTCCTTCCTTGCTACCGCTGTGACCCCCACGGCGTGGCATGAGGTGTAGTTTTGTTGCCGGTTTCGTGTGGTTTCCTGCGGGCTTCCAGCTGCTCCCCGAAAAGCGGTGCAGCCACGCCTTGAGAGCGCACGCACGGTCGCGCGCCACCTGGCGTCCAAATAGCAGTCCTGCAGCTCACACGCCGCGCATGCGTGGTGGTGTGTTCTGCAGCTCTCACTGCTGCCGCCTGGCGACCAGAAGTCGGTACTGCAGCTCGTACGCTGCACGTGAGGGGTGTGGCGCTTGCCCATGGTCACTGCTGCCGTCTGGTGACTGAAACGCGGTACTGCAGGTGGGCACTGCCGTACTCCACGTTGCCCTCTGCTGGTAACGGCAATGCGATGCTGCGGTGCCTGCGCTCGTTGCTGCCTCCCGGTAAGGAAATGGCACCGCTGCCCCACGTGTGTGGTGTCGGCAGGCGCTTGGCGTGCAATATGTGGAACTGCAGCGCTGGTGCCGCTTCTGGGCAAGCGCCCCCCACCGTGTGCTCGATGCTGCCGCCGCTGCCTTGTGGCCAAAGCACGGTAATGCAGCGCCAGCACCACACAGGTGCGCAGCAGCAGCACCGCCTCCGCTACTGCCCCAGCAGGTCGGTGTGCCAGGCGCAATTCTCAGCGGTGAGTGAGGGCCAGGACCATCGGTGACGCGAGCGAACCCCTTTGGTGGGTGCAGGGGTGTCTCCTGCCCACTTGGCCACCCGGCAGTGGTGGGATGGGAAGCTTCAAACCATCCGCTGTGGCAGATTCCCGGTCCACTGGAGGCAAGCTGTGTCAAGGCAGTCCCAGGGAGTTAGCTGAGAGCTGATAGAAGGGAAGAGGGGAAGAAGGTGGGCACCTTCCCCAGGCACAGATGCTGGGTGCCTCCCCAACTCGCCAGAGCTCCCCCTCAGCATTCCCTAGCCCCATTTGCCCTGTGCAGCTGCCCCCAGCTCCAGCACCTCCCATGAAGCCTGTCCCATAGCCCTAGGCCACCCCAAGCTCTGTTGTGAAGGTGGCAAGCTGGCCCTCAAATGCACTTGATTCTCCCTTAATGCAGGTGCTGTTAGCAGCCGTGCAGGGAAAAAGCGGCATCTCCAGAAGCCATCTACGGTAATAATGGTTGCTGCTGCTTCTTTCCCTCTCCCAGAGGCTGTGCTGAGGACTCGGTTGTCTGTTGCTCGCCTGGGGTTACTGTTGACTGCACCCGCCTCAGGCTTGCGTCGGTTGTCTCTGCCTGGCCTCGATCTCCTTGTGGCGTGGGGGCAAAAAGGGACAGGCAGAGCGCTTACTGGCTGTGGACAGGAGCTGCCACAGCTGAAGCTGGAGAGGCCAGAGAAAGGTAAAGAAGAAGAAATCGAAGGCCATCTGGCCGGCAGCTGCCTCTCACTGCGGGCAAGAGAGAGCCTGCCTCTCTGGATGAGGAAGGATCTCTCTTCGTAGTCCGCAGCAGGCAAGGCCACCGACGTGCACCGCAGGGTCTGTATGTGTCCCCAACAGCGTGGTACAGCCGTGTAGTGTGTGAGCGAGCAAGGCTGTGTGCCTAGGAGGCCTCGTCTTGTAAGAGCTGTATGACACCCATGTATTCTCTTAGGTGGAGGGTAGCCAAGTGACAGGAGTTACAGAATAGGAAGGGAGGAGAGAAGGAGAAAGAAGTGTCTGAACTGTCAAATTCTCCCAGCAGTGCTGATAGCGAGAGCTGTGGTGAGTTCCAGGCCCTCGGGGCCCTGTTGCCCCTCTTCTGCATCCTGGGCCCTCCCTGCCCCTCCTCTGGTCCCCTTTCTTTCCCACGCTGCTGTGATTTTCTTTGCTTCCCTTTATCTCTCCTCTTCTATTGTTCTGTACTGCTCCCTCTTCCTCTCTCCCCTTCTCTCTCTTGTTCTACTGCTTCCTTTTCTTCTCTCTCTGTGCTTTGTCCTGCTGCCTCTCCCTCTCTCCCTCTCTTTTTCATCCTCTGTCTCTGTCCTGCAGCCCATCACCATTTTTTCTTTGGCCTGTTCCCTAGCATTCTTTTCCTCTCTGCACCTGTACGTGCCACTCCATGTCCCTGCCTTCCTATCTCTCTCCCTTCTTCCTTCTCTTTCTCTCTCTATTCCTTTGTCTTGCTTGCTGTCGCTGTTTGGTTTTTTTTTTTTTCATTCTGTATCTCACTATCCCTGTCCTCCTTCCTGTTCATCTCTTACTCTCTCCAACCCTCTGTCCTGCTCCCCGTCCCTATTATTTATTGCTTCACCTCTCTGTCCCACTCTCTGTCCCTCTTTTTTTTTTTTTCTCTTGTGCTTTATCTCTCTGTCATTCTCTGTTGCTCTTGTTGGCTCTCTATCCCCGTGTTCTGCTCCCTGTCCCTCTCTCTTTTGCAGTATCCCATTTCCTGGCTCCCTGTCCCTCACCTGTTTTCTGTATCCTTTTGTCCTTCCTGTCTTTCCTTGTCCCTCTGGCCTGCTACCCATCACTGTCTTTCTCCCTCCTGCCTGCTTTATTCCTCTCATTCAGTTTCTCTCTCTATCTGTCTGCTCTGCTCCCCGCTCATCATTTTCTCTCTCTTTCCCTCTGTCCTGCTCCTTGACCCTGTTTTTCTTCTGCCATGCCCATGCAGGGCTCCTCATCCCTCTTTTATTGATTTCTCCATCTCACTGACCTTTTCCCTGCACCTTTCTTTCTCTGCTCCTCAGTCTTTCTTTCTCATGTTGTTTTTCTGTTCCTCTGTCCTGTTCCCCATTGCTGTATTTTCATTCTCTGTATCTGCTGCTCCAGTAACAACTGCCAAGTTGTTGCAGAGGAAGGGTGAGTGTATAGGCACCGAGCCCCAGAGCAGACTCGCTCCCGGGACTTAGGCATTAACAAATAAACACTCGCTGTCTCCTTTGCACTCGTGGCTATGTTTGTAGTCCTTTGTACTTGGTGAGTGGCTGTCACAGAATTCAGGGGAGCAGGTTACACAGTGGGTGTAAGGGGCCATGGCTGCAGCTGTGGGCTAAGGCTGGAGGAGCCCCAGGGCGGACCAGTGTGGCTGATGGTGATGGCCCCTCTGTGTAAAACTGTGTGCTGAGACAGAGTTAATTTTCTTCATAGTAGCTAGCACGGGGCTGTGTTTTGGATTTGGGCTGAAGATGGTGTTGATAATACAGAGATGGTTTTGTTATCGCTGAGCAGTGCTTACACAGGGTCAACGCCTTTTCTGCTTCTCACACCACCCCACCAGCAAGCAGGCTGGGGGTACGCAAGTAGGGAGGGGATACAGCTGGGACAGCTGACCCCAACTGACCAAAAGGATGTTCCATACCGTATGCCGTCATGCTCAGCATATAGAGCTGGGGGAAGAAGAAGGAAGGGATGGATGTTTGGAGTTACGCTGTTTGTCTTCCCAAGTAACTGTTACATGTGATGGAGCCTTGCTTTCCTGGAGATGGCTGAACGCCTGCCTGCCGATGGGAAGTAGTGAATGAATTCCTTGTTTTGCTTTGCTTATGTGCGTGGCTTTTGCTTTACCTATTAAACTGTCTTTATCTCAACCCACGAGTTTTCTCACTTTTACCCTTCTGATTCTCTCCCCCATCCCACTGGGGGGGGGGGGGGGGGGGGCGGCGTGAGCGAGTGGCTGCGTGGTGCTTAGTTGCTGGCTGGGGTTAAACTACGACGGTCCTTTTTGGCACCCAATGTGGGGCTTGAAGGGTTTGAGATAACGACAGATTTGCTGAGAATGTGCTAGATTGAATTTATAGCTGTTATTGCTGTTTAGCTATTAATTGACAGGCTCCTGTGCTTGCCATGGGGCCTGCTTGCCTTGCTGTATACTAGAGTCTAGTGCTCGTTAGTGGCTGCTTTTTGCTTTCGCTGTACTGCTTATCTTACTCTGCTGTGCCTGGGAACCTTTTCATAACAGCAATGGTGATGCACCTGGGCTGGCAGATGGCCGGGGCATTGCTGCTGTTTCTGTGCTGCTGTACTGGACAGGCTGGAACTCCAGTGTGAACTCGAGTCGAAGGGACTGTGACCTGTGGCTGAGTCCAGGTGGGAGCAGGACACCCCAAAGCATCTGTGGCTGTGGATAAGCCCATGCCAGAGCAGGTACACCTTGAAGCATCTGTGGCAGTGGTTACGTCTGTGCCGCAGCAGGTATACCTCTGAAGGGATTGTAGCCCAAGGATAAGTCCACACTGGAGAAGGTACACCTCGAAGCGTCTGTGGCTGTGGATAAGTCCATGCTGCAGCAGGTACACCTTGAAGCATCAGTGGCTGTGCACGAGGTCATGCCGGAGCACCTCAAAGTGTGTAGCCATGGGTAAGCCCACGACGGAGCAGGTTTACTTCTGAAGTGGCTGTGGAGCACATGCACCTCAAAGCAGCTGTGGCTGTGGATAAGTCTGTGCTGCAGCAGGTGTACCCCTGGAGAGACTGTGACTTATATATAAGGCTCCACTTGGAGCAGGTACGCCCTTAAGGGACTGCAGTCTGTGGAGAAGTCCAAGCTGGAGCAGGGGCAAGGGGAGGAGTTCATAAACCCTACGGTCTGGTCCAAAGGGACAAGGGGTGGAGATGGTAATGGAAATACCTTTAAATTGTTGTAACATGGGATTTGAGTTGCATGTTAGGGGAATTACTATAGCAGGAACCCCTTGTTGCTAGCCAGGCTAGGAGCAAGGGGAGGAGTTCACTCCAATGTTAAACCCTATCACCTGGCCCAAAGGGACCAGGGGTGGAGATTGTAATGGATATACCTTTAAATTGTTGTAACCTATGATTTGAGTTGCATGTTATAGGAATTACTATAGCAGGAACCACCTGAACCAATGGAGGACAAACCTTACAAGAAGCGGTGCAAGCGCAGCAGTGACTCGACCTGAGCTGGCTTGGTGCCCAATAACTCCACGCCACACACCACCTCTCCTGTCCTGAGTGACCACCGTAACAGATGGAGCTCCAAGTCATGGACTAAATGAACTCGGTGGACATCTTACAGACATTTTACAAGGGCAGCCCATAGACTAAGGGAATGATACCTGTGTATTATATCAAAGGATGGGAAGCGGGGTGGTGGTTAACAAGGTTGTATTGGATAGTGTGGGACCTGAGCATGATGTAAATGGTATGGAATAACGGGTGGAGAATGTGCTGGTTTTGGCTGGGATAGAGTTAATTTTCTTCATAGTAGCTAGCACGGGGCTGTGTTTTGGATTTGGGCTGAAAATGGTGTTGATAATACAGAGATGGTTTTGTTATCGCTGAGCAGTGCTTACACAGGGTCAACGCCTTTTCTGTTCCTCACACCACCCCACCAGCGAGTAGGCTGGGGGTGCACAAGAAGTTGGGAGGGGACACAGCTGGGACAGCTGACCCCAGCTGACCAAAGGGATGTTCCATACCGTATGCCGTCATGCTCAGCATATAGAGCTGGGGGAAGAAGAAGGAAAGGGAGGATGTTTGGAGTTATGCTGTTTGTCTTCCCAAGTAACTGTTACATGTGATGGAGCCTTGCTTTCCTGGAGATGGCTGAACGCCTGCCTGCCGATGGGAAGTAGTGAATGAATTCCTTGTTTTGCTTTGCTTATGTGCGTGGCTTTTGCTTTACCTATTAAACTGTCTTTATCTCAACCCACGAGTTTTCTCACTTTTACCCTTCTGATTCTCTCCCCCATCCCAACGGGGCAGGGCGGGGCGGAGGGAGGAAGCAAGCGAGTGGCTGCGTGGTGCTTAGTTGCTGGCTGGGGTTAAACCACAACCAAGGGCTGCAGCCCCAGGGGATGGTGCTGCTGGGGCATGCCTGCCTGAGAGTGCCGATGAGCTGCAAGGATGTTTCCAACCGACAGGCTGATGATCAGTTGGCGTCAGGCCCCATCAGGGCAGCTCCCAGGGATTTTCTGAGAGCTGGTGGAGAGGAAGCAGGAAGAGGGGCAGATGGCTGCCCCCACCCCTACGGGTACCCGGAGGCTTTCCCGCTCCCTGGAAAAGGCACTGGGTGCCTCCCCCACTCAACAAAACTCCTCCAGCCCTGCTCACTCCATGCAGCTGACCCCAGCTCCAGCACCTCCCCTGAAGCCTGTCCTGTAACCACAGACTGCCCCCAAATCCTCTCCTCATGGCAGCAAGTTGGCCCTTGAATATGCTTTATTGCACCTTAAATGCAGGTGCCATTAGCATCAATTTGGGGAAAGAGCGGCATCTCCGGAAGCTCCTGCTGAAGGATGGGTTCCTGCCTGAGGAGAGCTAAGTTATCTACCTGGACTTGTGCAAAGCATTTGACACTGTCCCACATGACATCCTTGTCTCTAAATGGGAGACATGGATTTGATGGATGGACTACTCAATAGCTAAGGAATGGGTTAGATGGTCACACTCAAAGAGTTGCGGTCAACGGCTCGATGTCCAAATTCCTCAGGGGTCGGTATCGGGACCGGTGCCGTTTAACATCTTTGTCAGCGACACGGACAGCGGGATTGAGCGTGCCCTCAGCAAGTTTGCCGATGACAGCAATCTGTGCGGCGCGGTCGACGCTCTGGAGGGAAGGGATGCCATCCAGAGGGACCTTGACAGGCTCGAGAGGTGGGCCCGTGCAAACCTCATGAAGTTCAACAAGGCCAAGTGCAAAGTCCTGCACGTGGGTCGGGGCAATCCCAAGCACAAACACAGGCTGAGCGGAGAAGGGACTGAGAGCAGCCCTGAGGAGAAGGACTGCAGGGTGTTGGTTGGTGAGAAGCTCAACATGACCCGGCAATGTGCGCTTGCAGCCCAGAAAGCCAACCGTATCCTGGGCCGCATCAAAAGAAGCGTGGCCAGCAGGTCGAGGGAGGCGATTCTCCCCCTCTGCTTTCGTGAGACACCACCTGGAGTACTGCGTCCAGCTCTGGGGCCCCCAGCCCTAGAAGGACACAGACCTCTTGGAACAAGTCCCAAGGAGGGCCACGAAGATGATCCAAGGGCTGGAGCACCTCTCCTATGAAGACAGGCTGAGAGAGTTGGGGTTGTTCAGCCTGGAGAAGACGAGGCTCCATAAGGGAGACCTTGTAGCAGCCTTTCAGTACCTAAAGGGGGGGCCTACGAGAAAGCCGGAGAGGGACTTTTGACAAGGGCATGTAGGGATAGGACAAGGGGTAATGGCTTTAAACTGAAAGAGGGTAGATTTAGATTAGACATAAGGAAGAAATTCTTCACTATGAGGGTGGTGAGGCACTGGAACAGGTTGCCCAGAGAAATTGTGGATGTCCCGTTCCTGGAAGTGTCCAAGGCCAGGTTGGATAGGGCTTTGAGCAACCTGGTTTAGCAGAAGGTGTCCCTGCCTATGGCAGGGGGGATTGGAATGAGATGATCTTTAAGGTCCTTTCCAACCCAAACCATTCCATGATTCTATGATTCTACAGTAATCACTGTGGATGACAGTTGCTTGTTATTTCTCTCTCCCATAGGGAGCACTGAGGACTCGGTTGTCTGTTCCTCTCCTGGGATGCTGTTGACTGCATCTGGCTCAGGTTTGTGTGGGTCACCTTTGGCCTCCTTCTCCTAGCGGCATGGGTGAAAAGGGACAGCTGGGCACTTACTGACTGTGGACAGAACCTGCCATGGCTGAAGCTGGAGAGGCCAGAAAAAGGTAAAGCAGCTGAAGAATAAAATAAAGGGGATCCAGCCAGCAGCTGGCTCCAGCTGCAGACAGGAGACAGCCTGCCTCTCTGAGTGAGGAAGGATCCCTCTTAGCGTAGTCCTCAGCAGATCTGATCACCAATGTGCGCTGCAGGGTCTGTGCACGTAACCAAAAGCACAGTACGGCCACGTAGTGTGTCCACGAGTGAGGCTGTGTATCTGGGAAGCCTCATATTGTAAGAGCTATAAGACACCAATCTATTCTGTTAGGTGGATGACAGTCAAGCAACCGGAGCTACAGAGGAGGAAGGGAGCGGGGGGCGGGGGGAGAGGGAGGGAGAGAGGAGTCTGAACTGTCAAATTCTCCCAGCAGCTCTGAGAGCAGGAGCTGCGGCGAGCCCTGCACCTTTGGGGCCATGTCGCCCCTCTTCTGCATCCCAGTCCCTCCCTGCCCACCCCCTTCTCTTATTGCTGACATTTTTTTTGGTTCCCTGCACCTCTCCCTCTCTGGTTCTCCAAGTCCCCCTCTTTCTCTGTCATTCTACCTCTCAGTTTTCTTTTTCTCTATTTGTCTTGTTCCCTGTCCCTCTTTTTTTCATCCTCTGTCTCTGTCCTGCAGCCCATCATTATTTTTATCTTTCTCCATCTATCTGTCTGCCTCCCTATCCCAATTTTTAAAAATTCCTCCCTCTCTCCCCTTTAGCCCTTCACAATTCTGTCCCCCTCAATTCTGTCTGTCTGGCTCCATATCCCTATTTTTTAATTCCTCTCTCTGCCCTGTATTCTAGATATACTTTTTCTTTCTTATATTCTCTCATTACAGGTGCCTGTCCCTATGTTTTAATTTCTTCCCTCTCTGTCCCATAGCCCATTTTTCTCTTTACTGTTTGCTTTCTGCCTGGCTCCCTACTCTTTAATTCCTCTCCCTCTCCCCTTTAGCTCATCGAGGTTTTTTTGGTATTTCTTAGTCTCTCTCTGTCCACCTCACTGTCCCCTTTTTAATTCCTCCCTCTCTGCCCTGTGGCCCAACACTATTCTTTGTTCTTCTCCATCTCTCTCAGTCTGGTTCCCTGTCCCTTCCTCCTCTCTGGCCTGTAGCCCATTGCTATTTTTTTTTCCCCTCTGCCTCTCTCTCTGTGGCTCCCTTTCCCTATTTTTCAATCCCCCGTCTCTGCCTTGCAGCCGATCACTGTTGTATCGAGTTTACATGGCAAGATTTTGTTAGCTGGGGTGTGGGGGGAACAGGGGCTGCAGGGGTGACTTCTGTGAGAGGACACCAGGAGTCGTCCCTATGTTGGGCACAGCCAGTTCCAGTCAACTCCAAGATGGATCTGCTGCTGGTCAAAGCTGAGCCCATCAGCAACACTGGTGGTGCCTCTGTGATGACATATTTAAGAAGGGCTAAGAAATGCTGCGCAGAAGCTGTGACAGAGAAAATGTGAGTGTGAAACAGCCCTGCAGACACCAAGGTCAGTGAAGAAGGAGGGGGAGGAGGTGCTCCAGGCACCAGAGCAGAGATTCCCCTGCAGCCCATGGTAAAGACTGCGGTGATTGGCCCCCTGCAGCTCATGGAGGTCCACGGTCGAGCAGATATCCACCTGCAGCCCGTGGAGGACCGCATGCCAGAGCAGGCGGATGTGCCTGAAGGAAGCTGTGACCTCATGGAGAACCCATGCTGGAGCAGGGTCCTGGCAGCACCTGTGGCCCAGTGAGAGGAGCCCACACTGAAGCAGGTTTCCTGGCAGGACCTGTGGTCCTGTCGGAGGGACCCCATGCTGGAGCAGAAGAGGAGCACGAGGAGGAAGGAGCGGCAGAGACAAGATGTGATGGACTGACCGTGATCCCCGCTCTCTGTGCCCCTGCGCTGCTCGGCGGGAGGAGGTGGAGAAGTCAAGAGTGAAGATGAGCTCAGGAAAAAATGGAGGGGCAAGAGAAAGGTATTTTTTTAGATTTGTTCTTATTTCTCATTATCCTAGTCTGATTTTGATTGACAATCAATTATTTTTTTCCCTTTATTTCCCTAATCCGTATCACTTTCAATATTTTCTGTCTCCTTTTATCCAGTTCACCATCTGTACATTTTTTTTCTTGTCTGTCCTTTACACCTTTGCTTTTTAAATTTTATTTCTATGTCTGCATTTTAGTTCATTGTATTTATTTTTCAATTTTTGCCTTTATTTTCTTAACCCTTTTTTTAAACATCCTTTCTATGTCTACTTTTATCCCATTCACCGTCTTTATTTTTTAATTGTTTCTTGTCTTTCCTTAGCACCATCACTTTTAAAATTTTCTATGTCTACTTTCTTCTAATTCACTGTCCCTAATTTTGAATTTACTCTCATAATTCTTTTCGTTTTGAAGTATTGTTTCTAGGTGTACTTTTACCTCATTTTCTGTCCCTGTTTTTTAGGTTTTTTTCCTGTATCCCGTCGCTTTAAAAATTTTTGTTCTATGTTTACTTTTATCAAGATGTCTCTCCTTGTTTTTTAATTGTTTCCTGTCTGTCCTGTACTCCGTTGCTTTTAAATTTTCTTCCCTTGTCTATTTTTATCCAGTTTGCCATCTTTGTTTTCTAATGCATTCTAGTCTGTCCTGTACCCGGTCGCTTTTACAATTTTCTTTCTATGTCTCCATCTATTTAGGTTTTTTGCTTGTAAAAATTTTTTTCCTCTCTTGATGTCTTCACTTTTGAATTTTTGTTTCTATATTCACTTTTATGTATTTTTCTGTCTCTATTTACTTTTTCCTATCTATCTGTCTTCTACATCGTCACTTTTAAAATCTTCTTTCTGTGTATACTTTTACCAAGATGTCTAACCCTATTTTTTAATTATTTCCTGTCTCTCCCGTGTCACGTTGCTTTTAATTTTTTTTCTATATCTACTTTTATCCAGTTCACTGTATTTTTTATTTTATTCTAGTCTGTGCTGTACCCTGTCGCTTTTTAAATTTTGTTTCTATGTCTTTGTTTATTTAGTTTGCTGTTGCTGTTTGGTTTTGGGTCCGTTCCGTTCCACCACCCCCCCCCCCTTTATTTCTTTATTCTTGTTGCTTTTAAAATTTTGGTTTTCTACAACTGCTTTTATCTAATTCCTGTCACTATTTTTTACTTCTTCCTTGTCTGTTTGGTACTCTCTCAATTTTTCAATTTTCTTTCTATGTCCCCATTTATTTGGTTTGTGGTCCCTATTTTTTAATTTTTTCCCTCTAATGCCTTCATTTTTCATTTTTTTTTCTACGTCTACTTTTATCTAGTTTTCTGTCCCTATTTTTTTTCCTCCTTTGCCTTGTACCCTTTTGCATTTTAAATTTTCTTTGTGTCTTTTATCAAGCTACCCCTATTTTTTATTTCTTTCTTGTTTGTCACATACCCTGTTGCTTTCAAAATTTTCTGTGTGTCTTCTTTTTCTTCTCTTCTCTCGGTTCAGCCCGAGGCTTTAGAGGGTCTCCTCGGCACGCTTTTATCTCTCGAGTGTAATTTGTACCCCTCTCGGTTTGTCAGAACATCTCCTCAGGTCATCCCTCTTCCTCAGAGCAGTCTGTGTCCTCTCCTCCATCTCGCTTGCCTCCAATGGGTCAACGTCTCCCTCGTGACATCTGTACTCTGTTCAAATCCCCTCCAGAGTACTTTTGTGCCCTCAAGCCGCCTTCTGTCTCTCTGGCCACCTCAGCACCCCTCTATTTCTGTCACGACGCTTCCCGCGAGCATCCCTGTGTTCCACGGCCATCCTTGAGTTCTGCAGCAGGCTTTGTATCTTTCTTATTCAGAGACAACTCTTCCTCAGGCTTTCATTTTGCCCCAGAGCACTCTTACCTTCCCCTCTGCCACATCAGACACCTCCATTCGGTCCCTGCTCCGCTGAGGACATCTGTCCTCTCTTCAGATCCCCTCCCGAGTGCCTCATGGTGTCAGCAATCCTTTGTTTGTCTCTACGTCCATGTTCCCCCCACTCCCTAGAGCCCTCTCGTTCCTGTCACGTCACCTCCCGAGACCGTCCTCGTGCCCCACGGCACCCTTTGAGCTCTGCAGCCCTCTTTCTCTCTCTTATTCAGACAGAATCCTTCCTCCAGGTTTTCTCTGTGCCCCAGAGCTCTCTTACCTTATTCACTGCCATCTCAGATGTCTCCATTCAGTCGCTCTTCCCCTGAGGACATCTGTACATTGCTGGGACACCCGAGTTTTGCATTGTGTCCCAGAGCTGCCTTCTGTCTTTCTTTCACTCTTAGCACCCTCCTCCCATCACCATGCCTCCCGAGGCCGTCCCTTGTGCCCCACAGCCCTCTTTTGACTCTGTAGCGCACTTTGCACCCTTCTTGCTCCCTGAGAACCTTTCCTGATGCCATCTTTCATCTCCAGAACACTCACGTTGTCCTCTACGCTAGCTAGGATACCTCTGTTCGGTCCCTGGTCCTCTGAGGATGTCTGTAGTCGGTTCAGATCCCCTCTGGACTTCCTCATCATGTCCTTGAGCCTTCTTTTGTCTGTCCCTCTCAGAACCCCTCTGCTACTCTCACGATGCCTCCCAAGGTCAAGGGCCAGGAGACACCAACACGGGCCGGGAGAGACAAACATGGGTGTGCCGATTTCTGCACTCTGGGGCTCCTCCGAGGGCATACGATGAGCGTTTTCCCTTTGCGCGTGCCGATTTCCGCGTTCCCGGGCTCTTCCGAGGGCGTACCACGTGTGTTTGCCCCTTGCGTGTGCTGATCTCCGTGCTCCGGGGCTCTTCCGAGGGCGTATGAGCATTTGCTCCTTGCCATGCCAATTTCCGCGCTCTGGGACTCCTCCGAGGGCATACGATGCACATTTGCCTCTCGCGCGTGCCGATTTCCGCGCTCTAGGGCTCTTCCAAGGGCGTATGACGCGCGTTTGCTCCTCATGCGTGCCGATTTCCACGCTCTGGGGCTCTTCCGAGGGTGTACGATGCGTGTTTGCCCCTTGTGCGTGCCAATTTCACAGAATGGTAGGGGTTGGAAGGGACCTCTGGAGATCATCTAGTCCAACCCCCCTGCTAGAGCAGGTTTACCTAAGGCTGGTTGCACAGGACCGCATCCAGGCGGGTTTTGAATATCTCCAGACAAGGAGATGGGAGAGATTTCCACGCTCCGGCTCTCTTCTGAGGGTGTACGACAAGCATTTGACCCTTGCCATGCCAATTTCTGTGCTCCGGGGCTCCTCCGAGGGTGTACGATGCGTGTTTGCCCCTTGTGTGTACCAATTTCTGCACTTCAGGGCTCACCCTCAGCTTTTTGCTTTGCCCTCAGCTTTTTAGCTCGGCCTCAGCTTTTGGCTTCACCTGTGGACTTTTGGCTAACCTCAGCTTTTTAGCTTGCCCTCGGCTTTTTGATTCGGCATTGTGTTTTTGGCTCGGCCTCAGCTTTTTGCCTCCGGCTTGGCTTTTTGCTTCAGCCTCGGCTCTTTGGCATCGCCCTCAGCTCTTTGGCTTAGACTCATTTTTTGCTTTGCCCTTGGCTCGTTGCTTTGGCTTTTTGCCTCGGCTCATTGCTTCAGCCTCGCCTTTGTGATTCACCCTCAGCTTTTCAGCTCACCTTTGGCCTTGGGTTTTTGCTTCACCCTTGGCTTTTTGGCTCACCCTCGGCCTATTGCTTTGGCCTCAGCTTTTTTCCTCGGCCTCGGCTTATTACTTCGGCATTGCGTTTTTGGCTCGGTCTTGGCTTTTTGCTTTGACCTAGACTTTTTTGCTCGCCCTTGGCTTTTGGCTTCTGCCTCGTTTTTTGCGCTGCCCTCGGGTTTTGGCTTTGTCCTTGGCTCGTTGCTTCCGCCTCTGCTTTTTGCTTCCACCTTGGGTTTTTACATCAGCCTTGGCTTTTTGCTTCTGCCTTGTTTTTTTGGCTTGGCCTCAGTTTTTTGCTTCTGCCTTGGCTTTTTTGTTCGCTTTTGGCTATTTCCTTCGGCCTTGGCTCTTTCCTTTGGAGAAATAATGCTAATAATGATAATCATTTACTTTGCAACCAGAGATATTTTTAAGAAGGGATTCTTACGGGATTTACTTCTGCTTTGTCATTCAGTCCTACCCAGAACATAGTTCTGGTAGACATTAGGTAGTATGCATGGTCTCGCTAGAAATGAAGCGTAACCCCATAGCATTTTAGTTATTTTAAATGAAACTAAAGCACATAATTTCTGACAATAATATTGTTATTGTATTTAATGAATTACTTTCCTACATAGCTTAGTATGATATCTATCTTTTTCTATCCAGACCCCAGTAAAATTAAGTTTAATTACCTATCCGGTCAGGTTGCCGATGCAATAAATGTTGTTGCAGGAAAAAAGCGGGTACCATCATTTCCAGTAAGGGCCACTTTCTCCCTTCAGTGCTTTGCATGCTGTAAACTTAAGGCTGATGAGAAAACTCGGCCGCCTTTATACCTTCTGGTGGTTCGCCCCCACCCCTTTCCCAGGGGATTGTGGGAAGGGTGGTGGGCGGGGCCCAGGTATATGAGCCACAGCCTTTCATCAGGGAGCTCATTCTGCTTTTGGGCTTCTCTGCTGTCAGTCCTCTGCTGTTCCTTCAGTTGATTGTAGCTCTTGAGCTGTCTAAGCTATTTAGGCAGATGTGTTTTGACATTTAGAGAAGCAGCTTTTTTTTTTTTTTTTTTTTTTTTTTTTTCTCCTCTCCTCCTCCTTTATTGCAGCTGATGAGGAGGAACCTGATGACTGCAGGAAGTCCTAGCTAGCCAGTGTGGGGTTTTTGTCACAGATGGATTCAGACCCCTAACCATCTGAAAGCTAAGTTGAGGGACCAGGGCTGAGGAGGGAGTGGGAGGAGGGGACAAGGTTAGGAGTTGCAGGAAGGGCTTTTGAAGTTGGTGTAGGGGAGAGGGCTGTCTGGGACCAGTCCCCTCTGGGCAGGTAAAGGGAGCATGTTACTCTTTAGCATGACGCTAGCGTGTGCCGGGCAGGGCAGTTCTAGCCTGTGTCTGTGTTGTTGTGTAGCTTGTGCAGTCTGTCTTCTGTGTCTCGGACCTTGTTTGGCTCTCGATGTCCTCATTGCTCTTTGCGCTCAAGGAGCATGGCATGCGTCGTGGGCACCATGCCTAGGGTCTCAAATGCCCGTATGTATCGGCATCGTGCCCATCAGGCGCCGCTTTTCTTGCGTTAAAAGCTTACGGATTGGTCTTGTGTCTTGGAAGTTTCCAGTCAGTCCCCTTTTGTGGCATTGTTCCAGGCTGTGTCAGCAGCCCTGCTCTCTAGCCGTCCATTTTCACAGATGGGGGCTTCTTCCCTGCATCCTTATGTTCTTAGGTCTTGAAGCCAGGCTGCCTGTGCATCCATCATCTCAGTTTTGACAGTAACTTCTTATACCAGGCTGTTAAGTTCAACTCCTTTCCAGGGTTGCTGTAGAAGCGCCTTGCCGATGCAGCCCTGTAGGCTGTCTTGCTGGACAGCGTCTCTGGTCTGGGAGTCATTCTTGTTGCCGAGAGCGTTCTCTCATCTATAAGTCGTTTTGTTTGTAGTGTTCTGTGTAGTGTCTGTATGTGTGTTTGGCGTGGAGCTGCTCTGCCCGGGGGTAGGTGGAATAGCAACAACAGTGTATGGATAATATGTTGATATGCCTAGCCTGTTTAGGCCAAGGTTGTATAGTCATCTTGGATCAAGTAGCTGTCGGCAGACTGTGTGGACAGTCATTTCAACAGTGTTTTATGGAGATGATGATTGTGGCCGTGTGGGAGGGGCTGTTCAGCAGTAGTGAAGCAGATTGACTCTCAAAGGTGTTAAGGCTTGTATGTGTGGGGATTCAAGTTTCATCTTTTTTTTTTTTCTTTAAAGACAGTCTGTAGTTGGAGGCTAGATGGTATTCCTAAATGGAAAGAAGACCTCTGGAATTGTTCAGCTATTGCTCAGCATCTGGGTGACTTGTTCAATATTGCTTTTCCAGATGCAGAGGGATGAGCTGCGTGCCAAGAGGCCATGGAGGAGAGGCAAGCGGAGCGCCGTAAGAGGGTGGGTTGGCCTGTGGTGTCAGAGGGAAGATGCGACTGGTGGCTATATGACTAGCTTACAGGTTTTGGCTTGCTTTTTTTTTATTTTACATTGAAGGTGCAAAGCAATAAGCAAAACAGGATATTGCCACCAGAGGTGACTGGGGCAAGGTGAGCAGTGACTAGTGGGCTGAAGTAGCAGTTATTTTTCAGGTGTCATACTGTTGGTGGAGTTTTAAGCATCCCTTGTTTGTTTTTTATAGGTGGTACCCAAGCCTCAACATTGCAACCTGTAAATGGCAGAGGCAGAGCTGGTGAGCAGCGAAGGTAAAGGGGTGGGAGGCAAGAATTGCTGTGGGCAGGCTGCAGTTTCGAGCAGTATCTCAGCATGCGCCTCTTGCTTCTGTTTTTGCAGGTACTTCACAGAGCCTTGGAAGGGCAAAGCCACATGCCGATGAGCGGTCTGAGAAGGTGGGGTGGTTGTCAGCTGGGCTGGCATTTAATAGCAAAGTATTATGCGGCACCTTGGTTAAGCATTTACCTTTTGTTTTTGCTGGTGCTGTGTAGGCTGCGTTTGGACTTGGATGAGCCTTTGAGGTGAGCTGGGGTGGTAGGGAGGAGGAGTGTGGGGCTGGTGACTCTTCACAAGTGCAACAGTAATTTTGTGTCTCTTGGTATCTTAGGTACCACCAGCGATGATGGCCGCAGCGTCCATCTCTGGAATGAGCAGGCGAGTGGAATGCCTCGGTGCTTCTGAGATGGGGGATGTTGGCTGATGTGATGCTTACTGCTGGAGCTGTTTGGGTTTTTTATTGCAGATAATGAAGAGGAACCTGATGACTGCAGGAATGTCCCAGCTAGCCGATGTCGGTTTTATTGTCGAAGATGGATTCAGACCCCTGGCCCTCTGAAAGCTAAGTTGAGGGCCCAGGGCACAGGAGGGAGTGGGAGGAGGGGACGAGGTTGGGAATTGCAGGGAGGGCTTTTGAAGTTGTTGTAGGGGAAAGGCTGGCCAGGACCAGTCCCCTTTTGGGCTGGCAAAGGGAGCAGGTTACTTCTTGGCATCATACTAGCGTGTGCCAGGCAGGGCAGTTCCAGCCTCTGTCTGTGTTGTGTAGCTTGTGCAGTCTGTCTTCTGTGTCTGACCTTCCTCAAGTCTCCATGTCCTCGTTGCTCATTGAGTGCAAGACATGCCTTGGGCACCATCCCTAGGGTCTTAAATGCCTGTACTCATCGGCATAGTACCAATCGGTCGGTGCTTGTCTGGTGTTACAAGCCTAAGGCACAGATAGGTCTTGTGTTTTGGAAGTCTTCAGTCAGTCCGTTTTTGCAGCATTGTTCCAGGCTGCATCGGCATCTCTGATCTTGAATGGTCTGTTTTCACGGATCCCTTTTCTGGGACTTCTTTCCTGCATCCCTGTCTTCTTAGGTCTTGAAGCCAGGCTGCTTGCACATGCTTTGTCCCAGGTGCAGTCGTATCTTTTTGTCACGGGCCACGGCGTTTGAGTTTCCTTGGGCTGCTGTAGACTCTTCCTTGCAGCCCCTTAGGTCTTCTCGCCTGATGGCGTCTCTGGTCCAGGAGTTGGTCTTGTCGGAGAGGTTTTTTTATGTTTGTGTCAATTGCTTGTCTTGTGTGCTGTGTTTGTCTGGGTTGGAGCTGCTCTGCCTGGAGGCATAGCAGTGATAGTCAACAGAAGAATTTCAATAAGATTCTATGCTTAATATGTTGATAAACCTAGACTTTATAGCCAAGGGTGTACAGTCTATTTCAGAGTAAGGAGCCATATATGCAGTAGGGGAGAAGAGTTATTTGCATAGTGTTATGCAGAGACACAGGGGATGACCAGTTTTTTTTAATGGCAGGCTGTAGTTAGAATTTAGCTGGCATACCTAAATGGAAACAAGACTTACGGAATTGATTAGCTATTGGTCTGCATCAGGTGACTTGTTTGATATTGGCTTTGAAGATGCAGCGGGAGGAGTCGTGTGCCAAAGGGTGACAGAGGAGAGGCGAGGGGAGGGCTGTAAGAAGGTGGGTCGGTGTGTGGTGTCGGAGGGAAGATGTGACCGATGGCTCTATGACTACCTTAGGTTATGTGGCTTGCTTATTTTTGATGGCATGAAGCAATGAGCAAGGAGGGATATCGGCCGCGGAGGTGACTGGTGCAAGGTGAGCAGTGCCCTAGTGGGCTGAAGCAGCAGTTGTTTTTCAGGTGTCATGTTGTGGGTGAAGTTATAAGCATCCCTTGTTTGTTTGTTTCTTTTTTAATAGGTATGGTACCTGAGACTCAACGTGGCAACCTGTGAATGACAGAGGCAGGGCTGGTGAGCAGCAAAGGTATAGGAGTGGGAGACAGGCATTTCTGCAGGCAGGCTGCAGTTTTGGGCAGTATCTCAGCATGTGCCTTTTTCTTTGGTTTTCACAGGTTCTGCACGCAGCCTCGGAGGGTTGAAGCCACATGCCTGTGAGCACTTGGTGAAGGGGAGGCAGTTTTTGGCCGGGTTGGTGTCTAAGAGCAAAGTATTATATGGCAACTGGCTTAGGCCTTTCCCTTGGGTTTTGTAGGTGTTGTGGGCTGCCTTTGGACTTGGATGAGCCTTTGAGGTGAGCTGGGGTGGTGGGGAGGAGGAGCATGGGGCTGGTGACTTCTCAGAAGCGTAACATAATTTTGTCTCTTGGTTTCTCAGGTACCACCAGCGATGACAGCTGCAGTGTCTGCCTCTGGAATGAGCAGGTGAGCAGAATGGCATGGTGCTTCTGAGAAGGTTGGTGTTGACTGATGTGATGCTCACTACTGGCACTGTTTGGCTTTTTCTTTGCAGCTGACGAAGAGGAACCTGGCGACTGCAGGAACATCCCAGTTAGCTGAAGAGGGTTTTTTGATCAAGGATGGAATCAGACCCCCAGGCCTCTGAAAGCTAAGTTGAGGGACCCAGGGCTGGGGAGGGACTGGGAGGAGGAGACAAGGTTGGGAATGGCAGGTGTGGGGTTTAAAGTTAGCATAGGGGAGGGGGCTGTCCAGGACCAGTGCCCTCTGGGCAGGCAAAGAGAGCAGGTTACTTTTCATCACGACACTAGCGTGTGCTGGGCAGGGCAGTTCCAGCCTGTGTCTGTTGTTTGTGTAGCTTGTGCGGTCTCTCTTCTGTGTCTCAGACCTTTCTTGGGTCTTGTGTTTCCTCTTTGTGCTCAAGGAGCACAGCGTTGAATCTGGGCACCATCCCTAGGCTCTCACTGCCCATACTCATTGACACAGTGCCCATTGCGGGCTGTTTGTTTGCTTTACAAGTGTAAAGCACGGACAGGTCTTGCGTCTCAGAAGTCTCTGGTCAGTCTTCTTTTGTGGCATTGTTCCAGGCTGTGCCAGCAGCTCTGCTCTCTAGCCGTCCATTTTCATGAACTGGGACTTCTTCCCTGCATCCTTAGGTTCATGGGTCTTGAAGCCAGGCTTCTTGTGCATCCATCACCTCAGTTTTGACAATAACTTCCTATAACAGATCATACTGATGAACTCCTTTCTGGGGTGCCACAGAGCCTCCTTGCTTCACCATTGCAGCCCTGTGGGTGATCTTGCCTGACAGCATCTCCCATCTGGGAGCAATTGTTCTTGCTGAGAGTTTTCTCTCTTCAAGTCAATTGTTTGTAGCGTTCTGTGTACTGTTGGTCTGTGCATGTGTGTGGTTGGCCTGGAGCTGCTCTGCCTGGGGATGTAGAGTCGGGGGTAGATGGAATAGCAATAACAGTCTATGGATAATATGTTGATATATGCCTAGACTGTTTAGGCAAAGGTAGCGTAGTCATCTTGGATCAAGTAACCACAGGCAGACTGTGTGGACAATCATTTCAGTCAGGTTTTATGGATGTGATTGGGGCCACCTGGGAGGGGCTGTTCAGCAGTAGTGAAGCAGGTGGAATCTCAAAGGTGTTAAGGCTTGAATGTGTGGGGCTTAGTTTTGCCTCTCTTTATTAACGGCAGCCTGTAGCTGGACTCTAGACAGCCTGTCTAAAGGGAAACAAGACCTCTGGAATTGTTCAGCTATTGCTCTGCTATGAGGTGATATGCTGAATATTTTTCAGATGCACAGAGACAAGATGCACCGCAAAGAGCGGCACAGGAGGCGAGCAGAGTGCCACAAGAAGGTGAGTAGGTGCGTGGTGTCGGAGGGAAGATGTGACCGGTGGCTATCTAACCACATTATGTTTTGTGGTGCTTTGTGTTCTGTTTTTTCATTTTGAAGGTGCGAAGCAATGAGCGAAGCGGGATATCGGCACCGGAGGTGACTTGGCCAAGGCGAGCAGTGCCTAGTGGGCTGAAGTAGCAATTACTTTTTCAGATGTCATATTGTGGGTGAAGTTCTAAACATGCCTTGTCTGTTTTTTATAGGTGGTACCCGAGCCTCAACATGTCAACCTGTAAATGGCAGAGGCAGGGCTGTGGCGAGCAGCAAAGGTATAGGAGAGGGAGACGGGAATTGCTGTGGGCAGGCTGCAGTTGTGGGCAGTATGTCAGCATGTGCCTTTTTCTCTGGATTTTGCAGGTTCTGCACGCAGCCTCGGAGGGGCGAAGCCGCGTGCCTGTGAGCGGTCCGAGAAGGTGAGGCAATTGTTGGCCGGGTTGGTGTCTAAGAGCAAAGTATTATATAGTAACTGGCTTAGGCCTTTCCCTTGGGTTTTGCAGGTGCTGTGTGGGCTGCCTTTGGACTTGGATGAGCCTTTGAGGTGAGCTGGGGTGGTGGGGAGGAGGAGCATGGGGCTGGTGACTTCTCAGAAGCGTAACGGTAATTTTGTGTCTCTTGGTTTCTTGGGGACCACCCGCGATGATGGCCGCAGCATCCATCTGTGGAACGAGCAGGTGAGCGGAAAGGCATGGTGCTTCTGAGAAGGTCGGTGTTGGCTGATGCGATGCTAACTACCGGTGCTGTATGGTTTTTCCTCTTTGCAGCTGATGAAGAGGAACCTGGCGACTGCAGGAACATCCCAGTTAGCTGAAGCAGTTTTTCCTTTTGTCAAGGATGGAATCAGACCCCCAGGCCTCTGAAAGCTAAGTTGAGGGACCCAGGGCTGGGGAGGGACTGGGAGGAGGAGACAAGGTTGGGAATTGCAGGGAGGGGTTTTAAAGTTAGTGCAGGGGAGGGGGCTGTCCAGGACCAGTCCTCTTTGGGCAGGGAAAGGGAGTGAGTTACATTTTGGCATTATACTAGCATGTGCTGGGCAGGGCAGTTCCAGCCTGTGTCTGTTACTGTGTAGCTTGCTCAGTCTGTCTTCTGTGTCTCTGATCTTTCTTGGGTCTTGTGTTTCCTCTTTGTGCTCACGGAGCACAGCATTGTATCTGGGCGCCATCTCTAGGGTCTTGAATGCCCATGCTCGTCAACATAGTGCCCATTGGTGCTGCTTTTTTGCTTTACAAGTGTAAAGCATGGATAGGTCTTGTGTCTCAGAAGTCTCTGGTCAGTCTTCTTTTGTGGCATTGTTCCAGGCTGTGTCAGCCACTCTGCTCTCTCACCGTCCATTTTCACAGACTAGGACTTCTTCCCCGCATCCTTACCTTTGTAGGTCTTGAAGCCAGGCATCTTGTGCATCCATCCTCTCAGTCTTGACAGTAACTTCCTAGAATGGGCTTTTATTTTCAACTCCTTTCTGGGGTGCCACAGAGCCTCCTTGCCTCACCATTGCGGCCCTGTAGGTTGTCTTGTCTGACAGCATCTCTCATCTGGGAATGAATGCTCTTGCTGAGAGTTTTCTCTTCTTGGAGTCACATTGTTTCATGTTCTGTGTACTGTTGGTCTGTGCATGTGTGTGTTTGGCCTGGAGCTGCTCTGCCCGGGGATGTAGAGTCAGGTGTAGATGAAATAGCAATAGCAGTCTATGGATAATATGTTGATATATGCCTAGACTGTTATGCAAAGGTAGCATAGTCATCTTGGATCGAATAACTGTAGGCAGACTGTGTGGACAGTCACTTTAGTCAGGTTTTATGGAGGTGATGATTGGGGCCACCTGGGAGGGGCTGTTCAGCAGTAGTGAAGCAGGTGGAATCTCAAAGGTGTTAAGGATTGCATGTGTGGGGCTTAAAGGCTGGCCTTTTTCTTAATGGCAGCCTGTAGTTGGACTCTAGATGGCCTATGTAAAGGGAAACAAGACCTCTGGAATTGTTCAGTGATCCCTCTGCCCCCAGGTGACATGTTGAATAATTTTTTTCAGATGCAGAGAGTCAAGATGCACAGCAAAGAACAGCACAGGAGGCGAGCAGAGTGCCACAAGAAGGTGAGTTGGTGCGTGGTGTCGGATGGGAGACTGGACTGGTGGCTATATATTATGCTTGAAGTTATAAGTATTCCTTGTGGGGGGGGGGGGGGTTGTTTTTACAGGTGTCTGTGGTGTTGTGTAGCTTGCGTAGTCTGTCTTCTGTGTCTTATACCATATCTTCCTCGGGTCTCAATGTCTCCATAGCTCTTTGCGATCAGCCGGCACCTTGGTAGCCCTCATGAGTCTTGAGTGCCTTGCGTCGTTGGCACAGCAGCTGTCAAGCCTTTCTTGTCTTGCAAATATAGCTTAAAGCGTCCATCTATCTGGCATGTGTTGTGTCATAGACACTTCTGAGCGGTCATTTGTTGTGGTGGCGAGCCGGGTGGCCCCTGCAGCTCTGCTGTTGACAGTTCCGTTTGCACAGATTTGTCTTCTGGGCTTTTATTCCCATGTCCGTAAAGGTCTTAGGTCTTAAAGCCCAGCTTCTCATGCATCCATCATTTCAGTTTTAATGATGGCTTTCTCTCATGTGGGATATCAGAGCAGGCTTTGGCAATGTGAGCGATGACTGGTGTGCTGAAATAGCACTTTTTTGAGGTGCTGTATTATTGTTGTAACTACAAGCTTACCCTGTTTGTTTTACAGGCGGTGGGTGAGCCTTAGCACAGCAGAGCAAAGAATCTGACTCTGACCAGCTGAGGTAAAGGAGCAGGAAAGGGGAAGAAACACGAAGCCACGCGGCGACAAGGAGTTTGAGAAAAGGCGAGCGACTCGCAAAGCGGTCGCCGAGGATTGCCGGCAGCTCGGCCGAGCGTTTCCCTTTGGTTCTGTAGGTGCCTTGAGGTCTGCTCTCAAACAGCTGAGGATTTGAAGCAAGTTGGCAGAGAAGAGCGGCAGGGCGACTGATTCCAAGTACGACGGGTGCTTTATGTTTTTGGTTTTCTGGCTTCCGTAGGAGATGCTGACAGCAATGTGTGATGTTTGGGTGTGGTGCTTCTGAGGAGGGTGTCGTCGCAGTAGAGGTCGACAACGGCTGACGTGTCGGTGACCAGTGGTGCCGCGTCTCAGGGGCGATGAAGAGGAACCCGGTGGATGCGGGAGCATCCCAGTTAGAGGATGTGCTCCTGATGAGGATGGATTCTGGACCCTGACCTCTGAAGGGTAAGTCAAGAGGCAAAAGCAGGGGGTGGGGTGGGGCCAGTGGGGGGTTTAATGTCCAGGTTGCAGAGAGGGCTCTTTAGGCTCCATTAAGTTTGGGGGCAGACAGAGGGCCCAGGGTTTGTCCTGCGGGATGCGAATGTTCTGGCCCGTGTCTGCGTCCTAGCATCACTGGTGTTGTCTGGTGTCATCTACGTTTGTTCCAGTATATGGTGCCTTCCACAGGTCTCTATTCCATCTCACGAGCTCTCCACACACACCTCTGCAGGTGTCCGTAGGGTTTTCGACACCTCGCCGCTTCGGCACGGAGCCCGTCGAGTGCTTCTCCTCTCGTGGTTGGAGCTCACGGCGCATTTTGCAGTGCAG
The DNA here is from genome assembly GCA_009819775.1 of Phoenicopterus ruber ruber. Lineage (NCBI taxonomy): Eukaryota > Metazoa > Chordata > Aves > Phoenicopteriformes > Phoenicopteridae > Phoenicopterus > Phoenicopterus ruber. Next base: position 6,557,967 of record CM020240.1, read on the forward strand.
ATGCTTCAGGAGGGTCTGCTTTGCAGAGGCTATCTGGGATGGAATGACAGCTCTGCTCATGAAAGGTCTGTTTCCCTAGAGATGCCCTACAGCATTTCACCTCTTCCTCCTTATGGGCTTAGGCCTTAAAGCACGGCTTCTCATGCATCTATTGTTCTGCTTCTGTATTGCCTTGCAGCACTGTGTATAGGTGTTGACTGCTAGCTGAGGCCACTTTGCTTTGCACCGCTTTGTTCTCTTGCATTGTATCACTCCGTATCGGGTTTTTGTCTCGCGTCGTATCGCTCTGTACTTGTATTGACTGCTGTGCTTTGTATGGCCCCGTATTAGGTTTTGTCTTGCATTGCATTGCTCTATCCTTGTATCGAGCGCTATCCAAGACTGTTGTGCATCATATCGCTCTGTATTGCATTTTGCCTCGTGTTGCAGTGCTCCATATTTGTATCGAGTGCCATCTCAGACTGCCTTGCATCATATGGCTCTGTATAGGGTTTTTGTCCTGCATCGTATGGCCCCGTATTGGGTTTTGGTCTTGCATTGTATTGCTCTGTACTTGTATCAACTGCCATCTGAGACTACTGTGCGTAGTATGGCCCTGTATGTGGTTTCATCTTGTCTTGTATTGCTCCATCCATGTATAGACTGCCATCCGAGACCATCTTGCCTTGTAGCGCGCTGTACTGTTTTGTCTTGCCTTGTAGTGCTCTGTACTTGTAATGCTGTGCCGTTTGAGACCGCCATGCATTGTGGGGCCCCCATATTGTGATTTGTGTTGTATTGTAGCGCTCCGTACTTGTAACGCTCTGCTGTTTGAGACAGCTGTGCATTGTCTTGTCTTGCATCGTAGCGCTCTACTTGTAACGCTCTGCTGTTTGATACCACCGTGCATTGTCTTGTCTTGCATCGTAGCACTCTGTATTTGTAATGCTCTGCTGTTTGAGACTGCCGTGCATTGTATGGCTCTTTTTTGTCTCGCATCGTATCTCATTCTATTTGTACTGATGGCCATCTGGGGAGTGCCTTGCACTGTATGGCTCTATATTGTGTTTTGTCTGGCATTGGTGTACTCTCAATTTGTATCTACTGCCATCTGAGACTGTCATTGTAGTGCTCTCTTTTTTTATTTAGTTTTTGTCTTGCATTGTATTGCTCTGTCCTTGCATCCACTGCTATCTGAGCAGGCTGTGCATCGTATGGCCCCGTATTACGTCTTGTCTGGCATCGTCGTATTGCTCTGTACTTGTAAATCTCTGCCATCCGAGACTGACATGCCTTGTATGGCCCTGTATTGTTTTGTGTGGCATTGTATAGCTCTGTACATGCGTCGACATCCATCTGAGACCGTGTCACGTTGTATGGCCCTGTATTGTGTTTTGCCTGGCATTGCGACGCGCTCTTTGTACCGACCGCCATCTGAGACCGTCTGGCATTGTATCGCTCTGTATTTGGTTTTTGTCTGGCATCGTATCGCTCTACTTGTAATTCTCTGCCATCTGAGACTGCCGTGCATTGTATAGCCCTGTCTTGTGTTTTGTCTGGCATTGTATCGCTCTGTACTCGTATCGAGTGCCATCTGAGCATGCCGTGCATCATATGGCGCTGTATTTGGGTTTTGTCTGGCATTGTTGCGCTCTCTATTTGGATGGACCGCTATCCGAGACCACCAACTTGTATGGTCCTGTATTGTGTTTTGTCGTGTACTGTAGCGCTCTGTACTTGTACCGACTGCCACCCGAGACTGTCTTGCATCACGTGGCCCTGTCTCGTTTTGTCTGCAACTGTACCGCTCTAGGCTTGTATTGTCTGCCATCTGAGGCTGCCGTGCATTGTATCGCTCAGAATTTGGGTTTTGTCTGGCATTGTATTGCTCTGTACTTGTAATTCTTCATCATTTGAGACTGCCTTGCATTGTATGGCCCTGTATTTGGGTTTTGTCTTGCATTGTAGTGCTCTGTCCTTGTATCGAGTCGTACTGTGTACCTGAGTGGTACTCTACACTTGTACTCTCCACCATTTGAGACTGGTTTGCATTGTACTGCTCTGTATTGGGTTTTGTCTGGCATTGTATTGCTCTGTAGTTGTAATTCTCCACCCTTTGAGACCGCTGTCCATTGTATGGCCCTGTACTGTGTCTTGTCTTGCATTGTATTGCTCTCTCCTCGTATTGACTGTGGTATGAGACTGCCGTGCATCGTATGGCCCACTACTGTGCTCTTTCTGGGACCGCGGCGCTCTATTTGTACCGACCGTCATCTGACACCGCCTCGCATTGTATGGCACTGTATCACGTCTCATCTCACGTTGTAGCGCTCTGTACTCGTATTGTCTGCCATTTGAGATCGCCGTGCGCTATACGGCCCCGTATTGTGTTTTGTCTGGCATTGCGGCACTCTCTATTTGTACCGAGCGCCCCCTGAGACTGTCTGGCATCGTATTTGTCTGTATTGGGTTTTTCCTGGCATGGTATTGCTCTGTACTTGTAACGACTGCCTGTCGAGACTGCTGTGCATTGTATGGCTCTACATTGTGTTTTGTCTTGCATTGCAGCACTCTCTATTTGGGCCAATGGCCATCTGAGACTGTCTTAGACCACGGTCAAGACAAAACACAATATATGGCTGTATAACCTAAGTGTGTCGCATTGTATGGCATTATGTTCTCATGCGCGTTGCACAGCTCTGTGTCTGTCTGTAGGGTACGGCAGGTTTGCGGAGCTGCAGAGCGCCGCTCTCACGGATGAAGCGTGTATTAAACCGCTTGGCGTTTTGTTTTTGCAGGTGACCGAGCGACAGGAGGCGATTAAAGGAACCTTGCATTTAAGCGACGTGGCAGCTTTGAAGGATGGACCGTGGCACCGTGAAAGCCAAGCGACAGGGCACGAATCTGTGGGCGGCAGAGACTACACGTGTCAGAACACTTGCATAACAGGAGTGTGGTTTGCAGGGAGTCAGTCTTGTGCAGGTAGAGGGAGAAATGTGCATAATGAGATGTGCGCATTGGCAAAGGAGCGTCGGGATGAGCGTCTGGAGTTGTGCAGCGTCTGGTGGATGTTCATATGTGTCCCTTATTTAGATAATGTGTTGATGTTTGTCTCTGACTTTGTGCCTGCACACTCGCATCCTACCGGGATCACAGTAGTTATCATCACATCTCTGCAGGCTCGAGCGATCGGCATAGTGCCAATCGAGTAAGTATCGTTTTGCAGCACGATGTAGAAGCGTGGTGCTGCTGGTCCGGTCTAACATTGTAGGTGCATTTGGCCAGTCTTTCTCCTGGCTCTCGCTTGGGCTTTGCTGTTGGGTCTCATCTCCATGGCTCTTTCTTGATAGTTCTTCCAGGGGTTTATTCCCTGTGTCATTGTAGTCTTGTCTTCCCCAGCAAGTAGTCTTGTCTTCCCTTGTAGTCTTGTCTCTATTGGTCATCGAGGCTTCATTCTCTATATCTCTTTATGAGCTGTGGTGTTGTTGCAGGGCAGGCCCCACCGGCGTGTCTGTGCCACACAGCCTTGGCATTGTCATGCTTACTGTCAGGCTGGGTCTTTTTGTCTGGCATTTCTCTACAGCGCGTGGTATTCTTTCATCCTTAGGTCATGTTTGTAGAGTGTGTGAGGCGGGGCTGCTTTGCCTGTGCATAGCAATTCCGGTCAGGGCAGAACAGTCTGAGCGTGGGGGTGGTAATCTGTTGATTTAGCACGGCCTGTTTGGGTGGAGGTTGTATGGGCTGGTTTTGGGGAAAGCCGGTAGCTATTTGCAAGCACGCTCTAGAGTCCCTTCTGTTGTGTTTTGCAGGAGCCACAGGGCCCTTTGGATCCCCGGAGCAAATCCTCGAGCGAGTTGTGCCAGTGTGTACAACTCATACCAAATAAGGAGCGGGAGCGGCACAGAGCATCTTTCTCACCTTCTGGTTATGAAGACTGACCCTTTGGAAGCAGGCGGAGCGGTGATGTTTTGAGGCACACGGTGAGGCAGTTCAAGGGATGCCTCTAGAAGGGGGGTAATCTGCCATTGTGGTAGATGGGTGGTGATTAGGGATATGTTTTGAGTGAGGAACGGAAGGAGTGGCTGTAGAATGAGTCCTAGTTTCTGAATGCATCTAAATTGTGTGTGTGAATCTTTTTTCAGGTTGTATGCAATGTTGACACAGTAAAAAAAAAAAAATTTAAAAATAGAATAAAAAAAACCCCAGCTGGGGGATTTTTTTTTTCTTCCCCCGGCTGGGTTTTTTTTTTCCCCAGTCCCGGCCGCTCTGCGAGGCGATGTTCATCGCCAGTATTTGGGTGGAGGTCAGGCTCAGGCTGGGGTTTTTGCAGGCAGGGTGTTTATTAAGGGCTCCGGGAGCAGGGTTCCCGAAGAGTGCTGCAGATACGGGGCGATGGCCTGTTGTGGCAGGCAGCAGAATAGATGAGCTGTGTGTGAGGGGCAGTTTGTGCAGTAGCTGAATGAGTGGTGTGTTGTGTGCGTCTAACCCTGTATGGATGTGTTTTATGTGGTGGTGTTTTTTCCTTGCAGGTTGTATCTGGAGTTGAGAGTTTTTATTTTTCAGACATTTAGGAAAGAATTATTTTTAAAGAAAAAAAAAAAACCCCAGCTGGGGGATTTTTTTTTTTTCCCCCGGCTGGGTTTTTTTTCCCCGGTCCCGGCCGCTCTGCGAGGCGATGTTCATCGCCAATATTTGGGCGGAGGTCAGGCTCGGGCCGGGGTTTTTGCAGGCAGGGTGTCTAAGGGCTCCGGGAGCGGGGTTCCCGAGGAGCACTGCAGACGTGGGGTGATGGCCCATTGTGGTAGGCAGGCAGCAGAATGGATGAGCTGTGTGTGAGGGGCAGTTTGTGTGGTAGCTGAATGAGTGGTGTGTTTTGAGGATGTCTAATCCTGTATTATTGTGTGGTATGAATTTTTGTATTGCAAGTTGTATGTGGAGTTGTGTAGGCTTTTTTCTTTAAAATGTTTAGAATTAAACATACAATTAAATATCTATAGTGGGGGGGGTGTGTGTGGTTTTCTCCCAACTGGGGGGGTGTGTGTGGGGGGGCATCTTAGCCACTCTGTGAGGTGGTGGTCATTGCCACTGTGTGGGTGGAGGTTGGGCTCAGGCTGTGGGTTTTGCAGGCAAGGTGATTTCCAAGGTCCCTGGGAAAAGCTCTTTTTGGGGAATGCTCCCTTGGAATGGGGTAATTGCCTGTCATTGCAGGGAGGTATATTGTTTAGCAGATGGTCACGGTAAGATGGTTGAGAGTCTTGCAGTTGAAGGTGTGGGGAGTCGGACTAGGTGGCTAGGGTCAAGGAGGAATGGGTCATGAGGCAGGTGGCTCTAACTGTATTTTATGTGAGTTGGAATGTAAGTGTGTGTGATGGGTGTTGTAGTTTCTGATGTAATGATACTTGTCAATATTTTTGCGTGTAGGTGTGGAAGTCGAGAGCCTGTAGAGAGGAGCAGAGATTGTTCACGTTCTGTCTAGGAATATGAAATGTGGCGATGACATTGCCTCGATGTGGAGAAGTTACTGTGTGGAAGCAATAGATTGAGTACCTAATGGGAGCGAGAAATGTAGCAAAGACTGTAGCAACTAGGTGGAGAATTGCAGGCAATAAATGGTTGTGATGTATTAATAAGGTAATGATAATTTTTTTAGTGTTATTGTATTCATATAAATGACTGTAAAGTGAATACATGTAGTAGTAGGTTATTTTTTGATCCATGAGGCAGTAAGCGTGTGTGATCATGATAGGACATGTACATTGTGGAATTGAAATGTCAGTGATGTTCTAAATCTTACTTGGAGTTATGAATGGACCAACTGGATCAAAAAAAGTCTTTATAGACTATGATTTTTCATTTTCCTTAATGTATTCTGTTCAGAATGGCGGTAGCAACTGAAATAGGAAATGACAGTACAAAGCTCAGCAGATGGTTTTTAATGCCCATCTGTAAACAAAGCTGGGGGGGGTGTGTGTGTGTGTTTAAAAAGCTTTTATAGATGTCTCTCACTCAGGACTGTAGGAAAATTTTTCTTATTCATTGGTAATGTAATAGAAATCAAATTGGATTTAGGCAGCTGAGGGACAGTTGTCAACACTTAAAGGTATATGTAGCTGTTGACAGGTTAAAAGAAAGCACATGCATTTCTAGCCCCTAAGGAGATTTAAAGTAGTTAGAAAAAAAACTTTGACATAACCCTGTGTAGTTTTAAAGAAATTAAGTCTACTACTTGGGTGTAGTCAACCTGTTGACATCAGTGATTTGTAGGGACAATAGCAGGCAGGCATTATGTTGGAGTTGTGTTATAAGAAAAAATGTCTAGCTAGGCAGTAAAGATAGAAAGGTAATATGGATGTGTTGAATTGCCCTAATTGCTCTGAGAGCTACTTAGGGAGTACTTTATCATAAGAGGTTTATAGGGTGTCTGGAAAAAAAAAAAAATTAATAAATAAAGGCTAAATAAAGATGTGTGCTCTTTAATTTGCCTGCCTGTGGGGGTGTTTTGGTCTTCATTTTGTGTTGGGCTTTCCCCCTCCCCTTTTTTTTATTTTGCTGTCTGTTGTTGTGTATGGTGTTTTAATCTGTCACAGTCTTGGGCTTTTTTTGTGTGTGTTAAAAAAATTTATTAGCAGCAGTAGAAAATGGTATATCCCTGGGAGCAATTATTTATTTAAAATTAACTTTTAAAAAAACTAAAACAAAAAAATGAAATGCAAATACTGCTCCCAGGGTGCAAACCACTTTCTACTGCTGCACCAGATTTATTATTTTTATTTTTTTTATTTTAAAAATTACCATCCCCATAATACATAGGTATTAACTTCTATCCACCCCCACAAACCTTCTAAAACTTTGCTAATCAGTTATCCATACTAGAAACAACGTAGCACACAAAGAGTAAGCAAACACATCCACTACAAGGGGAAAAAAAAAAAAGAGCACTTTCCAGCGCGTCGGGCGGACTTCCGGACCATAGAGACGAGCACCGGAACCCCGTCTCTATGGTCTCTGGCGGCGGGAGGACTTCCGGACCATAGAGACGAACACCGGAACCCCATCTCTATGGTCCCCGGCGGCGGGAGGACTTCCGGACCATAGAGACTTACTTCCGGACCATAGAGTACAAGACGGAAGTAACCGTCTGCGATCCGGAAGGCACTCTCTATGGTAAGGAAGTCCGCCAGCCGTACCGGAAGTGGCTCGCATTCAACCGGAAGACGCCGTAAGGTAGGGTTAACCATCAAGAAGCTTAGGGTTAGAGGGTCGGAGTTAGGGTTAGTCACTACAATTAGGGTTAACAGATAAGGTTAGGGTTACTCACTAGGGTTAGGGTTACAGTTAGTCACTAGAGTTAGGGTTAACAAATAGGGTTACAGTCACTCACTGGAGGTCGAGTTATGGTTTTAGGGCCTCAGGGTTACAGATCAGGGTGTTCAGGCCTCACAGTTAGGGTTACAGCCTCGAGGTTACGGCCTTGGGGTTAGGGGTTGAGATTAGGGTTACAGCCTTAGGGTTAGGGCCTACAGGGTTAGGGGGTTAGGGTTAGGGTTAGGGTTAGGGTAGGGCCATTAGGGTTAGGGCCATTAGGGTTAGGGGTTAGGGGTTAGGGTTAGGGTTAGGGGTTAGGGTTAGGGTTAGGGCCATTAGGGTTAGGGCCATTAGGGTTAGGGGTTAGGGGTTAGGGGTTAGGGTTAGGGTTAGGGTTAGGGTTAGGGTTAGGGTTAGGGTTTAGGGTTAGGGTTAGGGTTAGGGTTAGGGTTAGGGTTTAGGGTTAGGGTTAGGGTTAGGGTTAGGGTTAGGGTTAGGGTTAGGGTTAGGGTTAGGGTTAGGGTTAGGGTTAGGGTTAGGGTTAGGGTTAGGGTTAGGGTTAGGGTTAGGGTTAGGGTTAGGGTTAGGGTTAGGGTTAGGGTTAGGGTTAGGGTTAGGGTTAGGGTTAGGGTTAGGGTTAGGGTTAGGGTTAGGGTTAGGGTTAGGGTTAGGGTTAGGGTTAGGGTTAGGGTTAGGGTTAGGGTTAGGGTTAGGGTTAGGGTTAGGGTTAGGGTTAGGGTTAGGGTTAGGGTTAGGGTTAGGGTTAGGGTTAGGGTTAGGGTTAGGGTTAGGGTTAGGGTTAGGGTTAGGGTTAGGGTTAGGGTTAGGGTTAGGGTTAGGGTTAGGGTTAGGGTTAGGGTTAGGGTTAGGGTTAGGGTTAGGGTTAGGGTTAGGGTTAGGGTTAGGGTTAGGGTTAGGGTTAGGGTTAGGGTTAGGGTTAGGGTTAGGGTTAGGGTTAGGGTTAGGGTTAGGGTTAGGGTTAGGGTTAGGGTTAGGGTTAGGGTTAGGGTTAGGGTTAGGGTTAGGGTTAGGGTTAGGGTTAGGGTTAGGGTTAGGGTTAGGGTTAGGGTTAGGGTTAGGGTTAGGGTTAGGGTTAGGGTTAGGGTTAGGGTTAGGGTTAGGGTTAGGGTTAGGGTTAGGGTTAGGGTTAGGGTTAGGGTTAGGGTTAGGGTTAGGGTTAGGGTTAGGGTTAGGGTTAGGGTTAGGGTTAGGGTTAGGGTTAGGGTTAGGGTTAGGGTTAGGGTTAGGGTTAGGGTTAGGGTTAGGGTTAGGGTTAGGGTTAGGGTTAGGGTTAGGGTTAGGGTTAGGGTTAGGGTTAGGGTTAGGGTTAGGGTTAGGGTTAGGGTTAGGGTTAGGGTTAGGGTTAGGGTTAGGGTTAGGGTTAGGGTTAGGGTTAGGGTTAGGGTTAGGGTTAGGGTTAGGGTTAGGGTTAGGGTTAGGGTTAGGGTTAGGGTTAGGGTTAGGGTTAGGGTTAGGGTTAGGGTTAGGGTTAGGGTTAGGGTTAGGGTTAGGGTTAGGGTTAGGGTTAGGGTTAGGGTTAGGGTTAGGGTTAGGGTTAGGGTTAGGGTTAGGGTTAGGGTTAGGGTTAGGGTTAGGGTTAGGGTTAGGGTTAGGGTTAGGGTTAGGGTTAGGGTTAGGGTTAGGGTTAGGGTTAGGGTTAGGGTTAGGGTTAGGGTTAGGGTTAGGGTTAGGGTTAGGGTTAGGGTTAGGGTTAGGGTTAGGGTTAGGGTTAGGGTTAGGGTTAGGGTTAGGGTTAGGGTTAGGGTTAGGGTTAGGGTTAGGGTTAGGGTTAGGGTTAGGGTTAGGGTTAGGGTTAGGGTTAGGGTTAGGGTTAGGGTTAGGGTTAGGGTTAGGGTTAGGGTTAGGGTTAGGGTTAGGGTTAGGGTTAGGGTTAGGGTTAGGGTTAGGGTTAGGGTTAGGGTTAGGGTTAGGGTTAGGGTTAGGGTTAGGGTTAGGGTTAGGGTTAGGGTTAGGGTTAGGGTTAGGGTTAGGGTTAGGGTTAGGGTTAGGGTTAGGGTTAGGGTTAGGGTTAGGGTTAGGGTTAGGGTTAGGGTTAGGGTTAGGGTTAGGGTTAGGGTTAGGGTTAGGGTTAGGGTTAGGGTTAGGGTTAGGGTTAGGGTTAGGGTTAGGGTTAGGGTTAGGGTTAGGGTTAGGGTTAGGGTTAGGGTTAGGGTTAGGGTTAGGGT